>CM055403.1:166779463-166797236 GCA_029228625.1 Pseudolycoriella hygida
TCTCCAAAAAATATTTTTTCCAAAAAAATTTTTCTACAAAAAAATTTTTCTCCAAAAATATTGTTTTTCCGAAAAAAAAATTATTCTCCAGCACATTCGGCTACCATAGGAACATTTTGTATCACCTTCGGAATATTTTGTCGCACTTTCGGAACACTTCGTGTCACCTTCGGCTACCTTCAGAACACTTCGTGTCACCTTCGGCTACCTTCAGAACACTTCGTGTCACCTTCGGCTACCTTCAGCTACCTACGGAACACTTCGCGTCACCTTCGGAACACTTCGTGCCACCTTCAGCTACCTTCGGAACACTTCGTCTCACCTTGGGAACACTTCGTGTCACCAATTCTTCTCACTGATTCATATAACTTTCCTGAAGAAACCAACTTTCTAGGTATTCTTATTCAGAATTTAGCTAAAAATCCAAGATGGTGTCACTGTGACAGTTGGCAGCCATTTTATTAAAATGCTAAAAAATTCTCCTGACCAAACTCTATAACTTTCCCGAAGAAACCAACTCTCTAGCTATTGTAACCCCGGAGCTAAAATTCGAAAACTCCGAGCATTACCCTCAAAATTGACTACTTTTCCACATGCCACGGCTTTTCCAGAATTTTCCCGGAAAAGCGGCATATGAAATTTTTCATTTGGGGCCGAGACCGTTCCGTGAAAATCTCAGGAAAATCGGCTGACTGGTTCTTGAGATCGAAAATTATAAACAGATAGAACATAGATAGATAGATAGAAACCGACAGAGCCGAAAAAAAAGTTTTCGTAATAAATGAGAACAATAGAAAAATCGACTCTTCATAGGAAAATGTCATCTTCAAACCTCGATATCTCAGCCAATTTCCAACTGATTTTGATGTGTCTGGGCTCGTTGGAAAGTTGCTGCGACGAGGGAGAGGTAGCGAGGGGAAAAAACTCAAAAGTTCGCGCATACATGGTGACTTGTCCCAAAGGTCTTTGTGTGTACTTCTTTTTTGGAGTGTGGGGACTGAGATACTTGGTCAAGTGAGTCATTGTGTGCCTGAGCATATATTCGAGTGTTATGATTTTCAAACGAGGATTATATAAAAGAGCACACATGTGTGCTATTTGAATGCATTCAAACAAGTACATTTGACTCACTTATTTGGACAATTAAAAAATGTACTACATTTATCACATTAGCGTTCGGTTAGTTGAAAATACACACAACACCAGCAAACGCACCAAACAATCACTAAGTTCATATATTTTATTCCACGAAACAACAAAATTTATTTTATTTTATTATCTCAATGGCATTTGTTACAAACACCAACATTGATCTTTGACAACAGTCCACAACTATGATCAATTCATTCGGTGCACTTTGATCAAAATTCAATTCAAAAATCAATGTTGACAAAATTCGACGAACTTTGTCATCACAGTTAGTAGCGATTGTAAAGTAACTGGTAACTGGTGACAGCACAGTCAAGACTTTACAATCGCTACCTGCTACTGTGACGGTAAAGACTTTAAAATAACAGGCAGAATCACAGTAGGTAAAGGGAAGCTTACAAGAGTAGGTATCAAAAACAACTTACCGGGCGCTGATGTGATAAAGTGTTTTACATTCTTTCGTATCGTTCACATTGAAAGTTAACCAAAGACTTAAATCCTATAGGAATGACCTCTGCACATCCCCCTGTACTATTTCCAATCGAAATTATTGCGATCTGATCTATTTCCGTATACTAGATTTTTGCCATTTTTGTAACGTCATATTTGTGACGTCATTTTAATGAATCATTTGTGTTACGTCGTATTCGTGACGTCATTTTTTGACGTCATATTTGCGACGTCATAATTGTGATGATGCACAGACGGACGGACAGTAAGAGCGAACACATAAACAATTGACATGGGTACAGGAAATTAGCGATAGTGCCTTGTTGAACAATTAAATGAAACAATATCTATGACGAATAGACCAACTGTCAAAATGACGTTTTAAACGTCAAAGTTATTTAACAAGCGAGCAATTGAGAAAACAAACGAGTAGTCTGTGTATAGCCGCAACAACAAAGACGTTTGAAACGTCATTTTGACAGTTTGAGTAGACAGACTTTTGATTCCAAGAGCGCGCACAGCAATTGCTGGTGAAGTTCACTGGTGAACATTTTGACAGGTCTACTACCCATGTAATTTATATGGGTAGACCTGTCAAAGTTAACTTAACGAATAATTGTTGTACACTCCAACAGTAAAAAGGTGGTGAAGCATCGATAATGTATCAGAGTTTCTGCATCTGTAATAACTTGTCCATCCGTCCTTCTGACTCGCTGTCAATACGACAACTCGAGCAAATCTTAACCTACATGACAAATAATCATGTGATATATGTCAACAAGATAAGCAAAATTTGTCAAGAACTTTTGAAGAAGTGATTTTTTTAGAGTTAACGACACTTTTTCGCTTATGTCTTCGTGAAATTAGCATGGAAATTTTTCTTACAGGTAAATTAAAGGTACAAGAACCCTACATAGAGTGAAGCTACTTATTCCAACAAATTATGGAAGAAATTCTTTTGAGTTTCAGCCCTCGGAAGGATTTTCCTTTACTTATTGGAGTTTGATAGCCTTACGGTTATCCCAGTCCCAGGATTGGCTTGAATTGCCTTAGATTACTTAAAGGATTTTCTTATGAGACCAAAAGAGTTTTCCATGATTATCTGTCCTACCCACAGCTTTGCATAATCGAAAATTGGACAAGTCTAAAGAAACTGTCCCGCACCAAATTCACGGATATTTTTTGCATTGGATTTTTGAAGCTCCTTATGTCATCGTCGTGTATAACATTTTCATGGAGAAAAATTGCAACAAATAGACATCTGCATTTCAAGCTGTGTAGCTTGGTGCCAAAAAAGTTTCTATGACAATGTTGGAGTGGGGAAGAAGTACATTCTATGCACTCGGTTCCAACATGGCACCTGGCTGCCTACTAGAGAAGTTTAGGTAACCATAAAGAACGCAGCCTGGAGCCAAAAATCTCTTAATGCCATCGTAACGGCAGTAACGAATACTATACGTCATATAAATTTCAACTCGGCAACTGCCACTGCCTTCTCAAGTTATTCCACTGTGAATGTAGAGGGCAGTAATAGCCGGGTTCATGACGTATAACATTCCTTACTGCTGTTACAATGACGTTAACTGATTTTCGGCACCAGGCTGCCTTCTATAAAGCTGCTAAGACTTCTCAAGTACGCAGCCTGGTGCGGAGTCGGAACCAAGAAAACATTCATGTACCCGTATTGTGGAAGGAACTTTTTTAGCACCAGGCTTCCTTGTGGAACCGACTAGACCCCTTTAAGCGAAACGAAATGTTAAGTAGTGTTAGTGCGTCCACCTATCTGATTATGTATTTTCAGCAAAACGGATTAGGGTGAATTGCGTATGTGTTGGTGTAGCGATACGCAAAACCCCTCTATTGCACTCAGTCATTATTTGTATTTTAGAGACTCCACTAACAGCTTTTTATAGCCAACTAGTAAATATCTCCGCCCCTAAGGGCTACGCGGACATTAGGCATTCTTGACCGCTAGGTCGGAGATTTGCGACTTTAATACTAAAATATATGCAAGGGTGTGCAATTTTCTCCGTACTACCGTTTCCCCGTACAAACGTTACCACCGTGCTACTTTTTCTCCGTACAACCGTTTCTCCCTTCCTACAATTTCCTCCTCACTACTGTCTTCCCCGTACTACCATTTCACCGTTCTACAATTTCCCCCGCACTACTGTTTTCCCCGTACAAAAAACAGCATAAAAATTGACCCCATGTCCAACTGCCCGACATTTTCACCAAAACTGGTGACTTCCAATCACAAAACTCTGAGACTTTGCCAAAGTAGAAACCAATGGTCTGTCTCTCATACATTCGAAAATAATTTTAAAAGCATAAAAATTGACCCAATGTCCAACTGCCCGACATTTTCACAAATACTGGTGACTTCTCCTAACAAAACTCTAAGACTTTGCCAAAGAAACCAATGGTCTGTCTCTCATAACTTTCCAGATACTTTCAAAAGCATAAAAATTCCATAAAAATAATTCCTTACAAAGAAAATATTTGAATACGCCACATAACTTCATTTCATACATATAAAAAAAATATTTGAATACGCCACTTAATAAACAAACATAAAATGTTTATTGTAACACACAACAGATTGCCTGTAGTAAATATGCCCCTCCTAAACACATTGAGAATATTACTGAATAAAGCCACGTGCATAAAATAGTTTTTTCGTTTATTCCATTCCACATTTACACACACACACACACACACACATAAACATATATATTCTCCCTGAAATTACTTGAACAAATTTCTCATATGAAAATTACTAATTATTTGCGTTGTATAAATGTTATACTTCACAGAATATACTCAGTTTCAAGTGTATGAATACCTCTGTTCAATACGCTTGAAAGTATCGCCGGCTGGTGATACTGTTCTTATAAGGGAGAGTGCTCCCACAATAAGATCGATTTATTTTTCGGTTTCGACCTTTCTAACAAAGGAAGGTCTCTCGTTCTCTATCTCTAGGTTCCCCTTGTTGATTTCTCTTGCCATTCGAAGTTAGGCTTGCATTGCTTTTTTGGGTTAAAAAAGGCAATGCAAAACAGTTTAGTTCCTCGGAACTCTTCAAGCAGGTCGGACGTAGATAGATTCACATGGGAATCTTCTTTTGCATTGCCTTTTTTTGGCTCATAGAAGGCAATGCAAAAGAATCTACTATTGCATTGCCCTTTTCTTTGGGTTTCGGCTTATAAAAGGCAATGCAAAACGACACTTTGCTTCAGTTCCTCGGAACTCTTCAAGCAGGTCGGACGTATATTGGTTCACGCTGAAAATTTGTGACCGACAATTTACAAACAGGTAGGCAAACAAACAGACAAACTTTTGACTATGGTGGTCCTTTTTTCTCGTTTATTTTTGGTGGTCAGATGACACTTAAAAATTAACGTCTACGCAATGAAAGAGTCAAAAATTTGTTTTTTATATTTTTGAACTTCATACGAAACGAACAAAAATTTTTCGAAAACTTTAGCGCTCGAAGAAATGTACCAGAAAATGTGCTAAATTTAACGATTACCAACATAACAAAAAAGAAAAAATGTAGAAATACAGAGGATTCAGTCAGTGGGAGGAGTCAGCAGGGATTGACTCGGGATTGAGAACCAATTTCTTAAATTGACGATATAAATAAATTTGAAGCGACTTTTCGGTAAGTTCTTAAGCAAATCTCATTTTTTTCAAGCGAACTTCCATTTAAAAATATAATTGTAAAACGACCCCAGTCTATTAGTAATAACAAGTGTTGTCTGAACCACCGGCTTCATGTGGCTTCCGAATCACGTCTCAGAGTAATGCGAATGTAGAGTCTTATTCAATTACTCCAAGAATTGTGAGGCGATTATTATTTCGCTTAGATATTTCGTACACAGATTCATCGTGTATGGGTTACGTCATACGATTCATTCAGTGTGTACGTCGTTATGGGCACCAAACAATCCACAACTACCCAACTTTTGAAACTTGAGTGAACTTTAGGACGTTACTAATGCGCTACACTTTGGTGGTAGCGTTTTTTAAAAAAGTATTTTATTTTTTAAGTTCTGAGGGTGAGAACAATCCAGAATGGTCCTCTGATTACTGTGCACGTGGTACATTTTTTTATTCGTCGGCCATCCCGTGCGGACCACATTTTTGTGAGTTTTCGGTACTTGGGAGGTACCATAGTAAGACTTCTTCGGCTAGACAGCTATATATGACGAGTGATTGTATTTGGATGATAATCACTCCTTTTGTATGTTCTTAATTCTTGATACAGACTTCGAGAACATAAGAAAATTGTTACTTAGCTGCTCGTCGTCCTTCCAGAGTATCACAACGTATTTAGTACAAAATTCTGAATGAAATATTGAGATAGACATCATGGTGAGTGTTTAGGAAATGTGCAAAGTGATTCAACTGACTCCTGCATTAGCCCCACGTGTCGTTTCGTTTTTCTTGACCATTTCGCACAGACTTGTTTCTCAAAATTTCAATTATACTGAGAATTGTTATTTCGATAGATGAGAACATTTAGTCAGCAAGCAGCGACGGCTATCAACGATATTAAAATAGAACACAGAGAAGATTTGGTGGTGCCTTTCGATTTTCAAGTACAATAGTGGCATACGATTTGGCGATAAATGTTGCGGCGACGCTGTATTTGTGGTATCGTTGGTATAGGTGTTAAGGACTAAATAATAATTGCAAAATATTCATTTCATTCATTGATTGATGGCGTGAATTACATTTAACGAAAAAGTGATTGTAACGTATTTTTTTATATCATCTTAATGTGACGCGTGAACACGAGCGATGGAAATAACCTTTTTATCTGTGCTACAAAATCAGAATGATTTCCTAATGATTGAGACGTTAGTGTTTTAGATAAACCAAACAAATTATACCCACAAGTAAAAGTTAAATTAAAAAACATATTTTCCAAATGCATTTTTATTATCCATTACGAGGTGTTTTTTTATCACCACATTTACTACAGAGATTACTATTTGTCAAGTCAATTGTGAAGAGATGCTATTCCCGTGAAGTAACGCCAAAGTCAAATCGCCAAAAAAAAAAATCGCCAAGGTGTGAATAAACGCCAAAAAAAGCGCCAAAAAAGAGGAGAAACGCCAAATTAATTTTTTTCAACTCTTGGTGTTTCTTCACACTTTGGCGATTTTTTTTGGCGCTTCTTCACACATTGGCGATTTTTCTTGGCGTTTCTTCACATTTTGGCGATTTTTTTTTGGTGATTCCAGAAATAACTACAAAATAATAAATCGCCAGAAAAAATCGCCAAAGTGTGAAGAAACGCCAAAAAAATCGCCAAAGTGTGAAGAAACGCCAAAAAAAATCGACAAAATGTGAAAAAACGCCAAGAAAAATCGCCAAAGTGTGAAGAAGCGCCAAAAAAATCGCCAAAGTGTGAAGAAACGTTAAGAGCTGAAAAAAATTAATTTGGCGTTTCTTCTCTTTTTTGGCGCTTTTTTTGGCGTTTATTCACACCTTGGCGATTTTTTCTGATGATTTAATTAATAATTATAAAACTATACCGCCAAGCCACGAAATTTTTCTTTTTTGTTTGAATGAAAACATTTTTAATTCTGAATTTATGTTTCTTAGTTAGTTACGTTCATGGATAGACTAGTTGTTAGTGCGTCTACCATTTTGTTCGTCAGAAGATCAATTGTTTCATTGTGATTTGTTTCATTAAAACAAAATTGTCATTTATCCCAATACTTTACGAATACAAACAAAGAATACCAACATGAAAGTCCAAAGGTCGAAACCCGTTACATTTTTTTTGTAACGAGGTGAAAGATCGCTAGAATGGGAAACTATTGATCGGTCTTGATTCTCCCTGCGGAACTTGAAGATCATTCAGGGGGAATCAAGTGGACATCGTCTCACTGCAAGAGTTCTCACGTTCAAGACCGCTGACACTGTGTACAGGCATCAACTAGTATGTGGAAGGCCAAGGAAACTCTTTCGGTAGAAATTGGGGCCTGCCGTCAAAGGCTATTCTGTGGTTGTATGAGGCAGTAATTAGACATAGATTGAATCACACCGGCGATTTAACGCTATACTTCCAAGTAGGGAAGACTGACTGGATAGCTTTCCAGCTAATCAACCAGGGAATAGCATAGTCGTATGCAAGGACGGCACCAAAACCTCCAATGGAGCAGGGACTGGAGGGTATGCTTCCAACACAGAAGAAGGTGAGAGCTTTCATCTGGATAACCTCGTCAGTGTCTTTCAAGCAGAAGTCTTCGCGGCGCTCACGGGAGCGCGTGGAGAACTTCAAAGGGGAACACATGGGAAAAATACTGTCATTTGCTCAGACAATGCGGAGATGATTAGGGCGCTTGTGTCGCCTGTCGCGACTTCCAAGCTGGTGAGAGATTGCAACTTGATCCTGAACTCGATGGTTCTGACCATCAGATAACTCACTCTAGCCTGGGTACCTGGGCATTCGGACGTGGAAGGAAATGAGAAGGCAGATGAGCTAGTTAGGGCGGGCTCTGCTGCCTCAACAGTCTGTGCACGGAGAACACTGGGAAGCGTACAATGGAGGTGCTCATACGAAGCGCTTTCTACCGAAACCAGACTCCAAAAAGATAAAAGCTTGCTAGAAATGGACCGGGAAAGCATAAGAATGGTAGTGGGTGCGATTACCGGACATAGTGGGCTGAACGGGCACATGAATAAATTGAGGTTGTCGCTCACTCCCAGATATCCATGTGGATCAGAAAAAGAAACAGGAGTTCACGTCATATGTGAATGCCCCAATTTCTATCAACTGAGACGCAGGCTGCTGGGAGACTATGTTGTGAGGCTTGGAGGCGACTGGAAGACTCACATCATTTGAATTATGCATAGGAACGGAACAAATTATCGCAAGATATATGTTTCAAGATCATACGAATTTACCATGTAAACCAGAAACTTGTCGGTTTTCACTTTTCCGTTCCTGTACTAACCCGCCTTAGTGTTGGAAAGAAAAACAAATTTTTTTTCCCCTGAACACTTTTACTTTAAATTGAATCAAAACTTTATTGCATTCGTTGTCACGAAATAATTTTCATGCACATCAACGAAAAACCTGAAATTAATTGCGATCTGAATTTAAATTGTGTTTGTTCAAATTTACTGTTCGGTAAATATAAACAGCTGTAACAAAGAGAAACAGCAATTGTTAAATAGGGATCTGAGCTGAAAAAATCATCTTGGAGTTTCTTCTCTTTTTTGTCGATTTTTTTTTGCGTTTCTTCAAATTTTGGCGATTTTTCCTGAAGATTTAACAAATAATTACAAAATGGTAAATCGCCAGAAAAAATCGCCAAAGTGTGAAGAAACGCCAAAAAAATCGCCAAAGTGTGAAGAAACGCAAAAAAAATCGCTAAAGTGTGAAGAAACGCCAAATTAATTTTTTTTCAGCTCTTGGCGTTATTTCACACTTTGGCGATTTTTTTGTCGATTCTTCACACTTTGGCGATTTTTTTGGCGCTTCTTCACACTTTGCCGATTTTTTTTGGCGATTCAAGAAATAACTACAAAATAATAAATCGCCAGAAAAAATCGCCAAAGTGTGAAGAAACGCCAAGAGCTGAAAAAAAATTAATTTGGCGTTTCTTCACACTTTGGCGATTTTTTTTTGGCGCTTCTTCACACTTTGGCGATTTTTTCTGGCGATTTATGATTTTGTAGTTATTTCTTGAATCGCCAAAAAAAATCGCTAAAGTGTGAAAAAACGCCAAACAAAATCGCCAAAGTGTGAAGAATCGCACAAAATGCATTTTGGCGATTTGACTTTGGCGTTACTTCACGGGAATAGAGATGCTTGTTAAGATGACAGTGCCCCGTGAGGATGGAGGTGACTCTTCTAATGTTGTTCCTGCTCAACGAGTGTAGCTACTTGGAGTTTTTAGTGTAAATTTTGATACGGGTCTTGGATTGCCTGGCGTGGTCGACAGAGTTCCAGTGTTTCGTGAATTTGTTGTTTTTCCACTTGTTAATAAGATTTTTGAAAAATGCAGGTGGAGCTTTAAGTCTTGGCTCTGGGCCCGTGACCTGTTCGGCCGCTCCAGTTTTAGCTAGTTCATCAGCTATTTCATTTCCATGGATTTTACTGTGCCCAGGTACCCTAGTCTAGATGACTTCATTTTTTAAAGCGAGGGATTGTACTCTTTCTCTGCACTCAAATACTATGGCTGAGCGGATTTTGTAAGCGTTGAAAGCTTTCAGTGCGCCTTGACTATCCGAGCAGATATAGATCAATTGATTTTGGGAGTTTTGGTCAAGCATCAATTTGCTGCATTGGCCTATTCCGAAGGTTTCTGATTGGATTGGATCGCTATGGAGCCAAGAGGGATGGATCTGGCTGTTAAGGTTTGTTGACAGTGAATTCCTACACCTGCACGGTCACCTAATTTGGATCCATCCGAGTACAATGTCAGACAGTTATCCTTACCTATGACCGTGTCATTTGCCCAGTCTTCCCGTGTTGTGAAACATACTTTAAAGGCCTTCCCAAAACGATACTTAGGGGAGATTGCATCGTGTGGCATTTCAAAATTTGGATTTTCTGTGGTCAGTTTAGCGTGTCCGAGATTATTCTTGTTCAGAAGGGATAGCTGGTATAATCTTACACAATCTGCTCTGGCCACGGATTCAATATAGATGTGTAATGGCTCTGTATTTAGCAGGACCTCCAGAGCAGCGGTGGGCGTTGACTTCATTGCACCTGTAGTACCTATCAGTGCAAGTCTTTGTATTTCGGCGAGTTTTTTCTGAGTGGTGCCAATATGACAACGCGGCCACCAAACGAGTGCAGCGTATGATAACACAGGCCTCACAATAACCGTGTAAATCCACGGCAGAATTTTTGGGCTGAGCCCCCAATTTCTGCCAATGGCACTACGACACATCCACAGTGTGGCTAGTGCTTTTCAAATACGATATTTTATATGAAAAATCCAATTGAGTTTGGGGTCAAGGATGATTCCTAGGAATTTAACCCATGGAGAAAGTACGATCGTCGTGCCAAATAAAATTGGAGCTCTGAAGCCAGAGATTTTCCTCTTTTTTGTAAAAAGTAGGAGTTTAGTTTTATCCGTGTTGACCACTTGGTGATTTTTTCTACACCACCTCTCAACTAGTATGAAAGCCGATTGTATTAGGTCGCACAGAGTGCTTACGCATAGACCGACTAGCAGGATTGTTAGGTCGTCAGCGAAGCTTTGGGAGAAGTATCCTGAGTTATTTAGTAGCTTCAGGAGACTGTCTTTAACTAGGATATATAGCAGTGGTGGTGAACTCCACCTTGTGGGCACCCTTTGCGAGTAAGAACTATTACAGATGAAGAGCCAATTTTTGCTGAGACTATTCTACTGCTTAGCATAGCCTAAATCCAACTCGTGGTAAGAGAGTCTGCCTTGTGTTCGTAACATGAGTTGGTTATAGATGAGTATTCCATATTACTGAATGCATTGGATAGGTCTATAAAGCTACCCAGTGCAAACGAATCGTGACTTAGAGCGGACTCTACTCTGGATACAAGCCGATGCAATGCACTTACAGTGGATTTTCCGGGCTGATAGGCATATTGATATTGATGTATCTTGAACTGTTGCAGCACCCCATCCCTCAGGTGTTTGTCCACTAGCTTTTCTAGGGCTTTAAGTAAGAACGAGGTAAGACTGGTCGAAAAGCTTTGGCTAGGATGTAAACCAGCTGCCCAAGTTTCGGGATGAAGACTACTCTAGTGCCTCTCCAGAGCCGAGGTATATAAATTAGGCTGATGCTGGCTATAAACAACTCATACATTACATCCAATGTGTGATGAATACTTTTCTGTAATAGTAGAGGAGTTTTTTCAGAGGTGTACTAAAAATGAGAAAAGATTTACGATTTATCGGCAAAAATATCTCAAATAAGTGACTTGCTATTGTAAGCTTTTAGTGGATGACTATGCTCTTAAAACGCTAATCAGGTGAAAAGACAATAGGGGCTCGATACTAAAGCAATTTCTAAACAGGCTCGTAACCGGTGTTTTCACCCTAATAGTTGAATCATAATTCAAAAGGTTTGAGTATGAAGGTAGAAAGCTTCTCTGAAAAATCATCACATTCGAAGTTCATTTGCGATGTTATTTCAGACCAAATTGTACCTTCATACTTAACCTTTTTGAATACATCACAGTAGACGATCTATAATTTTGAAGAATTTCTTATTTACGCAGGATTTCGTTCTAAAAAAAATATTGCAAATTTGACGGCTTACATTTTAGCGATGGACGTGGTCGACAGAGAAGAATGAAGGTATAAAGAGTTGAGGTTATGATTTGATACATTTTTGAATCTTCACATTATCATACCCGCAGCGGTAGCGGAGGGCGTGACGCAGTCCCCGCACCCCAAAAAAAAACGTCCACAGACCCAAAAAACTCCATACAAAAACCTTTGGGACAAGGAGCCATATATAGGCGAACTTTTGAGTTTTTTCCCCTCGCCCGGCTCCCCTCCAAATTATTTAAAAAAAAAACTACGTCGCAGCAGCTTTCAAATGAGCCGTCACTCATCAAAATCGGTTGGCTGAGATATCGAAGTCCCAAATGAAAAATTTCATATATGCCGCTTTTCCGGGAAAATTCTGGAAAAGCCATGGCATGTGGAAAAGTGGTCAATTTTGAGGGTTTTTTAGGCAATGCTCGGAGTTTTCGAATTTTAACTCCGGAGTGACAATAGATAGAGAGTTGGTTTCTTCGGGAAAGTTGTAGAGTTTGGTCAGGAGAATTGTTTGGGATTTTCAGAAATATGCCAAAGTGACGCCATCTTAGATTTTTGTTAGGTATAAATTATGCTTCTTTGGGTTTTCGAATTTTAGCTCCGGAATGACACTACTTAGAGAGATGGTTTCTTCTCGAAAGTTATAGAGTTTGGTCAGGAGAATTTTTTTGTATCTGTATTTTGCCAACTGTCAAAGAAGACACCATCTTCGATTTTTGCTAAATTCTGTATGAGAATAGCTAGACAGTTGATTTCTTCAGGAAAGTTATATGAATCAGTGGGAAGAATTGGTGACACGAAGTGTTCCGAAAGTAGCCGAAGGTGACATGAAGTGTTCCGAAGGTAGCCGAAGGTGACATGAAGTGTTCCGAAGGTAGCCGAAGGTGACACGAGCTATTCCGAAGGTAGCCGAAGGTGATACGAAGTGTTCCGATGGTAGCCGAAGGTGTTCGAGAACAATTTTTTTCGGAGAAAAATTTTGTTGGAGAAAATTTTTTTTTGGAGAAAAATTTTTTTTGGAGAAAATTTTTTTTCGGAGAAAATTTTTTTCTAAGAAAATTTTCTTTTCTGAGAAAATTTTTTTCAAAAAATAGAAATTTTTTTAACAACTGAAAACTTCCAAAACGACTGATATCACAACAAAAATCTTTTAAAAGGTAAAGTGTGACGCAGTCCGAAGGTCCGTTTCCAAAATTGAGGTGACGCTATCGCTGATAATACGCAGAAGTTTGTTTGAACGGAACCTTGTGTTCAAAGTTTTGATTTCCTGTAAAAATTACAGCGCTTTCTCTAAAACAAAATTACATTGTGTAAGAAAATTGCGTCACAAATGCCGGACCCAACGACAAAATAATTTCTCTGTACGTTCAGTTTTTGCGCTGCAAAAATTTAACTTTTGTTTCTTATTGCGTAGACTGTTTAAGATAAATTTAAATTTTTGCATGTAAAAATTGAAAGTGTTGAAAAACTATTCCGCTGGTGGGTCCGGCATTTGTGACGCAATTTTTTTAACACAACGTAATTTTGTTTCAGGAAATCAAAACTTTGAACACAAGGTTCCATTCAAACAAACTTCTGCGTATTATCAGCGATAGCGTCACCTCAAGCGATATCATTAATTTTGGAAGCGGATTTTCGGACTGCGTCACAATTTACCTTTTAAGAGGTTTTTGTTGTGATATGACTATAGTATAACAGAACAAAACCCTTAAAATAGGGAAATATGACGCAAGTCCTCGTTTCTCCTTCCATCATCATGTCGAGAACAGCCGAAAAATATCGAAAAACCTGAAGCTGGAAGCGGCTTCACATCTTTAGGGGTATTTACCCATGAAACACTACGCGGGCCAGTGCGGGTTGGTGAGTGTGTACCACATGCTTAACGTGAATTCCGAACCACGCCTTTAGGCTAGCAACACCATAGGATGTCTTTCAGTGCTAATTATTTATATCTCCGCCTTAAGTTATTCTTTAAGACTCAGATATTTTGTACACAGAATTCATCGTCCTTGAACCCACCCGTTTCTTACTTTCACACTAACTAGGGAAAAATCCTGTCAGCTTCCATTGGGCTGAAGGGTTTGCCGGGTTTGTCGGAAGAAATATTGGTGGCGTAACTGACGTAACATGGGCATTTTTTACATGGGCAGTGGTGTGATTAATAGTAAACCAATGAAATTATGAATGTTTTCCGTTTTTCATAATTTGAAGTTTTTGTTGACCTTAGAGGCAGCTGGCGGCCACGGGGAGACTCGATATGAGAAGTGAGAAGCAGAGAAAATACGGGGAGGGATCGGAAAAATAGCTGACGGGATTTTCCCTTTAAAGAAATAGTGACAGAACTGTGCCAGGAACTGACGACCGATTGTTTCTCTTTTATCCATTTCTAATACGAAGAAGGTTTAGCCTCTATCGGTTTTGTGTCTAGAGATCACGTGGTTATTTTGTTCCATTTAAACTCTGCCGTAAAGCAGACAGTCTTTTGACTAGTTTCACTTCCGCCAATCGCCGCCGAAAATTTAGGTAAAATTCCAGCCATCGCCACCGCCGATTGAAAATTGTTCCACCGATCACGCCGCCGCCGAAGAAATAAAAACACTGCGCCGCCGCCAGCCACCGGTTCTTCTTTTGTAAAATTTCGTCACAGACTACCGAAACATGAAACACGAAACACGACTACATGAATACATTGGAAACATTTATTTTGGATTCATAAAGGTAAACATTATTTTCTGCCCAATGCCTGATTACACGCTCTGCAGCGCAGATGAGTGATCTCGAACCGTTCCTACCAGTGCCCCTATCCTCCTTTAGAGGGCGTTAAATGAATGGGTGAGACGCAGCCAGGAGATGAAAAGGTGACATATCGGCAGGGCGGTGAGAGCGACCACTGGCCATTATGAACTCAGAAGTCATATGGTGAAGCTGAGGCTCTGAGACCTAGGAATGTGCCTCTGGTATAAAGACACTATTATTTCATCGACGCACAGAAAATACCCAAGGTAATGCGAAACCCCTCTCGAAGTATGTCTTAAGGCCTCTGAAACCCATAATTTTTCCTTTATAGAAGTAACTAAATCCCAGAATCGGGACATTTTTCGGAAAATCCCCAAAACACGTTTTCGCTGAATTTTAGTCCTTGTGAGAGTGAATCGCTACACCATATTACAAATTTTGTTTGACTAAATATTGACGAAAAACCACTTCCTATCGCATATGGCCGAGTTGACTGAGTTTCATCTATTCCATTTGCTCTAATGTCCAAGACACTCAACCGATTTTTACAAAAAAAAATTCCATACTTTCTTAAGATGAAAGTCTCCCATTTGTCAACGAATTGAACAATTTCCATTAAATACTTGCCGAGTATATGCGAAAAAGTTTCACCGACTCTCGAAAGACCACGTTTTAGGACAACTTTTTGACCATATATTGAGTGATTTCGCTCATTTTTGAACTTGAATGAGATAGTTGCGCCTTTCAGAGAGAAAAAAATCATCAAGATCGCACGGACGGACAAACCAGTGGACGGCCGGACATTTTTTTTGCGGATTCGTCATCTCTAGACAATATTGAATTCATCCCTTCACACTGGTCTCAATCTACCCCATGTTAGAATGAAGTGTAGTAAACTTATAGGACCTACGTTACTTCGCACGGGTTCAACGAAACATTCTGAACAAAAATGAATTTAAGATTTTATTGAAGATAACATTCCGTTTAGCGCCATTTTTGCGCCGAAAATCGCCACCGCCGCCGATAAAATCTTAAAGACGCTCCGGCCGAGCCGCCTTAAGGAAAACTTCAGCCGATTCAAGCCGTCGCCGATTCTTCGCAAAGAAAATTACAGCCGCTGCCGAGCAAATTTGACCGGCGCACACCTTTAGTTTCACTCCATCGCAAATATTTCAGCGAGGGAAACGTTTCACGTGTTCAAATTTATAGCACTTAATTGTGGCATATTAGACTTCGAAAGTTTCAAATTTCAGCTAATTTCGAGCAAAAGTGTGAAAGTTATTCATTATTGAAATGTTCCAAAGTTAGTGCGTTACACGAAAACCCAAACTGATAAAAAGCCTTCAAAGATTTATAAACCCGCTTAAACACATCAAAACGCGACTTCTAGACTATTTCTGATGTGTATCAATTCAGTCTTTGTCAACCACCTGTTATGCGACGTCATTTCGACTATACTTCGTCAATTTGTCATTAGTTTCGCAAGCGACAGCCTTCTACTAAGCCGAGAATCGATTTATGCATTCGATGTGAGACTAGCCACTGCCTCTTTTTCGGAATTTGTCGTCAATCAATTGAAATCGAAAGAAAAATCGCTCTTTATTTTGACAGTGTATCCTGAACATGAAGCGTTGTCCTATAAACGACGCACGTCAAATCATACAAGAGAAAATTGGATTTATCCCTCTAGACAGAGGAATTTAATCCTCTGGGTCAAAAAAAATCGGCGGCGACGAAAGAGATTTTTCAATTTACTCGGCGGCGGCGCAAATCGGCGTACGTCAAAATAAAGTTCGGCGGTGGCGGCGCACTTTTTACCTACTTTTTCGGCTGGCGTCGGCGCGGCGCAAAAATTCCAACTTTCTGCAAAAGGTCGTGTCGATGTTTCAGTTTTCTCTTTCTGAAGACAAAGACGTTCATAGTCCGATTCATTAAGTCGGACAGATAACTTTAGGACCATCTACAAATCTTTTTATAGTCATTACTACTCAAAACTACTTTTTGCTAAAGATTCACCAATTAGTCACTTCGCACGATTCAAGTAAATTGCTTTGAATGTTGTTTACATATAATACAAACAATAAACATTAAACGTTAGGGTCTGTGGAAGTAATTAAAACTAATTCTTAGAACAATCTGAGCGAAATAAATCGAAATTTATGATAAAAAGTTTCACGGGGGTTCTTTGAAATCTTGGTATGAAAAATCGTCGCTTTACAGAAAAAAAATAAATACTTTTAAGCTATGGCTCATTTGAAAGACCTTACAATATTGACGTAGGCTCGAAAAAAGTGAAAGTTCCTGTAGCTATAGAGGGCGAAAGTTGAATATATGTTTTACCCGTACGAATCCCGTTTCAAGGATTCCCGATCTATTAAATTACTGATTATGAATATTCATCTGGATTGGAAATTGCTGAAATGGCAATATAGGACAACCTGTCATTAATTTTCTCTACAACACTTCCTGTTCATAGCGGCCTCTTCTACTCACAAAACTCTAAGAATTTGCCGAAAAAACCGATGCTCTATCTTCCATAACTTTAAACACAATTCTAAAACCATAAAAATTGATCGCTTTCCCAACTGCCCGACGTATTTTACGAATACCAGCCTCATCTAACCTCACCTAAACCTACAACTTTGCCTTGGTCACCGATCCTCTATCTCTTATAGTTCTCAAAATATTTCCATTTTTCGAAAATATATTGTCGAGAACGATCCACCCTAACATTAGTGACCTTATGACCGACCTGTGAGGTCTTAGACCTAAATTTCTCTTGATGACGGTTAGAAATTCGCTTACCTCTCAAATAGAAAAATAATCATAAAAATCGAATGTGATTTACCCGATTTATATATGAAAAACATGTAGGGTCCTACTCAACGCCTCTTTTTGGTGGTCTAGCTAAATCCAACCACCCAATTTCAAAAAATTTTCTTCCATAAATTGTTGGGCACTCATTGACCTTTCGAACAAAAAAATATTTATGAAAATCGGATAAGCTTCACTCGAGGTATGTACAAAAAACTCGTAGAGCCCTTATAGAGACTCAGTTTTAGGGCCCTGAAACGAAAAAGTAACCAACTCCCGGGTCGAAATTCGTCTGGTTACAAACGTCCTGGTAAACGCATTAGACCATTTTCCGAAGAATTTCG
>CM055403.1:166797736-166829610 GCA_029228625.1 Pseudolycoriella hygida
GAGACGTACTTCGGTAGGGCCTTTGACATTACCTTGGGTAATTTCTATGGATCTTTGAAATTCTTACAGTTATAAAAGAACAGAAAACGTTGGATTGTTTGCTTATTTGTATATTTAGGTACGTTCGAGTCACTTTGCCACATTTATTCTGTTTGTCACATCTATTCTGATACGTACGGGTCTTTGGTTATGTTTGTTAATTTAATTTAATGTTTTTTGCGTAACATTCCGTTTATCGAATGATGGCGCTGTCTACGGTAAATACAACAATTTTGATAAATTTCACTTTATGTTTTTGTGCTCTGATAGATGATGGGAGCTTGCACGATGACAATACAACAAAAATTTGGGTGTAGAAGCCTCTCCTCGGGTCACCGCAATTTTCTACTTTTTTTATTTTTTATTTTATTTGCACATAAAATGCTGGATGCTGGCACTCTATATACTGTTTGGAACATTTTTAGATTTTACAATAAACAGGACAAAAGTGATGAGTTTGTGTGTTAACACTTGTTTAGTTTGAGAGCAGGACCTACTTCAAGTATTTCATTCTCAACCAGCCTCGAAGTGCTGTCTTTGACTCTTTTTTGTTAAGTCTCACTTTGAAAGAAACACTTCAATAACTTGGAATTTTGATTATATCGTCAAGATTTGATAACCATAAACCATACATTGCAACATGTCAGCAAACGAATGTTCGTGAAGACGAGATGCACACCAAGTATCTTTTGTATTGTTACTCGTGCGGTCCATCTATTGACAGCATTTATATTGTCGCTCCGTTTCAATGTTTGTAAGAATGTTTCGAATCCATTCATAAATCGTTGTAGGCCGGCCACTTTTTTAGTTTCCAGTTGTTTAGAGCCTTTATTTCCATGAAATACATCAATTGATCATCCAGTCTGTAGTGCTGACGGGTCGTACGCAATAGCTGAAACACGCCGTGTGCTTTGACTGATAAACTGTCCTATGGAAACTATTGAAATACTTGCGAGTACCGAGAATTAGCCCAACTCTTCTATCTTTACCATCGTTTCAATTGATGCGAAAAACACTGGAAAAAACGTTTTACTGAGAAATCTAACTGATTAATACTTGTATGCTTGTGACCTGCAAATTTGTTTGTTAGTCTAATTTGTATTCCATCGATGAATTCACCAACTTCGGATAGAACGACAAATTTTGTTTTTCTTGAGCAAAAAATACAGCAAAGAAACACAAGAAACTAATTTGAGATCAATTCTGTCAATGCAAAACACATACCACAACAAACGTTTGCATATTAAGAGAGGAATCAGTAAAAATGCGACATTCGAAATATTGTTAGGAAGTTTTTTTTATCGCATTCCCGTGGTGATTTCTCCTGAAAATTATTGCTCTAGAAGGATATAAAAAACATTATTCTCTTACGCCAACGGATTCTCCATTCCTCTTTGCTGTTTTCGCTCAAGCAATAAAATAGTGTATCATAACACGTAATCATCAGTATCATAAGTTTCGACGTTTCGGGGCCGTCCCTAAATTACGTAACGCAAATTTTCCGGTCTAGACCCGCACGCTCTCTGTTGTAACGCTGGCCGTAACCTATCCTCCGGTACGTAACGTAGCAAAATATTTTTTTAAAACGACTTAAGTACTTTTCCGTGTGACGTATTATGTTTTACACGCCGAAAGTAAGAGAATGTCAATTTTGAAGGGTTTATTTTTGCCGTTCGACATTTTTACTTTCGACTCTAAAGCGGTCATTATAGAATCTGCTATTGCGAATCGTATCACAGGTATATAAAGTGTCATAAAGAGATTACTATTCAGCTTATCTTTTTTACCGTTGTGTATTTGCGCGCGATTGGCAATCGGACATTTTTTATTTACGGCTTAATATGAAGCATGTGATGCAATTAACTATACATACTTGGTCAAGTAAGTGAGTCATTATAGCACGAGTTTGAATGTGTGCGTGAGTATATATCTGAGTTTGAATGTTCGTATGATTTTCAAACGAGGATATATGCTTACGCAAACATTCAAACAAGTACATTTGACTCACTTATTTGGCCAATTATGTAGTACATTTTATCATATTAGCGTTCAGTTAGTTGAAAATACTAACAGTTTTGTAGGGGCCGTGACGCAAGTCTTACACGCCAAAAAATTCACAAGAAATTTTTTCGTAGACTAAGGAACATATATACGGGAAGTTTTTGACTTCCCCTCTGTGTGACGTACGCCCGGAAAATATTTTTCCCGGATTCTACGGAAAATTTTACGCCGAAGTGTCTTTTTGCTCATTAAAATCGGTTCTGTAGATCCGGAGATATGAATTAAACAATTTTGCTATTTTTTATGGAAACGGACCCAAATCGAATATTTTCAAAGGCATATGTTTAACTGATCACCAAGAAATTTCAATTTTGATCACCAGAAAAATAAAACACTCTTTTTTAGGGCCAGGGGTGTGTCCGACCGTTTCGTAAAAGGAGGAATGTATCTTTAAAGCGGCTAACTCAACGTAGGTCTAACTAATTTTGCCCCTAATTAAGTTTTATTTTGTATTGGTGATCAAAAATGTGTTTTCAGGTGATCAAAAATTATTTTTGGGTGATCGATTATAATACTACCCAATTTTAAATAGCCAATTTGGTAAACCTTTCTTTCTTTCTTTCTTTCTTTCTTTCTTTCTTTCTTTCTTTCTTTCTTTCTTTCTTTCTTTGTGGTAATTTTTGGCAGGATGACCCAGACCTCCTGAACTATGAGAGTGAGAAAGTTAGTTCCAAATGCGAAGTTGTAGAGAATTAAATTTAAGCGAACACGTGTTTCAGGGTTTCGCGAAATATGGCCTGGAGGTTACCCCAGGGATATGGCCACTTCTAGAATTGGGAGGGTTTCTATAGCACTTTTCAACTTCCATTGGGTTTTTTGATATTTTTCGGTTTTTCCCGACATGAGTGAGGTATTCAAATTGACCAAATTTTGACGGGTTTTTGGCGAGAGAAAAACTTACAAAAGTACTGATATCCGCCAAAAGACCCCTTACAGAGGAGGTGTGACGCAAGTCTTCATTTCTTTACAAAAGTTGTGAAATCAGAAAAGGGTGACGCATTGAGCATCTAAGTTAAAACGATTTTCTTCCAGTTACCAAAGTTCTGAAATCGGAGGAAGGTGACGCATGCAGCTTCGATACGCAAAAAAATTAAAACGAAGCTACGTTGGGTTTTTAAAAAAATTGTGTCACAAATAATGCCAGACCCACCAGCGTAATAATTTTTCAACACTTTCACTTTTCACACTCAAATTTGAATAGTACAATCTTCGCGAAAAGAAGTAAAAGTCAAATTTTTACAGTGTAAAAACTGAAAGCATATAGAAATATTATTTCGTTGTAGGGTCTGGCATTTGTGCGCAATTTTTTAAAAACACAACGCAACTTCGTTTTAATTTTTTTGCGTATCGAAACTGAATGCGTCACCTTCCTCCGATTTCAGAACTTTGGTAACTTAGATGCTCAAAGTGTCACCCATTTCTGATTTCACAACTTTTGCAAGCAGAAATGAAGACTTGCGTCACTCCTCCTCTGTAAGAAGTTTTTTGGCGGATAACACATACAACACTAGCAAACGCACCGAGCAATCACTAAGTTCATATATTTTATTCCACGAAACAACGAAATTTATTGGTCCCGTACGAAGTACAAAGGTCCTATACGTTTACTACAAACAATTTTAATGTAAAATGGGGTAGATCGAGGCGGGAGGGGGGATACATTTATTATCGTCTAAATATGAAGAATCAGCAATAAAAAAACTGTGCGTCTGTCAGTCTGTCCGTCTCCACTTTTTTTTCAAACGGCTCAACCGATCACCCTGAACTTTTTTTCCCTGAAAGGTACATGCCTCCCATGATTCAAGTTCAAAGATGAGCAAA
This sequence comes from Pseudolycoriella hygida, assembly GCA_029228625.1. NCBI lineage: Eukaryota > Metazoa > Arthropoda > Insecta > Diptera > Sciaridae > Pseudolycoriella > Pseudolycoriella hygida. The sequence continues at coordinate 166,801,658 of CM055403.1, forward strand.
ATCGGCCAAGTAGTTCCGGAGATATGGTCGAAGAAGTGAAGATGGGATGACCCAAATCTCCAGAACTATGAGAGTTAGAAAGTTGGTTTCAAACGCAAAGTTGTAGAGAATTAAATTTAAGCGAACACGTGTTTCCGGGTTTTGAGGAAATATAGCCGTATCCATGGGATATGGCCACTTCTAGAATTGGGAGGAATGATGCATATCTCTAGAACTATGAGAGATAGAAAGTTGCTTCCAAAGGCGAAGTTGTAGAGAATCAAATTTTAGCGAACACGTGTCTTAGGGTTTTGGGGAAATATAGCCCAATCCTTGGGATATGGCCACTTCTAGAAATTTTAGGGATGACTCATATCTCTAAAACTATGGCAGTTAGAAAGTTGGTGGGGAAAAATCCAAGTTTCATGGACGAAGTGGGGGAGGGGACAAGAGGGGGTGGTAATGATAGGGGACCACCCCCACATCAATAATCAGTAGTTATTAGGCGGCGGGCGGTCCCTCACGTTCAAAATTGGAAAAAAAAATTTTTTTTTTGCATTTTTCTACTGATTAGTAGGGGGAGAAGGCAATTGAAGGTGGAATGAGGTTGAAGGAAAGGTGGGGGAGGACGTGGAGGGTATTAGGCGCTTTAAATAGCTGAAAAAACCAAGTTTGTACGCTGTAAAAAGCGCAAAGGAAAGAATTTGTGCGCTTTAAAGTGAAAGTTGAACGGTTTCCTTAGCATTCGCTGAACGTACACAAACGTTGTGTACATTCACCCAGGGAACGCCGCGTGGAGGCTGCTAATGTGTTCCCCTTGGCCCTGAAAAGGGCCGTATCACGGTGGTGACCCTCCGGTTCGTCACTCCCGGAGTATTTTACGACTCCAAACACCCCGTAATACTGTTACTGGCGTTTCAAAGGAAAGAATTTGTTCGCTTTAAAGTGAATGTACACAAATTTATTTTACGATCCCATATTTGGCATTTTTATTTGGCATTCTGTACAAACACAAACATTGATTTTGACAACAGTCAAATCCATTCGGTACACTTTGATCGAAATTCATCGAACATTCACATTGCCTCCACCGGAAACTTCTCATTACATGTATATCTGCATGTAATGACGCATTTTTGGTTGGGACACCGAGTAAAACAGCATACAGTGGGGATAATACATTTTGGATAATTTCGTGACACTCGCAAACTCATACGTGTATTTTTAAGCAACTCGCTTTCAAAACTGTTTTTTGACTCTTATAGTTGTATACCTCGCCTTCGGCTCGGCATACAAACTCTACACTCGTCACACGTCTAACAGTTTTTAAAGCTTTTTGCTTAAAAACACCCTCTTGGCTCATTTCACAAAATTAATCCCTCATGTATTGACTTACTTCCGCATCTACTATTAACGTGTACGCACTCGGTACGTTGAGTATACGTTGCAGGTTCATTACTATGTAGATGCAATTTAACATGCTAGGTAGTAATGACTAATGATCTGACCTACGTAATGAGCCATTATGGTCTAGTTCATCCAGAATGAACTCTTCAATTATGTCCATGCCGCGATTTGAATTTATCCCACGAATTCATGTAACGAGCAACGATTAGATATCGAACACTTAGGGCTGCTCGATTCAAAAAGTTCATAATGCATACATGGATGTGTGTGATACATGTCATTGATTTTATCTAGAACATAAACAAAATAATTAAAGTTTGTGCAAACGGATTTTGGTCTAACATAATGCCAGTGTGTAGTGCGTGATCTCAGAATTCCTGTAAAGTACTTAGTTTCTCAATCGGACTAATATTTGCCGGGCAACAAGGCTTTGAAAACGTGATGTGATCAATTTGTAAAAAACGTTTGTAGTCTAACCGCAAGACATGGGTCAATATCGATCGAAAGTCTGTTTACTAGATACATTTTTATAAAACTTTTTGAATGAAAACTTAATAGACGTATTTGATGGAATACACGCAACACAAAAAAAATGAAAAAGAAACTTCCGGCTACAAGGATTTGAACCAAAAATTGTGGAAGAAATTATTTTACAAAACCACAGCATTGCTCACTGAGCCACATTGACTTTTCATTCATTGCATTATTATCACATCGACAATGAATTAACGAAATCAACACATCACATTGTTCTACGATAGTTCATTAGATAACTAGCCTACTCTAAGAACTCAACCGTATTTGAGGAGTCTTTTTTTAATGTTTAATGTTAAATTGTTTGTTTCAACGACTGAGTGCTACTACGTTAAAGCATAGTACAAGTGAGGTCATGTAAACAGCCTGTAACACAAGGGCGATTACACAATCTCGCATTCGGCTGGATTTTGCAAACTTCGCCCTTATGTTACCGGCCTTTTAACTGACCTCACTTGTAATTAAATATTATAACGACGAGATGTTTGTTTGTTTGTTTGTTTGTGTGTAACGCTTTTACCGTCAAAAGTCTTAGAGTTTTTGACGGGCTACAACTTTGTAGAAGAAATTTTTTTGATCAGACTTCATCCGGAGGAGGTAGGAGGTGAAAACTGCTGAAATTTCGGTGGTTGGTCACTTTTTTGTTAGGGAAGTTTTTTTGTTAGTTAAAGTAGAGTTAATTTTTGAGTGCCAATCGTTAGTGGAGGTTCAGGGCAACAAAATTGGTGAACAATGTTGGGTGAAAAAATACCACGTTCCCGAGATATAGGGCATTTTTTAGCGATCGGCAGTGGTCAGAATGCGATCAGTAGGGTGTCAAATGAAAGGTAGCGATCTAACAAAGTCAATGGAAACGGGTTTGTGAAAATCGATTGGGGATTTCAGTGTCCAGGGTCGCTCAAAGGGACCAAAACTTAACTCCGCTGCCGGTGATATTGTTCTAAGATAATGAAGTTATGGGTCAAAAACTGGTCAAAAGTGAAAATCGACCAAAAGTCACTTAAGGAGCGGTTGCAGAAGTTTGGTCGGGTGAGAAGAGTCTTACGGTTTTTGATGGGCTACAACTTTGTAGTAGAAAATTTTTTGATCCGACTTCATCCGCAGGAGGTGGGAGGTGAAACTCCTGAAATTTCGGGGATTGGTCACTTTGTTCTTAGGGAAGTTTTGCTGTTGTGCAATGATGTTATTTTTTCAGTGCCGATCGTTAGTGGTGGTTCAGGGCAAAAAATTAGTGAACAATGTTGGGTGGAAGTATAGGGCACTTTTGTGCGATTTAGCACTGAACGGGAGCACTTCTTCGGCTATATCTCGGTTGGCAGTGATCACAATGCGGTCAGTTGGTTGTCAAATGAAAGGTACCGATACCTCGAAGCTAACGGTCACGGTATTGTGAGAATCGGTTTGGCGGTTCGGTGTCCAGGGTCGCTCAAAGGGACCAAAAATTAGCTCCGCTGCCGAAAAATGGCTGAAAAATTAATTTTTGATATGTTGTCGGGGATGTTTAAAACGTCGAAGAAAAATGTTCGGGGTGTGATATTGTTCTAAAATGAGGGAGTTATTGGAGGTGTATAACGAAGCTAGGGGTTAACAACTTTTACGAAACGTCGCAAAGACTAGATGGCTAACAAAGCCAGGATTTGGCTCTTTAATAAGACGTCCTAAGTAGCTAACAAAACGAGAAAGCTTCTTCCTTTTACAAAATGTCACTAAAACCTAGGTGTACAACGAAGGTAGGGATTTTCACCTTTTACGAAACGTCACGAAGACCCGGTGGCTAACAAAGCCAGGATTTTGAGCTTTTATGAAATGCCACACAAACCTGGGTAGCTATTAAAACTAGGGAGCTTCTTCCTTTTACAAAATGTCACTAAAACCTAGGTGTACAACGAAGCGAGGGACTTTTATCTTTTACGAAACGTCACAAAAACGTTGATTGATGGAGATTTGGACAGATTTTGACGGAGATTCGGACGGGGATGTTGACGGTGGTCTCGAACGAAAGCGCCGCAATCAGGGAAAGCGCCGTAACCAGGGGAAGCGCCGCAATCAGGGAAAGCGCCGCAGACAGGGAAAGCGCCGCAGACAGGGAAAGCGCCGCAGACAGGGAAAGCGCCGCAGGCTAATAATTAACGGGGGTCCAGGGGGCCATTACCATATTGTAACTCGAAAAGCAAAAAAAACACTTTTGTTTGTGGTGATCTTAATTAATCCTGTTAATAACATCATACCTTTATGCACGTTCTCGCTTATAAGCCTCCAGAGTTCCCTCGCGGGGTGCCCCCTAGGGGGCTAACGGGATCGACTAGTCTACTATAACGGTCACAGGTACCTGCGATTGTAATAGTAATTAGTAACGTGTTACCATTAAGAACTTTACCGTTTCAGATGCCTCTGACTGTAAAGTAACTTACAATCGCTACAACCTCTGACCGTAAAGTACTTAGCGCTAGTCTCGTAGGAACTGCAACATAAAGTGAAACTACGCGCAGATTCAGTTATCGCTTATCGGTTTAGGGAAAACTGAAGTTAAGTTATTTCAGGGCTGACGTCAAATGTAAGCGAAGTTATTGGTTTCATCGCTCACAGTATCAACAGTGCAAAAAAAAAAATTGCAACCCAACCAGTCTTATGTTTGACATGTTCATATTGGAAGAAAAATGTCATGATGCAAGCGTTACGTAACGCTGAGGCTGGACTCCATCCCCTCTCGTAACGCTATTATTATATCCTCCATCCCTTCCCCTCTCGAGCGTTACGTAATTTAGGGACGGCCCCGAAACGTCGAAGGTTGCTATTATGATTCGCTATTTTATCGCTTGAGCGAAAATAGCAAAGAGGAATGGAGAATCCGTTTGACGTAAGAGAATAATGTTTTATATGTCCTTCTAGAGCAATAATTTTCAGGAGAAATCACCACGCGAATGCGATAAAAATAACTTTCTAACAATATTTCGAATGTCGCATTTTTACTCATTCCTCTCTTAATATGCAAACGTTTGTTGTGGTATGTGTTTTGCATTGACAGAATTGATCTCAAATTAGTTTCTAGTGTTTCCTTGCTGTATTTTTTGCTCAAGAAAAACAAAATTTGTCGTTCTATCCGAAGTTGGTGAATTCATCGATGGAATACGAATAAGTCTAACAAACAAATTTGCAGGTCACAAGCATACTAGCATTAATCAGTTAAGTTAGATTTCTCACTATAACTTTTTTCAAGTGTTTTTCGCATCAATTGAAACGATGGTAAAGATAGAATTGGGCTGATTCTAGGTACTCGCAAATATTTCAATAGTTTCCATTGGACAGTTTATCAGTCAAAGCACACGGCGTGTTTCGGCTATTGCGTACGACTCGTCAGCACTATGCGATTGATGTATTTCATGGAAATAAGTGCTGTAAACAACTGGAATATATCGAGTTCTTTGGTTGTGGCCGGCCTGCAACGATTTATGAATCGATTTAGAACATTCTTACAAACGTTGAAACGGAGCAACAATATAAATGCTGTGAATAGATGGACCTGGCTTGGAAGATGACGAATAACGACTCCTGTCGTATTGGAACCACTTTAATGCGCTAACCGAACGAATAAGTGTCTACACGAGTAACAATACAGAAGATACTTGGTCCATCTCGTCTTCACGAACATTCGTTTGCAGTTTGGTTGTTTGGTTTGACATGTTGGTTTATGGTCACCAAATCTTGACGACACACTCAAAATTCCAAGTTCTTGAAGTGTTTCTTTCAAAGTGAGACTTCACAAAAAAGAGTCAAAGACAGCACTTCGAGGCTGAATTCATCGGCTTTTCTCATGGTTGAGAATGAAATACTTGAAGTAGGTCCTGCTCTCAAACTAAACAAGTGGTAAGGTTCTATATCACGCAAACTCATCACTTTTGTCCTGTTTATTGTAAAGTCTAAAAATGTTACAAACAGTATATAGAGTGCTCCGTGTGCCAGCATCCAGCATTTTATGTGCAAATAAAATAAAAAAAAGTAGAAAATAGCGGTGACCTGGGAAGTGGCTTCCGCACCCAAATTTTTGTTGTATTTTCATCGAGGAAGCTCCCAACATCAGTCAGAGCACAAAAACCTAAAGTGAAATTTTGCCGTTGGCAGCGCTCATCATTCGATAAACGGAATGTTACGCAAAAAACATTAAATTAAGTTAACGAAAATCCGAATATTTTAGAAAGGAATCTCATTCAACTTTTACGCAAAATGATAAGAGTTCCTCTGCGCGTTGGCATTCACAACAAATGAGGACGCAATGTTTACACCGAATAGATCAAAAATGCACAAAATTTACATTCACGTTATGCTTCGCTAAATGTTTTCTTGTTATACTAGTATAGTAACGCTTCTTTGCGAGAATTCAAGTTATGCGATAATTCACCCAGAGGTTTTCCACGATCAAGAATGTGGTTCCTCCAGATCGAGGCCTGTAGTGTTTGATGTCTAAACAAATAAATATACAATTTAGATGATCGGTTCGGGCTAAGATTTGTGGTTAATACCAAGGGGAAATTTTTGTTAGCGGGGAAAAGCGAATGAGTGCGCTATCCCCATAATCTAATCCAAAGAAACTTTTTTTTTCACCTGACTGCGTCGTCGATTATATGTGTGAGTCATCAAGGCACATTAAGCGAACCGCCAGCTTTATAGTGACTGAATGTTACTTGGGAATGCATGCGAAATGCGCATCGTTGTTCAATTTGTTGCTTTTGATGTAAAATCGTCCAAAAACATAACCAAAGACTCGAACGTATCAACATAGATTTGGCATACAGAATAGATGTATGCGAACGTATCTGAATATAGATATGAGGAAACAATCCAATGTTTTGTGCACTTTTATAACTACAAGAATTTCAAAGATCCATAGAAATTACCCAGGGTTATGTTAGAGGCCCTACCGAAGTACGTCTGAGACCATTGATATTGACGGCCTAAATGTTCTCCCCTGCACCATATCAAAACGTAGTTTCTTCACGAAATCCTGAAACTATTTTCCCTAAAATGTAATTCTCACCAACTTTGCTTCAAGAAGGACAGACGGACATTTTTTTTATTTCTGATTCGTCATCACTAGACCTCCCACCTCGACCTACCCCATGTTACAATAAAATTGTTTGTAGTAAACGTATAGGACCTTTGTACTTCGTACGGGTCCAATTAACAAAAATCCGATTATTTTAGAAAGGAACATTATTCAACTTTTACCAAAAATGATAAGTTCTTTTGCGCGTTGAAATTCACAACAATATTCACACCGTATACATCAAAAATGCACATCAATAAAAAGCGAATCCACAAAATTTACATTCACGTTATGTTTCGCTAAATGTTTTCTTGTTATACTAGTATAGTAATGCTTCTTTGCGAGAATTCGAGTTATTCGGAAGATTCAATACCCAGAGGTTTTCCACGATCAAGAATGTGGTTCCTCCAGATCGAGGCCTGTAACGTTTGACGTCTAAATAACTAATTTGTAAATTTAGGTGATCAGATTGGGCTAAGATTTGTGGTTAATACCAGAGGGAAATTTTTGTTAGCGGGGAAAAGCGTATGAGTACGCTATCCCCATAATCTAATCCAAAGAAACTTTTTTTCACCTGGAAGTTGCGGGAAACGCGAACAATTGATGGACATCAGTCGATTCGAATAGTCAGCACTGACATCTGTAAAATTGTTTGACACATTCGTTTATTACAGAAATATGAAGTAGCTACGAAACATTTGTCATCTTGAAAGCGTTTTGAAGTCAAATACCGAGGTTTGAACTTGTTTCTTTTTAACTTCTTAAGTTTCTTCCTTGTAATTTTTACAGTAAAAAAAACTCACCGCAATATTAAGTAATTTTATTTTCTGGTGCATTGCCTGGAGCCCACATGTGTGCGATGCGAAGTGACTTAAAAATTGTTATATTTTTCAAAAAATAATGTTCATATGTTACATAGAACAGTCAGAATAAAGAAAATCATAGATCTGCATCGTTTTAAGAGAAGAATACAATTTTCATATTTATCCATTTTTGTGTCAGTTTTCGAGCCGTGGATGTTTTCAGTTGCTGAGATGTGACCTAATTTTTGGTTTGTATTAGTTTTTGTATGTGTAAAAACATTTCAAACACAAAAAATCGAAAATGTGAATTTCACATTTCACATTTTTTTCACAGATGTGGTCACATTTATGTGAAAATATGTGAGTAAAATGTGAAACACATAATTTTCAAACGGCAAATTTGTCGTCAGCTTAAGATTTTTAGACCCGTACGAAGTACGTAGGTCTGATGCGTTTACTACCACGTTTGTTACATTGCGAATTCGAACCTGGGAGTAAGGGGGAAACTTTTTTTGTTGCCTCCAGATGACAAATCAGCGAAAAAACAATGTCCGTCTGTCTGTCTGTGTGTCTGTCGGTCTGTGTGTCTGTCGGTCTGTCTGTCTGTCCGTCAACACGATACCTTAAGTAAATCTTGACCGATTTTCAAAAACTTTTTTTTTTCCTGAAAGGTAGTCAAAAAATATTTTATGGTATTGAATCTGGGCACTGTCGGCCGAAGGGCCGCCGAGCTAGGGCCGTTTAAGTGGTTTTTGGTCTTTTGCACATAACTCGAGTAAATCTCTTCCCATTTTCAAAAACTTTTTTTTGTTTGAAAGATCTCGGCACGGCCGACAATTTATAGAAGAATTTTTGCCTGTGTTTAGGGCTCAAGTGGGCCTCATGTCGGTCCTACGGTCGGCCCTAACATAAAAATATGTTTTTTGCTATGTTGCAGAGCAAATTGAGGGAAACATGGAAGTATGTATCCGAGGCCTCTATTTTAGGCCCTAGGTCAGTACTAAGGTCGGCCCTAGCCCAAAAAATAGTTTTTTGCTATGTTGTAGAGAAAATTTAGTATAACATTTTTCTCTATTTGGAGGTAAATTTTGTGCGTTCGGAGAATTTTTTTACACCGTTACTTCGGACGGGTTTTTCAAAATTGCCCAACGGGCAATTTCCAATACAGTCTAATGTGAACGCAATATTTACTTAAATACGTTCCAGTCTTTTCGTAACATCAACTCTGTTTGCCGCATCTATTCTGATACGTACGGGTCCCTTCTATGTTTTATGGATATTTTTGCACATCTGAAAAGTTTATGGTAGAATGTGTCGGGATGTGATCTAAAGTCCCACGATGAATTACTTTATATATGGGAATGTGACGTTCACATCTGGCAAATGTGACGAAAAAAGGCAAATTTTAGCCACATTCACCACTCACATTTCCATATGCAAACTAGTTTATTGTGTTACTTTAGGTCACATCTCGGCACATTCTGCAATAAAGATTTCAGATGTGCAATAATATAGACGAAAAGTTCAATGCCGACGACAAATGTGCCATTTGAAAATTATGTGAATTCACATATTTTTTTCACATTTTCACATTTTTCACATCGAATTTCACATCTCGGATTTTTTGTGTTTAAAATGTTTTTATAGATATAAAAAGTGAAACAAGCAAAAAATCAAGTCACATCTCAGCAACTAGTCATATACAAAGCCCAAAAAAGGGTAAAAAACAATGAATTCTTCAAAATCCCTAACTTTAATCATTTCTAAGCAATAACTGAGTTACCTTCTATTGAAACGAAACTGAAAGTAAGCAAACATTATCGGTTACAATGAGTCTGACATTAGACAATATTAGATGCCCGTACATTTTACTGTGTTAGACGCGACCAATATGACTTGACTACTATGAAAAATATTTAAACAAAAATATTAGTTCTTGAAAAGATGTATGCGAGCGAGACCATAAAGAAAGTGTTGTGGTAGGTTGCGTGTCATCCGAATTAGACAATATTGCAAATCTCATTCTAAATGAGAAGATGGATTTATGATGACAAAAAACTTGGAACTGCATACATTTTAAGAGCTTATGTTAATTTTGCTTCTAAATATTCGAATTTGCTTATGCCTATTACTTTCTCATTTTTCCCGCAACTCGTCGATTATATATGTAAGGTGCAGCAAGGTGCAACTATGTGCAGTGATGTGCATCTAGCTACAGTGAGGCTCAGTCAGGTGCAGCTTGGTGCAGTGAGGTGCGGCTAGGTCCAGTGAGGTGGAGTCCACAGATTGACTGACGGACGGACAGGAGGGTGAATCGTAGTGACATTTGAGGGGAAATTTTCTCCTCAAATGTCAATAAAATACTACTTGGTCACATCTTATTGATGTAGACGCTTCCTAGACTATTTCGATTTACGTTATGGATATAATGGATAAAATGGATATATTGAAATGTTTGAATACATACCGTAAATAGAAAACATATGTAAGGGACACGCACGCATGAGAGTAGATGTGGCAAACAGAATTGATGTTGCAAAAAGACTCGAACGTATCTAAGGAAGTATTGTCACGACTCTTATGCAATATTATAAGATTATGCACCTCCAGCTAAGATTGTCATTGCGACTTTTCGTTATGCCCACACGTCAAGATAAGGATCGGAGTGGGTCGACCCACACCTGACCCAAAGTTTTAGAACACAGAGAAAAACAATTTCTGTGAATTCTGCAACTGTGGGTCGACCCGCTTGCATCATGACATTTTTCTTCCAATATGAACATTTCAAACATAAGACTGGTTGGGTTGCAATCGTTTTTTTGCACTGTTGATACTGCGAGCGATGAAACCTATAATTTCGTTTACATTAGACGAAAATTTTAATTAAAAAAATGTCAGTCCTGGAATAACTTAATTTCAGTTTTCCCTAAGCCGATAACTGAAACTGCGCGTATTACTTTACTCTTTTTATCACATCAGCGCCCGATAAGTTGTGTTTTTTGCTTATGATACCTACATAAGTTTCACTTTATGTTGCAGTTCCTACGAGACCAGCGCTAAGTATTTTACGGGCAGAGGTTGTAGTGATTGTAAGTTACTTTACAGTCTCGGGTATCTGAAACGATAAAGTACTTATTGGTAACACGTTACTAAAGTACTTTACAGGTTGCCGAAAAAGTACGAAATTTGCAAAAAGACTCGAACGTATCTAAAAAATAAAAATGAAAAACAGATCAATGTCTTCAGTTCTTTTAAAACTATAAGAATTTAAAAGATCCATTGAAATTATCCAGGGTAATGTCAAAGGCCCTACCGAAGTACGTCTTTTGACATCTGAAACCTATGTTTTCCACCAACTCTCTAACTGCCATAGTTTTAGAGATATGAGTCATCCCTAAAATTTCTAGAAGTGGCCATATCCCAAGGATTGGGCTATATTTCCCCAAAACCCTAAGACACGTGTTTGCTAAAATTTGATTCTCTACAACTTCGCCTTTGGAAGCAACTTTCTATCTCTCATAGTTCTAGAGATATGCATCATTCCTCCCAATTCTAGAAGTGGCCATATCCCATGGATACGGCTATATTTCCTCAAAACCCGGAAACACGTGTTCGCTTAAATTTAATTCTCTACAACTTTGCGTTTGAAACCAACTTTCTAACTCTCATAGTTCTGGAGATTTGGGTCATCCCATCCCATCTTCACTTCTTCGACCATATCTCCGGAACTACTTGGCCGATTTTGCTCATCTTTGAACTTGAATCATGGGAGGCATGTACCTTTCAGGGAGAAAAAGTTCAGGGTGATCGGTTGAGCCGTTTGAAAAAAAAAGTGGAGACGGACAGACTGACAGACGGACATTTTTTTTATTGCTGATTCGTCATATTTAGACGATAATAAATAGGCGGGAGGGGGCCTCGATCTACCCCATTTGACATTAAAATTGTTTGTAGTAAACGTATACGACCTTTGTACTTCGTACGGGACCAATAAATTTCGTTGTTTCGTGGAATAAAATATATGAACTTAGTGATTGCTTGGTGCGTTTGCTAGTGTTGTATGTGTTATCCGCCAAAAAACTTCTTACAGAGGAGGTGTGACGCAAGTCTTCATTTCTGCTTGCAAAAGTTGTGAAATCAGAAATGGGTGACGCGTTGAGCATCTAAGTTACCAAAGTTCTGAAATCGGAGGAAGGTGACGCATTCAGCTTCGAAACGAAGTTGCGTTGTGTTTTTAAAAAATTGCGCACAAATGCCAGACCCTACAACGATATAATATTTCTAAGCTTTCAGTTTTTACACTGCAAAAATTTGACTTTTACTTCTTTTCGCGAAGATTGTACTATTCAAATTTGAGTGTGAAAAGTGAAAGTGTTGAAAAATTATTACGCTGGTGGGTCTGGCATTATTTGTGACGTAACTTTTTAAAAACACAACGTAACTTCGTTTTAATTTTTTTGCGTATCGAAGCTGAATGCGTCGCCTTAATCCGATTTCAGAACTTTTGTAACTGGAAGAAAATCGTTTTAACTTAGATGCTTAGATCACCCTTTTCTGATTTCACAACTTTTGTAAGCAGAAATGAAGACTTGCGTCACACCTCCTCTGTAAGAGGTTTTTTGGCGGATGTGTCTATTTGTTTATTTATGTGTCTATTTATTTGTCTGTCGGTCACCCGTTATGTTTGCGTTTAAACTGAGGAGTAAAAAAAATACTTTTTGATATTTTGTCGGGTATGGTGCAAAACGTCGAGAAAACATGTTCCGGGTGGGATATTGTTCTGAAATAAGGGAGTTATGGGTAAAAAACGGGTCAAAATTGAAAAGCGGTCATAAGTCAGTCAAGATGTTGTGTTAGAATGAAATTTGGGTCAAATCAGTTTTCAAACGTATCTTGGTATGTATAGAAGATACGGCGTTGGTTTCTTCGACAAAGTCTCAGAGTCTCAGAGAGACAAATGGCCAAAATTCGGAAAATTTGTGTCAAATCAGTTTTTAAACGTATTTTTGTATGTATGGGGGATACGGCGTTGGTTTCTTCGAAAATATCGGACAGTTGAACATGTAGTCAATTTTGATGGTTTTAGAAGTTCGGGGCGTACAATATAAGGTACAATATAGGTATAAGAGATAGACCATCGGTTTATTTAGCAAAGTGTCAGTGTAGAATACGTAGCAATTGCAACGCTGAATACGGCGAATGATGCATACGGTGAACGTGGAATATGGGGAACGTTGAATACGGGGAAAGTTGAATACGGGGGAAGTTGTATACGGGAAACTTGGAATACGGGGAATGTTGAATACGGTAAACGTGGAATATGAGAGAAGTGGAATATGGGGAACGTTGAATTCGGGGAACTTGGAATACAGGAGAACTTGGAATACAGGGGAAGTGTAATACGGGGAACGTTGAATACGGGGAAAGTTGAATACGGGGAAGTGTAATACGGTGAACGTTGCATACGGTGAACGTGGAATACGGAGGAACTGGAATACGGGGGATATGGAATACGGGGAAGTGGAGTTATTTTGCGGCAAAGAAATATTTTGATTTATAGCGCCTTTCTCGCCCATTTCGATTTTAGTATTATTAGCGGTAATATCAACGAAGTGATATAATGACCTTCAACATTACGCATCATTATTTAAAACGAAAAATTAAGCTCTGGCTCTCTGAATAGATGACAAGCGAAAATGATAAGCCTGCGTAGCCTCTGGGGGCGGGGGTTTCATAGAAATTGGGAACCCTCCCTTACACTGAAAATCTCTCAAGTCGAAAACCCTTTCTTCATACAGGAAGAAATATAAAAATTGAGAGAGTAGGGTGTGACCTCACAAACTTGTATAAATGATAAAATGGACGGCGATGTAAGCTGGAAGACACCACTTACTCACATGACACACACATGTGCAACACAGTGTGTGTGTGCCGAAAATCACCGCACAAAGGCTGCGTATTAGAGATGAGCGGGTCGACCATTTTTCGAAACCAGACCCGGACCGAACCAGACATTCAAGTTTTTCAAAACTCACAACCCATATTACTTAGAAACAAAAATTATTTCAAGGCCCGACGTCTGCATTCTTCACGGACCTTAGACTAAAACAAAATTCGTGTAATGTAAGATGACAAAATTTAGACGAGTTTTGTAAAATATAAAAAGTCAATAAAGGATTAGGACCCGAATAAAATGATACAACAACCCGACCCGGACCGAACCCGACCCGCAAAAATTGTTCGAAACCCGAAACCCGAACTGTTTTCAAACCCGGCCCGGACCGAACCCGACCCGACTAAAATTTTCGAAACCCGAAACCCTCATGGGCCGAAAAAAACAATTCGGGTTCGGGTTCGGGTCGGGCTCGGGTCGGGTTTTTCGAAGTTTCGGGCAACGCGCAGTGCGTATATTATGTGCACTTTTTGTGCTTTGCAAAATTTGACACAAATATCAGCCTTCTTACTCTGAGGGATCAATTTCTACATTTTCATAGAAACACTTTTAGAAGAGGAGTTCCATTATTTATTTATCTCAAACACTAGCTAGTACATCCAATTTAAATTGTCATTAAAACTAGTTAATATTTTGTTTAAATTACTGTTTTGCTCTTTACTATCTTCTAATTCTAACAACAAATTATACTTCTTAGAATTTCATAAAAATTGAATGCAAATTTTTATTTTGTATTTTCATGATTTAGTTTTTTCTTGTCGAAACACACACATAGGTACAACTTCATCTTCGATAGCAAATTTAATTTGTTAACTAAATAACGAATCGTTAGTAATTCAAGTCTTTTTCAACATAAACATTTTATGCTCCTAAAAGGGATACGTAGAACAGTGATATAAATTTTCAAAACATTTTCTCTTTTAAAATAGTTCTCTCGCGTTAAACGCGCCAACAATATACTTACGAGCAGCAACAGCAGATTGTTCTTTTTGTTAATGATATTATAATGATCAATGACATTTACTTACATTAAGCTATCTCTACGACTCTTACTAAATTGTTTCATTGGTGTTTTAAAGTTGATTTTACCAATTTTCGTTAATACACTCACAAACACACAATACAAACGAAGAAAATTTTCGTGTTTTGGGCAAATGACTTGACCCATTTCTAAGACGTTGAGGATTGTGCTTTCAGGGGTCGAGACTCAACAGATTTGAATTGATCGTAGGGGTTTTTCAATAAATGAGACTCCAGGAAACTTACGCTTCCCCCCGTTGCTTTGATTTCGTTAGTGACTATCAAAATTGGCCTCACGCATTGCCTGATTTTCATTTTCCAATTCAATTCATTTCAATTTCCTCATTTTGTCTGCATCCGTATTTTGGCATCAGGACTTTGTCCATCCGGATTCTGTCGCATCACCTCTTAAGTGGCCTCAAAATTTTTGTTTACTCTGAATGGAGGAACGAAAGTATTTGAAAAACGAAATCCTCGCTTTAAGTGCGGCGGCGTCGGCTTATGTCAACGTGTACAATCGTATTGGTTGTCATTAGAACCCAGATTTTGTTGATTAGTGGGGTTCCCACTCGCTCTTCTAAACTTCATTTTCTTTAATAGGCAAAAGTGGGGGGAGGTTTTAATGCCTAGAGTCATGGAATAGAGTAAATGTGGTCTCTACGCGCTTCGAGGGCTCGATTCGTTGTCATCATTTAAAACTTGTCGTGTACACACACCAAATATTCTAATTTTTATCATTCATTAACACCAATTTCTTGCATTCCAAATCGAGTCAATTTTTTAAACACTTCCACATCTTCACATACTTCTTCGTTTAGCCGTTTTTGTCGCTACTATCGCCACCAATCGATTGCATATGTTGATGTGGGGGTAGATGTTTTTTTAGATTTATCAGTTTGGGACAACATATTGTTGGTCTTGAAACGCAGATGCTGGGATCTTTTGTTCCTTTTCTTCATATAAATCATTATAAGAGCCTTCGTGTCGCTTTTCAGAACCGGTCCAAAATGACAGGTTCATATTTGACAGCCTCAGATGGTCTCACAGTAAAATTCCCAAGAATCCTGCGTCTCATTTGGAGGTATTTAGAGCAATCACATATCATGTGTATGCCCGTTTCCTCTTCTAATCCGCAAGAACATCTTGGGGTCTCCGACAACCGCAGCTTATTCATGTGTCGATTCAGCCCACAGTGCCCATTGGTCGCCCCTCCTACCCTTCTGATACGATCACGGTCCCTTTTGATAAGGTCCTTGGCCCATTTTTCATCAGGTTTCGGGAAGAAGCGCTTCGTATGTGCGCCTCCTTCATACGCTTCCCAGCGTTCTGCGTGTCTTCGTCACACCCAGTTGTTTAATGCATTATTGCATAATGCCTGGGGTATTGGTAGACGTGGCTCCACAACGCATGTTGTGGTAGCGGAGCCTACCCTAGCAAGCTCATATGACCTTTCGTTTCTGATTACATAGTCCCATGTAGTTTAGATAATCCTTTCCCTCTTTCATCAGCTTGGATGTCGCAGTGGGTGACATCAGCGCCCTAATCATCTCTTTACTGTCTGAACAGATAGGGATCTCTCTTCCCTGCGTCCCCAACGGCAGTGATTCTTGAGCTCCCATGAGAGCTGCATAGACCTCTGCCTGGAGGACACTGTAAGTTTTTCGCAAATGGAACCAACTGCCATGTGCAGTGTCTGGATCGTATATTCCAGCCTTAGATCCATCAGTGAAAAACACTTTCGCATTTCTAGGCAAACAAGTTTACCACCCATCCAGCCATTCTTGCCTGCTCGGAAATATCGCTTCAAAACGCCTAGTGAAGTCAGTTACTAGCGCCATCCGGTCTCTTGGCATGTCAAAAATAGGATCCGAAATAACGTCTCTGATTTTGCCATGCCCTAAACGGAAGTACGGGGCCCATAAGCCTGACTGCTCTATCCTATCCGCAGTGGCGAAAGCTCTGGCCTTAATTACTAAGTCCATACTGAAGATGTTCGATAAAGACATTGTGGCCGTGTGGAAAGAAGGTGAAGTATCTGGGATGTCCAGCAGGTCGGAATGGCTGGAAGGCTGGCCAAGTCACATCTCGGGTGAAGAAGTTGTGAGCTTCACTGACGGCTCTAAAACTTTGGAAGGCGCGGGAGCCAGAGTATTTTCTCCAGGGCAGGTTGTTGAAAGGTGGTATCACCTAGGAAGGTTAGCCAACGTGACTCAGGCTGAGACGTTCGCGGCACTGATGGGAGTGCAGGAGGCAATCCCAACAGTGGCATGTGGAAGAAAAGTCACCGTCTGTTCCGACAGTGAGGCTTTGATTGGGGCGCTCATGTCGCCTATCGTGACATCCAAGCTGGTGAAAGAGTTAAAGGAGACCCTGAACCGGGTTGGACTGAAAAATCAGGTAAAGCCGGTCTGGGTCCCCGGACACTCTGGCGTGGGGGGAAACGAGAGAGCGGATGAGCTGGCGAGGAAAGATTCGGTAACTTTAAGTTGAGGGCCAGAACCTTTATACCCATACCACACTCGGAATGTGTAAAAGCAATAGAGTGTTGGGTTAAGTCGGAATTCGTTAACTATTGGAGCACCTCTGAGGGAGGAGTGCACACAAAGCGCTTCTTCCCGGTGCCCGATGGGAAGTGGACTCGAGAATTGCTAAACATGGACAGGTGTCGCATCAAGCGAGTGGTTGGTGCGATCACCGGGCACTGTAATCTAACCAAGCATCTGGCTAAAATGGGGCTCACCAATGATCCCAATTGCACCTGTGGCTTCGGTGAGGAGACGGGCGTTCACGTGATATGTGAATGTCCGAAGTTTTCCTCACTGAGGCTTAGGACTCTAGGTAGTTATGTGGTCCAATCCGCAACAGTACCCAGCATAGGGCCTGCCGCTCTAGATAGGTTCTTGGTTGGGACTGGGAGGTTTTAGAAGATTTACATGATGAACGAGTGACGAAACAAAGGATCACTAGATCTGTGTTTCATGGACCAGAAATGGACCGCCCCAACCTGATAAATCGACTAAGTCCAAAGCCGGTATCGCTAGCAGCATCTCCAAGGCCGCGGTGGCCGTGGTCTTCATAGCTCCAGTGATGCTTATGCACACAAGCCTTTGCATCTCACTCAGTCTCTTTCTTGCTTTCTGTGGGGGTAACCCTCATTATAACCTTAAAAACCCCACAAATCGTCTGTGTGGTCTTCTATGATTTCTCCCAATTTAACACAACGCTTTAATACGTTATTCTCTTTTTACTTGATTTTATTTAGCTGTAGAAAAGTAATTCTTTTTGACAGTCGTTAAGAGTACGTCGCAAAAATATCAACCGTCAAATTTGCGATGTTTTTTTAGAAGAGAATCCTGTGTACATAACAAATTATGCAAAATTATAGCTCATGTACTTAGGCAAATAATAGATGGATCATAAAAGTTTAGGTACAAATTTGCTCTGAAATTGCATCGCAAACGAACTTAGAATGCGATGATTTTTCAGTGCAACTTTCGACTCAAACGTTTCATCTATTATTAGTGTAAGAGTCATCCTCCCTCAGTACATGAGCTATAATTTTGATTAGTTTTTTATTTGCGCAGGATTCTATTCGAAAAAACATCGCAAATTTAACAGTTCACAATATTGCAACGTGCTCTTCACTACGCAGCTTTGAAGCTTACGAATGTGTTTTGCTTGTTTGAAAACCCTCTTGGCGTATCCGTTTCCTCGGAAATGCGACGCCCTTACTCCTCTTACAGTTAAAGCAACTACCCGTCCAAATCAATTGAATTCACTGTTGTCGATCGAAAATTATGTGAAGAAGGGCTCTAAGCTTCTGGAAAAAAAGTACCAGTCCAATCCAACTGTGGGCTCTAACATTTGAAAAATCGTATTCTTTCTTTATATTTCTGTAGTCATAACTGACTCATTAACCAATTCTTTTTCTATTTTTATATCACCTAAATCTAGCAATGAGCCGTTCATAAAATATGTAACGCTTTGGGGGGGGGGGTGGGGGTGACAGGAGAAGGGGGTATGGTCTGCACCCGTGTTACGTCACGAGAACAAGCTTCAAATACTCTGAAGCTGTTGGGAGCTTCACTGAGCTTTTAGTCAGACACAAAAGTAACACCATTGCTTCCATCTTCGGGTATGCAATCTGGCCAATTACCTAGCCATTCTTGTCTACTCGGTACGATAGCCTCATAGCGTCTCTCAAAGTTGATCTCCGCTTTTATGCGGTCTCTAGGCATGTCAAAAATAGGATCAGCTATTGCATTTCTTATTCTTCCATGTCCTACAGAAAAATTTCTCGTCCACAGACCGTTAAGCCAAAGCCTATCTGCTGTCGCAAATGCTCTACGATCGTATGCACCGGTGGTACAGCTAGCAGCGCTTCCATGGCTGCCGTCGCTGTCGTCGTCATAGCTCCGGTAATACATATGCATACCAGCCTCTGAATCTCGCTCATCTCCTCTTTCGCGCAATCCTTTTCCACCCTAGGCCTCCACACCACACTACCGTGGCAGATCATAGGGCTCACTACTGCTTCATAGATCCAGCTTTACGGACGGTTCGAAAAACTCGAAGGAACGGGGGCTGGGGTAATTACTCTGGAACCCAGAACGGAAGAGAATTTCTATCTAGGAAAGCACGCCAGTGTGTTTCAGTCGGAAACGTTTGCAGCGATGAAAGGACTAAGGTGCTCTTTCCTACCGGAATTGGAGAATGAAAGAATCACTCTAATTTCTGATAGTGAAGCGATTATTAAGGCGATAATGTCGCCTGTCACAACTTCCAAACTTATAAAGAGTTCAAGGAGACCCTGAACAAACTAGGACTGAGAAATCAGATAACGGTCGCTTGGGTACCTGGCCACTCTGGAATAGAAGGTAGTGAAAAGGCAGATGAGCTGGCGAAGCTGGGCTCTAAATCTGCTAGCCACGGACCAGAACCGTTCATTCCCATACCGCAATCGCTCTGTGACAAGGTGGTAAAGGGTTGGACATGGTCAGAGGCAAACAAGCATTGGCAAGCTTATAAAGGAGGTCTACATACAAAGAGATTCTTCCCAGTGGCTGATCATGGTTGGGCGAAGGAACTGTTGCACATGGACCGGGATCGAATAAGAAGAGTTGTGGGAGCGATCACGGGACACTGTGAACTAAACAGTCACTTGGCCAAAATGGGTATCGTCAACGACCCTAATTGCACCTGTGGTCTTGGTGAGGAAACGGAACACCACATTACTTGTGAATTTCCGAACTTTTCTCTACTAAGACATAGGATTCTTGGTGGTCATGTGATCAGATCGCTGGATGTGCTGAAGTTGGGGCCACTTGTCCTGGATTACATGATGAACGTGAAAGAGGAACAAAAGATCGGAAGATCTGTGTAAACTGGCTCTCAGCCTTCCCAAACTGATAAATCTACAAAAAAATACCATTGCTTAGTCCAACTTGGCTTAATTCTCGGTGTGATTATTTCTGCTGATTTCAGCGAATTTACATTCACATGGCATTCGTATTCGTTGCAGTAAAAACTTACGGCGCCGCGTTTTTAGGTATGGTAAACTAGTAGAAAAACACATAAGAAGACTTCAAAACGTTCACAAATTATCGATAATTGCCATGTCAAATCTTTACCGACAATTTCACAAATGACGATATAAGTCGAAAAATCAATACTAAGGATTGATACCGTATTTCGAGTATCAACGAAAAAAACATTCTAAAAAATCCCATACATTGGTATTGTAGGTAGCGCAACCCACATACTAGCATAGAATTTCGAGAACTTCCAGAAATTTGCAGAGCTTTCGATAACTTTACAGAAATTTTCAGAGCTTTCGTTAAACTTTGAGAATTTTCCAAAACTTTCTAGAAGTCGTCCGTCCTTTTTGGGACGTCATAATTGTGACGTTTTTTTTTTGGCATCATTTTTATGACGTGATTCGTGCGAAGTCATTTTTGTGACGTCGTACTTGTAACGTCATTTTTGTGACGTCATTTTTTTGACGCAATTTTTGTGACGTCATAATTGTGACGGACTGACAAGAAGAGTGAAAATATAAAGTATCTATCGGTATTTCGTATCGGTATTTTTGACGTAATTTTTGTGACTTCATATTTATGACGCCATATTTGTGATGTCATATTTATGACGTTATAATTGTGACGTCACAACTGTGACGTTATTTTGATGACGTCATATGTGTGACATCATTTGTCCGACGTCGTTCGTGTGAGGTAATTTTTGTGATGTCGTTTGTGTAACGTCATAATTGTGACGTCATTTTTGTGGGTAATTTTTGTGATGTCGTTTGTGTAACGTCATAATTGTGACGTCATTTTTGTGGCGTCATTTTTATGACATCATTTTTATGACGTGATTCGTGCGAAGTCATTTTTGTGACGTCGTACTTGCAACGTCATTTTTGTGCGCCATTTTTGGGACGTCATTTTTGTGACGTAACAATTTTGACGGACTGACAAGAAGAGTGAAAATATATCTATCGGTATTTCGTATCGTTTCGTATCGGTATTCTTGACGTAATTTTTGTGACGTCATGTTTATGACGCTATGTTTGTGACGTCATATTTGCGACGTCATATTTATGACGTTATAATTGTGACGTTATTTTGATGACGTCATTTGTGCGACATCATTTGTGCGACGTCATTCGTTAAAGATAATTTTTGTGACGTCATTTTTGTGAAGGTGCATAAAGGTGCATAAACATAAAGTAACTAAATAAGGATTTTCTTCCTCCGGCCCCTTCCTCTTCCGCCAAGGAGCTATTAAATTATGCAAGTTTGAGACATCTATGTTGTCTCGGAGCGGAGATAAGCCTGATTCAGACATGTGGATTACGCTAAGAATTCATAAATATTAGTCAGTATTAAGCAACAAGTCCTAAAAGCTATGTATTTGACATTTTTGCGAATTTCAGCGTCTGTCAGAAATATTGTTCGAGTTACGTCACAAATCGGGGGAAGCAGGTTAACGAGCATGCTTGACAAGTGGGAAAATCCATTTTTTGCGTTACGTAATTAATGAACGGCCCCCAACCTAAAAGTGCTGATTAAAAGAAAGTGGAAACCTTAGAGATTAATGGCTCAAGAAAGGGTGTCTGTGGTATCTGACGGGTCGACCAGGCCTGTATTCCCTTAAAGCTTACGTCATTGGCTAAGAAATAAATAAATAAAAGTAAACTCCCGGCGCCGATGCCCCTTTAGCGCATCTCACTTCAAAAGCAGCGCCACCTCTCGATGCGTTTTCTGAAATTTCTGTCAACTCAATCCTTCTTCGAAAAAGGCGTCGCTCCCAGATATAAAACATCAATTTGTCTTTTCATTTTATAGACAGCGACTGACACAAAGTATTTATTTGAATTAGATTTACAATCTCTCTGCACTTCAAAATCGCCTAAATTGGGACTATTCATTTCTAATACTTCTAATTAGCTTCCGTTTAAATACAATTTGCGACGCATCTATCACTTTTTTATCAAAATTAAATTTCTTTGGTCCTGTTTTTGCAGATGAACATTTTTATGAAACAGATGCACGGAGCCGTATGCCGTTGTGGTCATATAGGCCCTGTGTTTTATTTGTGTTTTTAAACAAATACTCAAGTCTTTTCAGATAAAACGTAGGCGTTTGATATTAGGATTTGTTCTAATAACAAAAAATAAATTTGATTCGTCGCGAGACACCTTAAGCTAAAGTATTTGAATTAAAAATTAGTGCCTCTTTCTCGCTATCACTGTAACTGCTATTAATTGCATTGGAATTTGTGCTATTTTTGGCCTCTAGCAATGGCGTCGATGCCTCTGTATCGCCATCCAATAGTTCATTACTACCGCTACTGTTAACTAAATTAATATTGTCATTGCATTCTAACGATAAATTATCTACATTATTTGCTACAGTTTTGGTGTTGCCCATCGTCACATTTAATTCGATCGCAAATGATTCGTTTTGTGCTTTCTGATTGCATTGAGACTTTACATAAGTTTGGTTTACTTTGACACTATTGGGACTGTTTGAGCTCGATGATATTGACGGAAGCAATGATCCTGTTTGTTCGTTCGGTGGCGTCGATTCTTTCGATTCGTCCATTTCGGGTAGAGTTTCCATGGGATTTATTGCTGCCAGTATGGGAGACGAATGTAATGAATTTTGTCGCGTCGTTTTACCCTGAAAAATTGATTTAGAAAAATTATCCAAAAATGACAATTTGTTGTGCGCTTCCGGAACTCACTTGAAGATAGTACGTCATTAGTTGACCCTTTCCTTTTACAGCCACAAGTCCACGTTGTTCGAATGCGTATCCAAACGTTTGTAAAATTTCACAGGTTTCCTCTGTCACCTAATGCGTTAGGAAATGGAAATCAGTTGACAACATTCCACAAACGAATTTTGTATAAATTTTCTTAAGTCTAACGAATTTTGGCCAAGAAGAGCAAAGCTGACTTAGCTTCCAAGTTCCTCTTTACCCGTGAAGAATATTTCGGATCTTCTTCTCTCTGCCCTCTAGGCAACATTCCCCGAAAGGAATTATTTACTCAGACGTCCATTCGCTTAGATAGAGTATAAAATCAATCGTTTCAGCTGTTACCGAGACCTCACGACGAAAGGAGGATCGTGTAACGTAGAGGAAACTGGTATCCACTTCCCCGTGATTTCTTGAGAGCGCAAAAAGACTTACCAAGCTTCATGGATTAAGGAGAAGGAAGAAAAATCCGACAAAAAATGACAGTGACTCACCCCTCTGAAATCTAGCGTTTTGGATGAAATGTCGACTACTTCAATTGTGCTATTACAAATGTATGGTCATCGACCCAAATTTTAATCATGCTCGGAGCGGTAGCGGAGAGCGTAACGCAGTCCCCACACCCCAAAAAAAACGTCTACAAACCCAAAAACCTCCATACAAAAACCTTTGGGACAAGACACGATGTATAGGCAAAGTTTTGAATTTTTTCATCTCGCCCCCTTCCCCTCCAAATTATTTTTAAAAAAAAACTACGTCGCAGCAGCTTTCCAACAAGCCCTCACTTATCAAAATCGGTTGAAAATTGGCTGAGATATCGCCAATCAAAGATGACCAATTCCTATGGAAAAGTGGTCAAATTACCTTTGTAATTAATAACAATTTTATTCCTGTGTGGTGTGTCAACGATCTATCGATCTATGTATCTATCTATCTATCTAACGGTGTGTCAACGTGTTAGCGTTATGAGCACTGAGCTTCACTCTCTGACGCGAAAGCAAGTTTTTTAGCGAGAAAACATAAACATTTTAATAAAAATTCGCACAAAAGTTTTAAGTTAAGTATTTGCCTTGATAATCAGTGAAGTAAATCGAATTCGAGCTTTAATCTCTATATAAACATCGGGTTTAAAAATTTTTTAATTGAAGACAATAGACGATTTGCTTATTCAAAAATGACCAACAAGTGCTGTGTGTGTAAGGAACTATTGAATCGGGATCCTATTAAGTGCTTTGGTATATGTGGAAAACAGTACCACGCTCGATGTGTGGGAATGAATTCAACACAAATAAAGCTGTTAAATGAGTGTAATCGTCTAAAATTTATTTGTGACGGGTGTGAAAGTACATCACACAACATAATATTGCAAAAAGTAATGAAAATGATGGACGATGTATGCAGAATAAGGCAAATATCTGAGGATGTGAATGACATTAAACAAACTGTAAATAAATCAGAAGACGATTTGAAAATAATTTCTGACAATATTGACGAAGTTAAAATTTCTATTAGCAGAAATGGTAACAATAAAACGAACACTGACAAAGCCTATGTTAATGTATGTAGTTACGCTGACAAGGTGAAAATAAATGAGCCAGTTGTACTCATTGTTCCCAAAAATAAGCAAACCTCAACTGCAACAAAGAACGCAATTATGCAGTCTCTAGTTCCTACTGAGATTCCAATAAACAAGATGCGAACAGCATCAAATGGTACAGTTATCATCGAGGGAAAATCGAAAAGGTCGGCCGAAGAAATTAAAAACTACGCGATTAATCGAATGAGTGACTCTTACGAAGTAAAGTTAACGGAGTTAAAAAAGCCTAAAATAAAAGTTACAGGAATGTACGAAAAACTGTCTAATGAAGAGCTTATTAACCAAATTAAAGCGCAAAACGAAATTTCAGGTGAATTAAAAGTGTTATCAATTTATGGCAAACAAAAAACAAAAAACTTTTGATTTTATCATGAATTCGCGTGACAAATCGTTGAATATAGGATGGGCAAAGTGTCCGGTTTACGAAGATTTGAATATAATGAGATGTTTCAAGTGTTACGGATTTAATCATCTTGCAAAAAACTGTACAAGGAAGAAGGCATGCGTAAAATGTGCCGGTGAACACGAGCTGAAAGTTTGTAAGGCAACAAGTGAAAAATGTGTAAATTGTGTTCATGCTAACAAAAAGTTCAAACTTAAATTAGACACTAAACATACAGCTAATTCGAAGGAATGTAAAGTTTTACATAGAGAAGAAAAATCAAAAAGATCCAGGATAGAATATTTGTCAAGTAAATCAAATAAATAGCAATTAAATACTCAAAGAGTGATATATTTGAACATTCAAGGACTAACAACAAATATAAATGGATTGAAAGTGTTAATTGAGGCGAGGAAGCCTATTTTAGTGATTTTGAGTGAAACGCACATAACTGAAGACATTCGCGATTCTGAGATACGCATTGACAACTATGAATTGTTACGCTGTGATAGTCATTCTAGACACACTGGAGGTATGATTTTCTATGTTCGTGAAGGAGTTAAATTTAAGTCGCGTATGAATTTCAACGTGAACAAAGAGTTGTGGTTGTTAAGTGTTGAGTGTTCATTGAGTGAGACTTATTGTGTCTATGGATTTTATCGATCACAAACATTTACTGAAGCGAAGTACATAAATTTCTTCAACGATTTAATTGACGACATTGATTTTGCATCGAACAATATTATTGTAGGTGACGCAAATATCAATTTATTAAGTGACGATTTTTACGCGAAAAAAATGAAATCAGCAATTGATGATTCAGGAATGAAGCAAATCATAAAGGAGCCAACGAGAATTACCGAAACAACAAAAACATTAGTTGATCATGTTATAACGAATGACAGCAAGATCAGGTACAAAATTTTGCACGACGAAATTATAAGTGATCATAGTACTATCGAATTGTTGATTGAGAGTGATAACAGTGAATGTCAGCAGAAATCGTTTAAGTTATTGAAATATGAACGTAGTGAACTGTGTGAACACTTGCGAAAAGTGAATTGGAACAAATGTATAGATAGTGACTTGAACACAAAAACAAATTATTTCATGTCTGTGATTAAGGACAGTGTAGGAAAGTTTACTAAAACTATTGTGGAAAAAAATAAAGGTGGTACTAAGTGGTACAATTCTGACCTAAAGAAACTAAAAAATCAACGAGACATTCAGTATAAGACGGCGATGCTGACCAACCTATCTTCTGACTGGGTAAGTTTCAAATCCTTAAGAAATAAATATTCAAATGGTTTGAAATATGCTGCAAACTCAGACTTCAGAACTAAAATTCAGAAATGTACCGGTGATCAAAAAAGAATGTGGCGACATTTAAAGACTTTGGTAGGAGGTAAAAGAAGCAGCAAACCACAATGCATTGAGTTCGACTGTGGCAATATTGTGAACGAAAGTGAAAATGAACTTGAAATTGCCAACTTATTCAATAAATGTTTCATAAATAGTGTCATAGATATAAATGAGACCATAGACAAAAGCAATTCGTTTTTCGACCCGCTGAAAATTCCTTACTGCGAAAGCGTTTTTAAATTTAAGGAAATAACGTTGGACGCATTGTGGAGGATAACTTCTTCGTTGAAAAACAAAAAAGATTTCAATGGTGTAACTTTGAATTTCATTGTTGATTCTTGGAGTTATATTAACGAAAGTCTCTTAGACATTGTGAATTCGTCATTAAGGTCGGGCAGCTTTTCAGACACATGGAAGTTATCGGTGATTGTGACTGTTGAAAAGATATGCCGCGCTAAAAAACCCTGTGATTTCAGACCAGTGAACATGCTGTGCACTTTCGAAAAAATATTGGAGTCAGTCGTAAAGGAGCAATTGATGGAACACATAGTCGAAAATTTCATTTTGATATTAGAACAATCGGGATATCGAAGAGGACACTCCTGTGAAACAGCGTTAAATCTTGTAATTGCTGACTGGAAAGAAGAACTTGAGCGTAAAAATGTCATCTTATGCCTGTTCGTAGACTTCAAACGAGCGTTCGAAACTATCGACAAAAAGATACTACTGTTGAAATTAGAACGCTATGGAATTCGTGGCACGGAGCTGAAATGGTTCGAGGATTATCTGTCTAAAAGACGTCAAAGAACCAACTTCGGAGAATCTACGTCTGATGATATCAACAATTACATAGGCGTGCCTCAAGGATCCGTACTTGCTGCCTTACTCTTCATTTTATACTTGAATGACGTGAAAGACGCTTTCAAAAACAGCAAAATTAACCTGTTCGCGGACGATACTCTCTGCTACATCGTGGGAAATGACATAGACGGAATGGTTGCAAAAATCAATCAGGATCTCGAAACCTTCAACGAATGGCTCAAAGTAAACAGATTGAAATTGAATGAGGTCAAGACGAAATTCATGGTACTATCACACAAGAAAATCTTACACGTGAATCCAATAATGATTAATGGAGAAGCTATCGGAAGAGTTTACCTTATGAAATATCTTGGCTGCATAATTGACGATCGTCTAGATTTCGACGATAACTGCAATTTTGTTTGCAAAAAAATGGCCAAGAAAGTCGGCTTTCTGGGAAGGATCTCAAAAAAACTAGACAGATCAACGAGGATTTTAATCTACAACACTATCATCGCGCCACACATAAATTATTGCTCAACGATTCTCTACCTGTCTGCGGCATCACACATCGAACGTCTACAGAGGCTGCAAAATAGGTGCATGCGGATTATATTAAGAAAGGATCGTAGAACGAAAGTAAAAGAGTTGCTGGAACCTTTGAATTGGCTCTCTGTGGATCAAAAAATCAAATATGATGTTCTCATCTTTATTTACAAAATTAGGAATCACCTGCTACCGCAGTATCTGGATAACTGCTTCCAATCTGAGGAGGGGCGTTCATATATCACACGAAGTGTTACGAATGGCGA
>CM055403.1:166835370-166863897 GCA_029228625.1 Pseudolycoriella hygida
AAAAAAAAAAATAAAAAAAAAATTTAAAAAAAAATAAAAAAAAAATCATAACCATTTCAGCGGAAGAAAACTGTAACGAAACGTTTCGGATAGTCTCAAGCGAACTCAAAAAATATAAAAAAAACTCAGAAGTCGTCAAAACTTTTTTTTAAATGAGACTTCTAGTTTGGTCTCAACCATCTTCAAAAAGTCGGAATGAGACTTAACGTTCGGTCTCAATCATTCTCAAAAAGTCCAAAAAATATCTGAAATGAGACTACTCTTTGGTCTCAAAAAGTCCAAAAAATATCTGAAATGAGACTACTCTTTTGGTCTCAGTCTAGAAAACTGTTTAAAAAGAGACTACTCAGCAGTCTTATAATGAATTCGGATGAATTTTGAGACCAAAATAAGTCTCAAAGGTTCGAAACCTGTATACTCATCCCCATACAACATGAAAAGACTTTTGAGAAGTCTCATTTACGTGCACTCGGGTCTACTCTGATTAATCTACTATTGGTGTAACAGTCATTGTCTCACAGTACATGAGAACGATTATTTGTTATTTACGCAGGAATCTGTTCTAAAAAACATCGCAAATTTGGCAGTTCACTTTTGAATTTCAGATGAAATGTTTTTGAAAGCAAATTGGATCTGAAAATAAAATTTGTTGGTGTCGGAGACGGGAATCGAACCAAGTCACATCTTCGCTCTCCGGGCGATGCCCTAACCACTTGAGCTAATCCGGCACATGTTCAGTTCACTTTTTTTGCTAACGAGAACTGAATGACGCATACGCAAACACATGTTTATGCTTGAGGTCTTTGGTGTATTTCTTTATAATTCGCCAAAGACTTACACCGTGTATGTAAAGTGATATAATTGCCTGATGAGTTTTTACGCATCGAAAGGTTGACTTGAAAAACAAATTCAACTTCGCAAAGCGGAAACCATTGTAACAAGTGGGCCCGATGCCCGGATTATAGAACATCTCCTCCACTTTAGGTGGTGTGCAATGTAGACGATTGTTTTATTGAATTACTAATTCCTTTCTTGGAATTAAGCCTAACTTTTCTTGAGTATTCAATGGAAATTATTCACTTATCAAAGCTTTTTTTCTATTGCTTTGTAAGGATCACGCAATCCAAACAACACAAAATATGCTTTTCATGAAAATATCAATTTCTCTTTCATTGACTAGAATAAAGCGATTGGAAAATATTAATTACATACTTAAATCGCTACATGCTACCCCGATGCATAAAACACTGACTCAACAACAAAAAATAAATCGAAACTGAAAAGGGAGGAAGGAAAAAAAAATCTTTCCACATGATTTGTCAAACCAATTTGGCATAAATTAATCATCTGTGCACTTGTTCACATTGTTTAGACTGAAACTCAAAACAAATAATTACCCGTGATGGTCTCTGCTCAATAGCTCCTTCTTTAATCTCTGTTTAAAATCATCCTCTTTGTCAGGCAGTGAATCAGCTCCGTCGTATTCACCGACAGCACGAACCTAACGCCAACAGATAACAAATCAGGAAAAAAATCCTTTGAAGTTTTTTTTCCGTTCTCATCGAAACGAAAAGCGACAATAATTTCACACATACCTTTTCATCCTCTTCTTTCGATGCTATGGATGCGCAATCAGATGCTATAGATCCGTCCGTGTCAACTTTCGCCGATCCATTTGTATGTTCCGTGTTTGTAGACACAAACTACAAAGGAGAAGAAAATATACAAAAAAAATTGACATTTTGATTTTCAAGACACACGAAAATTTAATTTGGGAGGTGTACTATACACGTGTAGAAAGTAGGTTCAACTCAAATGGAAGCAGTGAGGCAATCGAGAGTAGAAGTGACATAATTAAGACTTTTCACAAACATGAAATACGAAATTCTTGAAATCATTGGAAATGATTGCGCTTAAGTAAATTGTTATCATGATAGACGTAGACAGTCGTTAAACAAAACACCCTTGACGTGTACACGGTACTTTTGTACGCGAAAGCTTATCTCTTTTGTTTGCCTAAGTAAATCTTTGAGTCTTGTTAACGTTGTTTGTGTTTTAAGCGCCGTTTATATAAAAGTAGATTTAGTTTACACTTTCTTTAAGCCTTTGTATGGAAAGTGATTCTTGTTGTATTGAATGGAGAGAAAGAAAATTGCTTGAATTTATGCTACCGACATACCAACAAAATAAAGCAAGGCACTAATTTGTTGTTCCACATCCATTTGTATAGCGATCTAGCACCAAGCAGAAGGCAACCACTGCAGTAGCATAAGGAGGCAGTACGGCGATAAATTTTGATGGTTGATAGTTAGGTATTTTCGCTTTTCGGAGAACAAAATACATAGATGGCATGAGCGTCGCTAAGAGTACGAGGGAAGCGCTGCTCATTTTTGAAAATCACGAGCGCCAGAAATACATGGGGATCCAACCTCACCGTGCAAAGCATAAAAACCTTGGAGGGTAGATTTTGAGAGAGAAAATGTATAAAATTTTCTCATCCTATGACGTCACCAAGGTTTTTATGCGTTGTACGGCAGAACCAGCCCAAGACAAAAATCGAAAAAGCAGACACCTAACGTAACCTCAACATTGGACACTAAGTTATTAATTTTTAGTAAAACATATTTGTGAAAATGCTATTTCTAAATAACTAGAAGTTGTATTAGACCCGTGCGAAGGAACAAATATCCTATAGGCTTACTACTTACTATTAACGTAACATGGGGTAGACCGAAGTGGGTTGATAGGGTGGGTCAATTTTCCACTTTTTCTTTTTTGACGACCAGGCCCCCCTGAGGCGATTCCTTAGGTCGTATATATAACATTTGGTTCAAAATTAGATGCACTTTAACTCATTAAACCTAAATGTACCATATTTGACTTTTTCGACCATGTAAAAATCAAAATAATGCTGTCAAAATTCTGCTTAAAAAGAATGAAAAGCATTAATGTGGGAAAGTTGCTCACTAATTATCGACTTGGGACCAGCCTGCCTCTCTGAGTAATCACAAAAAAATTATTGAATTTGTATTGGAGCTATAACACAGGCGGCTGCTTTTAAATTCTGCCTACCCCAAATGAAAGGTGTCACTATTAGTCCTAATTTCCATCAATATCATTGACACCAGCCTGCCTCCTCGAGGTCAAGTTCAAAGGATAAAGAATCCGAATGGGAGCTATAAGAAGGCAGGCAGGACTAAAAATTCTTTTTGTGCCGAATGAAGGTATTAGTGTAAAACAATGTTTGCGTAATCGTCAACTTGACACCTGCCTGCCACCCTGAGTTTTAGCTCTGGGAATCCTCGACTTATACTTGGGATTAGGTAAGATGGGCAGGCTAGTGTCAAAATTCTGCTTGAGCCAAACGAGAGGTGTTAATGTAAGGTAGCACCTCACTTTTTCTCAACTTGACACCAGCCTGCCTCCTATTTAAAGGAATGAAAAATTCGTATGGGAGCTCTAGGGAGGCAGGCTGGTATCAAAAATCTCTTTGTCCCCAATAAATGGTATTAGCGCAAAACAACGTTTGCGTAGTCATGAACTTGACACCAGCCTGCTTCCTTAGTTGCTAACTCAAAGACTATATTTTCTCTATTGGATTGGAACTATAAGAAGGTAGGCTTGTGCAATGAAATGTATATGTATAACTGTAAAATGGCATTTCCATAAATATGAATTTGACCCCAGACTGCCTCTTCGGAATCAAGCGGTTGGGTTATAGTCATTCATGATAGCTCAACGAGAATTTCTAATTTCGGAGTTTTTCACATAGTCGCTACTCTATCACTTCGCGTGACCCACCATATGACTAAATTATTCCACCAATTGCTGGAATCAACTCTTTAGGGTCCTACGACAACAAATTAACAGATTGTGTGTTGATAGACATAAACATGTAGAAGGTCGAAGGTCAAAAGTTTCACGGAGGTCGATTTTTTGCAATTTTTTCCACTTTTTCATCATGAAATCACCACTTTTAGTGAAACAACTTCCGCTTATCTGGTCTTTTTATAGGATAAAATGTTTAAGGATCTCAAAGAAACATCGTATTAGATAGTCTATGGCTTATAGTGACTACTGGAAGTACTTAAAGACCAATATTGAAAATTTCAATTTTATTTCAACAAAATGTAACAAATTCAAATCTTATAGTCTTTTTTGGATCCGAAGACAGGTATGATTTTGCGTGAATGCTATGTTGCTCGAATGCAGCCATTCCTGCTTTAGTGTCCAACAACATTCCTCGATGCTTCTGTCACCGCTTTAACAGTTCTTTACACGCTTTGAGTATGTACGCAAAATCATGAAACCTTCGACCTTCTACATTTTTATGTCTATCGACACGCAATCTGCTAATTTGTTGTCGTAGGACCCTAAAGAGTTGATTCCAGCAATTGGTGGAATAATTTAGTCATATGGTGGGTCACGCGAAGTGATAGAGTATCGACTATGTGAAAAACTCCGAAATTAGTAGAAATTCTCGTTGAGCTATCATGAATGACTATAAAGTGCATCCAATTTTGAACCAAATGTTATATATACGACCTAAGGAATCGCCTCAGGAGGGCCTGGTCGTCAAAAAAGAAAAAGTGTAAAATTGACCCACCCTGAGTAAGTAGGATCTTCTAGAGAATCTGCAAACAAAAATTCCGTCTATTTGTCTCAACGTTTTCAAAACGACTGAACCAATTAATAATAAGAATCCACCGTTTCAGCCCGTCTGAATCAGAGGCTGGATCATTTTATTCACTAGTTCCACAATTTTTTATGAGCTTTTTCTCATATGGATTCTTCTTAGAGATCATTTCGTTACCAAAGTTTTTACTGTGCCAGCGAGGGGTAAACAACTCCGGAAAATCGTGGCACAAGCTAAAAAAAATCTTTGGAAAATCACTAAGATTTTTTTTAAATCTCTAATTTCGCAGTTTTCAAAAAAAATTGCAATTATTTGCTAAATTTCACGTGAAACTTAAAGAAAATCTATAAAAAATCACAACTAATCTTCAAAAAATCTTTAAAAAATCACAAAAATCTTTGGCACACGATTTTTG
This sequence comes from Pseudolycoriella hygida, assembly GCA_029228625.1. Taxonomy (NCBI): domain Eukaryota; kingdom Metazoa; phylum Arthropoda; class Insecta; order Diptera; family Sciaridae; genus Pseudolycoriella; species Pseudolycoriella hygida. Next base: position 166,840,422 of record CM055403.1, read on the forward strand.
GAGTGTCAGTAGTAAATTACATGCAAATTTAGCGCTATCTATGATGTACTAGGTGCGGAAACTAGTAGAGCTTAGAATGGCGGTTGGCTCTATCGATGTACCAGCAGAATTTTTTTTGGACCACATGCTTAACGTGAATTCCGAGCCACGTCTAACGGATTTCTTCTGGTGCTTTTTATATCTCCGCCTAAAGTTAGGCCCAGATATTTGTACACAGAAATCACCTGGAATGAGCCCGGATGTACTTGGTGGAACAGTACGTTACCACTGAGTTAACCCGTCCTCTGAATCAATTACCTTAACCTTTTCTTCGCTTCCATATGTCTGATTCAAGTTCAAAAATGAGAAAAATCGTTGAATTGGTTCCGTTGATATGGCTGAAGAAGTGTCCGAAAACGCGGTATCTAGACAAGTATAGCATGGAAGCCGCTTATTATGGTGCTAGATTTCGATTTCAGAAAACGGCGAAAAAAATCGTGGAAATCGGTTGAGTGGTTCGGCCAAGAGGCACATGGCTCAGGTTAAGCCTGTAGGTCGATCATAAGGTCACCTGATGATACAGAAAATAATATTGATGATGACATTGAACGGTTTTCGGCACTAGGCTGCCTTCTAAATTGTCAATCAAAATTATCAAATACGCAGCCTGGTGCCAAGTTCAAAACTAGTGCATAGTTGTGTTCTTATTACACCATCCAACGTTGTTATAGACACTTTTTCGGCACCAGGCTGCCTAGTCTGAAATGCAGAACTTTCTTCTAGCGAAAGATTTGTTAAAAAAACTAAGCAATCGCAAAAAAGTAGCTCAACTACTAGATTAATAAAAGATGAGTGTAAACGGCCATTTAGTTACTTTTTTTGAAAATGACACATTTTTATCAAAAAACTATAGCTATAAAAGCATCGTTTTTACATAGAGTGCTCTTAAATAGGATTAAATGCACTAAGTAAATTCCAAATTTATTTCAATTGATCGGCGCCTTCGGTGATTTTCGTTTTATTTCGATAAAATAAGTGATTTTAAAATAAAAATTGTTCTGCGACATATCTTGAAAATATTTATATTTTTTTCAAATTCAATTTTATTTTCGTACATTGAAATAATTCGCGCGAAATTTCACTTAGAGCGGTACCATTGGTACCAACCTAATACGATAAATTCGATTTGTGTACAGGTAAACTGACAGCATACCAGACAACATTCCATAGATATGAGCGGAAAAAAATTCGAATTTTTCAAAACATATAATTTCATATTCTTTTCTAGTTCAAATTGCTACATACGGCCGGCATCCAAATTCATATAAAAATATAAAAAAATTATAAGCCCGTGATCAATTAACTTTCTTGATCTCAGGAGTGTCCAAACATTCTGAAACTTCTGAGAATCTTATTTTCGGAATTAATTATCGACTTTTTGAAGCGTAGAGTTCAAAACTGAACAAATGACAAACAATTGTTGTGTAATAAATGGATTAAATGGACTAAATTGAAAAAAGAGACCCCTCGGATTACAGCCATCCTTATGCCTTAAGTTTATTTCGCAAATAAAATGATTCACAAAAATCGATAAACAATAAATTCGTTTGTAAGCCGAAATCAACAACGAACGCTGACCAAAATCAAATCAACGAAATATACAATTTAGGAAATTTTCTACACTCACTTTAAGCTCCATACGAAACTCATGGCTTATAATTTTGTTGTAAAGTTTTTTACTGAAATAAATTATTAAGTGTGGGATGAGTGTAATAAATTCGTAATCTGAACCCTGATTGAAGTGTTATCATGGACGCGCGGTAGCAATGCCCCGCAACAAAACAGTAAGAAAACTTTTTTTCGTAGACTGCGAAGCAGAGCCCATTATTTGGGAATTTTTTTATACTTTTTTCGGAAATTTTGATTTCAATCCCTCACAACGCTCATGAACTGTTGAAAACAATGCCATTGTGTTACATTATCCGATACGAAAAACATTGGTTCTACCTCTTTCTTGTTGAGCGCTAGGAGGGCCTTTACGAGGGCGCAGAAAGTACCAATTAGTGCCGAAATGAAGGTATTGGAGCCTAATGAAGATTGAAATTCAAAAATAAAAGTTTTGATGAGCAGACAATCCAAAATTTCGAATTGTCAACTTTTCTGGAAAGAGATGCCCTTCATCATCAAGTTTACTATTAAAATTATTATTTGGGAATTTTAGGGAAATTTTGGGAATTTCTGGGGAATTTTTGGGAATTTTAGGGAAATTTTGGGAATTTCTGGGAAATTTTGGGAGTTTTTGGGAAAGTTCAGTGAATTTTGGGAATTTGTTCCCAAATAATAAGCTCTGCTGCGAAGCCATATATTAAGCTAAGTTTGTTGAAATTTCGCAGTGAATACGACCTCTGATATTTCAAAGAATTGTTTGCGTTCCGAAGCTTTAAGCGCCACCCAAATTGATATCAGTTGTTTTGGAAGAAGGGACGAGGACTTGCGTCACATTTCCCTTTTAAAAGGGGTTTTTGTTGTGATATGACAATTCGAAGATAAATAAAATCGATAAAAACTGCTGGAGATTTGGAAACGAAATCTTGATGTTTAAGAATTGTGTAACAGTTTCTTAGTTTTAAGTTTAATTCTCCGACATGCTAACAAGTTGGATAGACATTTCTACCTGTGGCTTAATGCTAGAAAACTTGTTGTTGATTGATCTTCAAATATGACATCGTCAGGTCTTCAGTATTGAATTTTCAGATCTAGCAACCTGTTTCGATTTCGAGCCTTATACAGATAACTTTTGACTAGTTACTAGCTACAATTTTCCGAATCATTTTTGTCAGTGGAGAACGAGAAAGTTATTTTAAATTTAATTTTTCAAACTCGACTGGATAAACGAGACCAATGTTCCGGATAGAGATCCGGGCTAATGAAGTGAATGGTAAAAGTTTACTATCAAAACTGGTAAAACTGTCGCTTTTTCCAATTTTTCCTTCCCAGAGATCCCGAGTGCATAATAAGTTCATGAGATAAAAATGATTTTCCTTTTAAATTTATGGAAATTTTTCTTGATTGGATTGAGTGTATTTTGTTTAGGGTTTCATTGTGTGGTTAGTCAAACACTTGACTGTTTGTGAAGCTAAGAGCAGAGTTGACTTTCAACGAAAATATCAATAACACGTTCCATATAAATATTCGTTTGTAAGTGGAGCGTACGTATACATCATTGGCAAGATATTTTGAATATTATGCATGTGAATGTGAATACACCTCGAGGTGTTTTATTTAAGGGTTACTTTTCGGAATACGGTTCCTAACAACATTGCTATATGTAACACAATATTCTAATCCTTATTGCGGCACATATATTTCTGTGTTCGTTCAGATTAAATCGTATTAAAGTTTAAATGCCGCTTTATACATCGAAGATGTCAATAAATATGAAACGATACATTGGGTGAGATAGAATTTTGTAAGCTTTGATTATATATAAGCTCATGACAAATTGGATTTATTCATATAATATTTACCGGAGCATTTGCCGTTGGCCTAACGGGTTCTGATTTTTCGTCATTACATTCATATCGTTAGACGTAAATTTCATTGAGAGGAGTTGTCAAGATTCGATTGCCAGGAAAAGAATGATTTATAGACCGTCTGTTTCTCAATTTTATTTCTAATCCCTTCCCACATTTCGATTAAATATTTTTCCTTTCAAATATTTCAAATATTTTATGTATTTTATGATTATTGGAGATGTGAAGCAACGAATAAGTATAAAGCGCGTTGAGAAATGGGTGTGTATAGGGTACGATGTGTTTCCACAAGTTTTTCCAGTGCCAATTTTCCAGCTAAAAAGATATAATTTTTTTAGACCAGTTTCAGCTGTTTTCTGTCTGTCCATCCCTCGATACGATTCGAATGGTAACAAACGTCGCGTCCGTCGCGGTAGAACCCAGATACTTCATACGGATCTGAAAAGTATTTTATCATTTATATACACCACGGACGAAAGCCAATGTTGTAGTCGCTCCTAAGGGGTAAACGACTCCCAAAAGTTGTGTGCCACGATTTTTTGTGAGATTTTTGTTATTTTTGTTACCATCCATTTAGGTAATAAACGACCGATAAAATAATTCAACTTTACCGATAAAAAATAATAAATGGCCGATAGTTATTTACCAATAAACTTTGAAACACTTATCTAAAGAAGAATTAAAGCGGGAAAATTTGAAGTAATGCCTAAAAGACCTCATGACATTTTGTAAAAGGAAAAATTCCCTATATAGGTGGGTTAAATGAAGGTATCGGTCAAAAGTTATCGGTAATTTATTACTTTTTATTGGTAGTATTGCTTTAATTTATCGGTTGAATATATTTTCGCTTTTTAAATGATTTTCCGGGGCATCCGGGACTTTTCTTAATCTCAAAAGATTTTCTTACGATTGTAAAGATCTTAAAGATTTTCTCAAGACTTCGAAGATTTTCTCAAGATTTTAAAGATTTTCTTGCAGTTTGCTGAAAGATTGTATAATCTGTCTTGTTAAGAGGAGGCCTGATAAAAGCGATGTTTTTCCAGCAAAGCTTTTGTAAAAAAATTTGATAATTTCAAAATAGCAAAATAAAGTCATTGGTTTTTCATCTAGTAGTTGAGCTCCTTTTTCAAGATTGCCTAGTTTTTTTCAACAAACTGCTCGTTAGAAGATAAGTCTGCACTTTCAGCCAGGACACTTGGTGCCGAAAATTTGAAAATGCCAAAATTCATGAAGTAGCCACGAGTATATTACGTTGTATAAGTTTATAATTCGACACCTGGCTGCGTACTTTGGTCCATTACCTGGGAATATAGAAGGCAGCCTGGTGCTAAGCATCTGTCTTCACCAAAGTGTACACATTAGTGATATCTATAAGTCATATAAGTTTCAACTCGGCACTGGACTGCGTCCTCGAGTTAAGAATTTTTAATGCAGAGGGTAGCAGCAGCCCGGTGCCGAATTGAAACTTATGTTACGTATACTACTCACTATTGCCTCCAATCTGGCGAAAATAGATTTCCAGCACCAGGCTACCTTCTTAATTCCCAGCTTTAGGGTCCCAAGTACGCAGCCTGGTGCCGATTTCGATCGTATTACTAACTAATAACCTCGCTCCTTCTTAACGACAGGCGTTGTTAGAATTTCATCACCAGGCTGCCTTGGTCTGACAAGGTTTTTTAGGTACATTTGTGTAATATTGCAGCTCTGAAAATTCTTCCAAATTAAAGAATTTCCTTTAAAATTTGAATTATTTCATGGGATTGAAACCACAAAGTATCGTTTATTGTAAGAAACACAAATTTTCCAAACGATTTTCTCAAAAATCTTATTTTGTACCAATCGTTGACTACTGCCACAACTTGAGCAATGAAATGTTTGTTAGGACCTTTCTGAGCCTGAACAGAAACAACTATAAAATTCGTATTTCTTCTATTGTGAGCTCCGTTAAAACGTCACACAATTTACTGCTAGAAGCTAGGACGGCTTTGAGTTCACATAGGCTCTAGGTCCATATCGATTTTGAGGCGATCTACGAATTTTTAGAAATGTGTGGAAAGTGCAAAGAACCCAAAAGGATCAACATAGACTGACGTAACCGATTTGTAAAAAACACATACGGAACTAGTCGACCCCTCCTTTTTAGATCCGTACGAAGAACGAATTTCTTCGAAAAGGGGTTTATTGAGTTACCACGACGTTCATAACCAGTCGAAATTCGACCCGGGAGTAAGGGGGGATGACGAATCAGCAATAAAAAAAATGTCCGTCCTTCCGTCCGTGATAATCGTGTTGGAATAAAACTCAACCGATTTTCAAAAACTTTTTGATCATTAAAAAATCTTTTATGGCATTGAATTTGGGCACTGTCGGCCCAAGGGCCGCCGAGCTAGGGCTGTTTAAGTGGTTTTTGGTCTTTTGCACACAATTTGCGTAAATCTTTTCCGATTTTCATAAACAAATTTTCTGTTTGAAAGTACTGGGCATGGCCGACAATTTATGGAAGAATTTTTTTTTTAAATTTAAGTCCTTGGACTTAGCTAGGGCACTAAAACCGAGTCTATGCTAGGGCCATAAGAGTTTTTTGTACATAACACGAGTAAGTCTTTTCCGATTTTCATAAAAAATTTTTTGTTTGAAATAACTGGGCATGGCCTACAATTTATAGAAGAAACTTTTTTGGATTTGAGTCCTTGGACTTGGCTAGGGCGCTAAGAACGAGTCTATGCAGGGGCAATACGTGTTTTTTGTACATAACTCGAGTAAATCTTTTCCGATTTCCATAAATTTTTTTTAATCGACAGGTCTATGAAAGCCCAACAATTTGTAGAAGAAACTTTTTTGAGATCGTCCCATAGGATATAGCTAGGGCACTAAAAACGAGTTTCTGCTAGCGCTCTACATGTTTTTTGTACATAATTCGAGTAAATCTCTTCCGATTTTCAGATTTTTTCTTGATCGAAAGGTCTAAGATTGTCTTCCGTTTTATGGAAGATATTTTTCTGATTAGAAACACTTGGACTCAGTCAGGACCCTAAAACTGAGTTTCTACTAGGGCCCAACGTGTTTGCTTACATAAGTTGAATACATCCAAACTGATTTCGTTGATTCTTTTTCTATTTGAGAGGTAGTCAAGTACCGAATTATATTCAAAAACAAATTTGGACCCGGTGCCTGTACTTAGGGCTGAAGTGGGCCTCAGGTCTGTCCTAAGGTCGGCCCTAACAAAAAAAATCTTTTTTTGCTGTGTGCGAGGTATTTCCTCATGGCCCTGGGTCCGCCCTAGACAAAAAAATTGTTTGTTGTAGAGAAAATTGAGATCAACATTTTTGTCTACTTGGGGGACAATATTGTGCTTTCGGAAGGGTTTTTTTACACCGTTGTTTCGGGCGGGTTTTTCAATAATGCCCTCTCGGCAATTTCCAATACAATTTAATGGCGACGTAATTTCATAAAGCAATATTTCTTTAGGTTTAGTTCGAGTCTTTTTGTAACATCTGTTCTTTTTGCCACATCTATTTTGATGCGTACGGGTCCCTTGCATATGTTTGAGATTTTCCGGAGCAATTTGAGATTTTTTGGGAGCCTGTGCCACGATTTTCCGGAGTCGTTTACCCCTCGGTGGCTCCGCTCTTGATGCGAACTCTCACTCTTATTGGAATTCCATACTTTCTCCCCTCGCATAACAAATAACATTCAAATCTGATACCACTTTGGAACTGTTGTGAAAATTTCATTTTGAGTTGATCCGTTCAATAAATTCCCATTTATTTTCAAAGAGAAAAAATGTGATTGGATTACAAGAGCGAAAAAATCATATAACAGTTTGGCTGACACAGGCAGAAAATATGAAAATAACTTGCTTTCTGAATGTTCCTATCAAATCAACACAATTGTTTACTATCAATTTAGGCTGATAAAATCAGTTTATGAAGATAAGTTCATATCTGCTTAGTGAATCGGTTTGAAGATAATTTACGTAAATTCTGAATTGACGAGAATAAACCTATTAACCGAGTATCACAAATTACAGCCTTTTCTTGACTGATAGAAATGTACTCTCCAGTCCAAAAGTATTCGATAATAAAGTGTATTTGGTGTATTTCAGCCAACTTTGTGAGGTCCCCAAAAATCGAAATCTCAACCGATTTTAAAGTTCTTGGGCGTTTTGGAAAGACTAAACTTTGTTCTTTCATTAAAAAACAAAAACCGAAAAAATTTCTAATGACAAAATTTTGAGATATTCAGCGTTGTTTACGTGCCTGCAAAGACGTCTAGTTCCTGGCACGAATTTTGAGCAGACATGCAAACAATGTTAAATATCTCAAAATTTTGCCATTAGAAATTTTTTCAGTTTATATTTTTTAATAAAAGAACAAAGTTTAATCTTTCCAAAACGCACAAGAACATTAAAATCGGTTAAGATTTCTATTTTTGGCGACCTCACAAAGTAGGCTGAAATACACCAAAAACACTCAATTATCGAATACTTTTGGACTGGAGAGTAATAACCCTAAGAACACGATTTTGGTAAGTTTATTTGACACACATTAGCTAGCCCACATCACATAAATTGATTATTGAAAATGCGATATTTCTCTTCCGATTGCGTCATCAGAATGCACTAGGGAAATAGGGAAATGAATTGCGTCAACTAAATTTGACAGATTTGAGTGTTAAACCAATTACTTTATGAACTATTTTGAGCTCATTTGCATTTCTCGCTGGTTATTTCGTTAATTAAATTATGCAGAAATCCATTGGAATGAGTGGTAGGATGTTGTCATTTTGAATGGAACATCAAATAACGAAAATAATTGCATCGATTTTGTCAGCGGAACAATTCCATTAGTCGTTTCGATTAGCATTTTAATTCGAATAGCTTAGATTTACGGGCAATCGTTTGATTAAATATGAAAGGGATTCAAACGCATCAATTGTTTGGTCTCTCATTGAGAAATAAAAGCTTTTAAGGCGGTTAAATATTGAAGTTTTCGTGCTATATGTACGTGAATTATGTACGTTTCCAAGTGATTAGTAAAAACCGACACTTGCCAACGATTTACTAATACCATGTAAATAACTTTTAAAAGTGCTCTACTTTTCTAATTTTTTTGTGAATGATTTTGAAAGTAGAGTAGAGGTCCGCTTTTAAAGGATGGTTTGAAATAGTACTTTATTGGTGGGCGAGAGAAAATCGAGGATTTCTTCTCATGTAAATATTGTACATAACGAGTGAGCGTAGCGAACAAGTGAGAGTACAATATTTACATAAGAAGATATCCGAGATTTCTCACGCCCACCAATACAATATTTTATTTCATTAGGCGAGAGAATATCGTACGTTATTCATTCGAGCGCATGAATGTGATAGCTGCGAGAATTTATCACTGCTTCGAAGTGTCAGGGTCCTGGGTTCGAGACACGGCGGCTGCAGGTCTTTTTTTCAATTTATTTTCCAATATTTTTTTTTTTTAATTTTATTTATTTGGTCGTTTTGGTCGTCACGTGAAAATACTATTTTCATATTGACATTTGAATTTTGCTCTGTGAGAAAATCACATTTATAACATAAATAAAAACTGATTCAAATACAAAACGAACGAAAATACAAATACAAAACGTAAAGAAAACCACTCAAAATACATGAGCTTATATGTTGTATATCGAGAAAAACAACGCTTGTGTTTGTGAGAGACACATTTGTACATTCTACGTTACTATATGCTTCTATTTGTCAACAAACAGTATCAACAAAATTTGTACATAGCAAATGAGCGAATTTGTGCAGTGGTTAGCGTCGATTCTTGCGGATCGATGGGTAGTGAGTTCAAATCACGGCGGTGCCACTGTTTTTTCAGTGAATTGGCAAAGAGAAAACGAATTTTTCCTAGTGATTTAATGTATGGTTTTTACTTTATATGCAAGAGTGAATAACGTACGATATTCTCTCGCCGATGAAATAAAATATTTTTCCATCAATTTTTGCATCACTAGGGACGGAATGTGCACCAACACACTCTGGCCTATTGCAATAGTATTTTGTGGTCCTAGGACGGCAAAATAATATTTCGGTACGAGGCGGAATAAACGGTCCAAAGAGCAGCCGAGGACCTTGTTCACACCACCGAGATCCGAAATATGTTTTTGCTGTCCGTGGGTCACACATACTTTTGTGTACAGAAGGCTTCAAAGATTTCCAACAGTACTACGAAGTTACTCGAGGTACACAAAAAAATACCTTTCAATACTTCGCCAGCGCAAATTTTTGTTTTCTCTTTATTAGTCCGACTCGATGAGGAGGACGGCATTTCCACTCGTCAAAAAGAAGTTTTTGAATATTTACATTTTTTCATATTGCTGAAACACACGAACCTTCTTTTTATTCCTACTATCGTTAATGGGAGCGAAGGTAAGGAATCGGATTAGAAAAAGGCCCTGATGATGGTTATGGAAGTAGATCTTTGCAACCTTTGCGACAAACGGTGTCGCCATCTCTTCGTTTTCTATAGCTGGTTAGGCTTCGATTGACAGTAGCGCCATCAATTAATTTCATTGCTACAAATGGTTCAACAAGTAACTGATTCCGTCGTCTATTGTGAGAGTGAAATTGTAAGTTTCAGGGCGATGAATTAAACGTTAAATATAAACAAATACCCGTACGTATCAGAATAGATGTGGCAAACAGACTCGAACGTATCTAAATATAGAAACGAATAAACAATCCACTGTTTTATGTTCTTTTATAATTATAAGAATTGCAAAGATCCAAAGAAATCACCCAAATTAATGACAAAGGCCCTAGTACGTCTTGATTATGATGACAGAAATGTTCTCCTCTGCACTATATCACAAAGAGGACCAACGAAGTTTCTTCAAGAAATCCTGAAATTATTTTCTCTAAAATGTAATTACCACCAACTTTGTCTTAAGATATCTGTCATCCCTCCCAATTCCATAAGTTGCTTTATCCCGGGATTTGATAATTTTTCCCTAAAACCCTGAAACACATGTTCTTTAAAATTTTATTCTGTACAACTTTGCCTTTAGAAGCAATTTTCTAACTTTCATAGTTCTAGAGATATTCGACATCACTCACTATTCTATAAGTTGCTTAATCCAGGGACTTCGTGATTTTTCCTTAAAAACCTGAAACACGAATTCTCCGAAATTTTATTCTCCACAACTTTGCCTCTGGAAGGAACTTTCTAACTCTCGTAGTTCTAGAGATATGGCTAATCCCTTCCAATTCTAGAAGTGGTCATCTCCCAGGATTGGGTAATTTTTTCCCAAAACACTGAAACACATGCTCTCCAGAATTTTATTCTCTACAACTTTTCCTTTGGAAGCGACTTTCTAACTCTCAAAGTTTTGGATATATGGGTCATCCCTCCCAATTCTAGAAGTGGTCATATCCCAGGATTTAGCCATTTTTCCCTAAAACCCTGAAACACGTGTTCTCTAAAATTTTATTCTCTACAACTTTGCCTTTGGCAGAAAATCTAAATATTATTGAGCAAACATAGACGAAAAACCTGCTTTCGTATATGGCCATTGGCCAAGAAACTCAATTTCAACCATTCCATTCGTGCCAGTGCCCAGACCCCTGACCCGATTTCCACAAAAATTTTTTTTCCAGTTTTCTGGGATCAATTGCTTAAATTTGAAACCAAAATGAATGATTTCCGTGTTCTATTGCTGAGATATTTGCGAAAAATTTCACTGACGCTGGAAAATCCATGTTCGACCTCCATTTCTTCGACCATATCTTCGGAACTACTTGACTGATTTTGCTCATCTTCGAACTTGAATCATGGGAGGCATGTACCTTTCAGGGAAAAAAAGTTTGGGGTGATCGGCAGAGCCGTTTAGAAAAAAAGAGGAGACGGACGGACGGACATTTTTGTTTATTGCTGATGCGTCATCACTAGACGATAATAAATGTATCCCCCTACCTCCCACCTCGATCTACCCATCGTTACAATAAAGTTGTCTGTAGTAGGACCTTTGTGCTTCGTCCAAAAAACGAAAGAATTATGTAATTCCTCTATCTTTTGTATGAAGTAATTTTCGAAACTCGATATTTCTCGACACGTTAACGGTTCAATTGATATATTGTGGTGTCTTCTCAAATATATTTAGAGTAAGAAACACGAAATTATTGAAAACCTCATTCGGGATGTTGCCCGACTCGAGCGAAAGGCCCTTGGGGTGTCGCCCGAATGCCCATAGGGCCAGTTCGGCTCTGCCGTGAGACTTGTTTGGCGCGCTCCGACAGATGTTAGGTTAAGTTTTATGCGTTACATTCGTTCGCGAAAGATATGGCTATGACTATGAGTAGATATGACTACAGCGCATGGTTTCGGTATGGAGGTTTGATTTAGGTCGATAGAGGGCGCAAAATAACAGAAAATCATGTATCTTACTCAGTGGAGCCTTGCAGGGCCACCGAGTATAATAGAAATTGTATCTAACAAGCCCAAGCTAATTAGGCGCATCCCAATCCTCGCTCGTAAAGTCCGACGATTACAGTTATGTTAGGAACATGCGTTTTGAGGAAACGAAATCATTCAGAGACATGATATGGCGAGGCGGCTGGGTTCCCCACATAGACTGATGAAAGAAATTGTCATATGGCGTTTTCTTTGGATTACTTATATAGTGGTGAAATGTCAAAACATTATGACACACGTGTTGGATTTATTTTGATGTGTAAAAAAGTGGCGCTGTGTTCTAAGTGAAACAATGTCAAACTCCATACGTTTTTGATCCCCATCAGAAATGATGTCTTTAAAGCCATCATTGAGGCCCAAAGGGCATCTGCTCACATATTTACCACTGATTTACGTTACGTTACAAAAGTGACGGATGAAAAATTATTCTTTTGTTCTTATGTCAAATAACAAAAGAATTATTTACATTTGTCACTTTCGCAAAGTATAGTGAATCAGGGATTAGTGCATCTGGAGAACCAAGCCGCAGCCGCCGCAGCCACATCAAGTCTATGAAATAATTCAGGTAAGGATGTTGTTTCGGCTCGTGTCCAATGAGAATTCCAATTCAGAGGTAAATGGTACGTACAATACGAAGGGACAAGTATAGGTAATTCGTTATCAAGCTTCTTAGCCGAACTATTTATGTGCCATTTCGAAACGAAAATAGGAACTCACCCCCAGTTTCCTAGGTTCTACACAAGATACTATGACGACATTTTTGTAGTCCAAAATGCCCGTATGTTCCACTAAGTCAAAAACTTGTTCGAAAAATTCATGGACTCCATAAAGAAAAACGCCATTAAGTTCACCGTAGAGCCACAGGCCAATAGTAAATTGCCTTTCCTTAACGTGATGTGCGAAATCAAAAATGGTGCTATCGAAGTGGACGTCTACAGAAAACGAACGAGCACAAAGAGACTGATCACAAGCGATTCATTCCATGACCATCAGCATAAAATGTCAGCGTACCATGCGATGGTGAACATCCCTTTAAGTGAAGTGAAAGAAGCCAATGAAATAGAAAAGATCGTTGAGATTGGAAGAGTCAACGGGTACCATAAGTCAACAATACTGAGCATCATCAACAGACACCATGAAATAAGAATCAACCGTAACATATCGACCCTTTACAATGTACAACAAGAGACAGACACACGAGTCGCACTAGTCCATAGAAATGACGGATCGTTGAGACAAGCCCTAGGGACGTTAAAAGACTATTCTCTTAGCCTACACAAATCAGGTATTTACCAGATAATGTTGCGGCCGTTTGTACATAGGAATGACAATTCGCAAATTATTTGAGCGATTTAACGAGCATATTAAGTCTGCGAAGTGGAAAAATAAGACAGCAGTAGGCCGACACATCTTTATGACGAACTGAAGCTTATGCAACCCATTAACCAGAGGTGGAAGATCGAGTACTACGAAGCCATACACATACACCGACATAAACACGAAAACCTGCTGAACGAAGACTTCGGAAATATAACATCCCCACTACTCTACATTTTCACGACAGAAAGAAAATATGACGATGATATAATTTAACTGAATGACCCGTCGGAGTGAAGAATTTTTTGACTATTCTATTCGTCTTCTATTTGTCTTTGAAAGTTCTCCAAAAATAAAAGCATTACCTATAACATCATACAAATGAAGCTTACGCAGTCAAGCTTCAAATTGTAAAAATATTCAAATAACCAAAGAAGAAAATACTAATTCAGGTTCTTATGTTTTGTTCGTTAGATCGATATCGTTTGAAAATAAAAAGCACATTTATTCATCATTTCAATAAGACTTGATCTACTTAGAATATAAACCGAAATTCCATTCAGTTTTTTGAAAAGTACCGAATATTCAGTCTTCTGTGAATTTGGTGTAAATAAAAAGATTCTTTTGTTAGTGGCCTTTATACAAGAATATGATCCTATAATGCGATGTGTACTGATTTGTCTAAACGAAGCGTACCATGGTCTTGGCTTTAAGTTCAAAATAAACAAAATGTTATTAAATTAGGAGGAAACATAAGAAAAAAGGGAAAATTGAAAATGTTAAATAATCCTACCAGTAGAACCAGAAAAACAACATCGTAAAAAATTAGAGGAATTCTTTCCCTTTTACGAAAAATATCCCGAAAGACTCATTTATATGATTGAAATTTAACGGCACAATTTTTATGTGTTCTTTATGGAACACATTCTTCAAAACAGAAAAAAAATAAAAAGGAATATTTTATGTGAAAACCGAGATGAAATCATTTCTTCTCCCGATGCCAAATCATATTCAAGAATTCCTTTTCTATTCAGAAAAAAGGTAAAAAGACTTTTATTTTTAAGGGTTTACGCATAATATAGCAAACCCAATAGTCATTAATATTACACGAAGGAACATTACTTGGCAATAAGCTGAACCCAATGGTTAAAAATTTCAAATTAATTAAATAATTAATTTTGCCCGTTGTTTGGCTTAAACTTACCGGTTTTAGAACTTTTTTGATGAAGTAGGTTTTCAGTCCAGCGATGCGAAGCGCTTCCTCTCGTTTCTCGCCAAAAGCTTGTTCAACTTCAAATTCCCCAGATAGGAAACTCAACGTTTTTTCGGAAATATGAACTCGTCTGTAAAATGGAATTGACAAACAAGATAATTAAATATCACAAGTACGAATATCGCATACAAAAACCTCTTACAAGGTAAAGTGTGACGCAGTCCGTAGTCCACTTCCAAAATTAATGATATCGCTTGAGGTGACGCTACCGCTGATAATACGCAAAAGTTTGTTTGTATGGAATCTTGTGTTCAAAGTTTTAATTTTCTGAAAAAATTACAGCGCTTTTTTTAAAACAAAATTACGTTGCGCCACAAATGCCGGGCCCACCAGCGGAATAATTTTTCAACACTTTCAGTTTTTACACGCAAAAATTTAAACTTACCTTAAACAATCTACACTGTGTGACGTCGGGGTCACCAATTTGTAGTGAATAGGTTATCCTATTCTACAATTGAAAGAGAGATGTTTCCTCATTCGAGGTTGAAACAAATCTAATTTTATGGCATATGTTTAACTGATCACCAAGAAATTCATTTTTGATCACCAGAAATTTCAATTTTCATCACCAGTAAAATAAAACACTCTTTTTTAGGGCCGGGGTGTGTCCGACCGTTTCGTAAAAGGAGGAATGTATCTTTAAAGCGGCTATCTCAGTGTAGGTGTAACTCATCTTGCCTTTCTTCCATAATAATTGCGCTTGCTTGATTTTAGTACTACCTATTACTACTTGTCTTTATTTACTTCTAAAATTTATTCTGTCGACATAATTTAAAAAAATTCACAATACCACATGAAATATTTTTCCATCGGGATTATATGGCTGTGTATATGTTTCTAATGAGTGTCTTTAATTTCTAGCTTCTTGAAAAAAAAAAATAATAATTATTATTTCTTGATAAAAACTATGATAAAAACCATTTTATTCATAATTGTAATTTCTTGAAATATTTCTTGTTTGTACCAAATGTGACTATTTTATTCGTTAATTCTATCTTATGTTAATTAACCTGCTTCTTTAAGGTGCCATGCACACTGAGGCAAAGATTGTATATTGATATTCGTGTGAACAAATAAATTAATTATTATTATTCATTATTATTATCATTTTGCCCCTAATTAAGTTTTATTTTGTATTGGTGATCAAAATTGTATTTTCAGGTGATCAAAAATTATTTTTGGGTGATCGATTATAATACTATCCTAATTTTATTCATGTATTTATACCCGGTTTCCCGGTAACTAGATTAATATAATTTGATTGATTTCTGTGTGAACTATGATCACCACAACACAATAAGAAACAAAAGTCAAATTTTTGCAGCGCCAAAACTGAAAGTACAGAAAAATTATTCCGCTGGTGGGTCCGGCATTTGTGACGCAAATTTTTTAACACAACGTAATTTTGTCTAAAAAAAAGCGCTGCAATTTTTTCAGAAAATAAAACATTCAACCCTAGATTCCATTCAAACAAACTTTTGCGTATCATCAGCGATAGCGTTACCTCAAGTGATATCATTAATTTTGAAAGCGGACTTACGGACTGCGTCACACTTTAACTTTTAAGAGGTTTTTGTATGCGATATCAGCTGTTTTTGAAGTTTGCATTTATTCAAACTAAATTTCAATCCAAAAAATATTTCTCCAAAAAAATTATTCCTTCGAAAAAAAAAAGTTGTCTCCGAAAAAAATTTTTCACTAAAAAAATTTTTCTCCAAAAAAAATTTTCTACGTAAAAATTTTTTCAGAAAAACATTTCTCTGAAAAAAAAATTTCTCCAAAAAATTTTTTACGAAATAAATTTTCCAAGAAAAAAATTTTCAGAGAAAAAAATTTTCCAGAGAAAAAAAAATTTTCCAGAAGAAAAAATTTTCGGAGAAAAAAAATTTTTCTTCAAAATTTTCTCCGAAAAAAGTTTTTCAGTAAAAATTTTTCTGCCGAAAAACAAATTTTCTACGAAAAAATTTTCTCCAAAAAATTCTTCTTCCGGAAAAAAAAAATTTGTCTCCGAAAAAAATTTTCATCAAAAAAATTTGTCTCCAAAAAAGTTTTCTACGTTAAAAATTCGTCCGTAAAATTTGTTTTTCCGAAATAAATTTTCTCCGAACAACTTTTTCAGTAAAAAATTTTTCTCCCGAAAAAAAAACTTCTCCAAAAAAATTTTCTCCAAGAAAAAAATTTGCTCCAAAAAAATTTCCACGAAAAAAAATTTCTCTGAAAAAAAAAATTGCTCTGAAAAAAATTCTCAAAAAAAATTTTTTCTGAAAAAAATTTTTCCCCGAAAAAAATATTTTCTCAGAAAAATATTCATCTCCGAAAAACAATTTCTCCAAAAAAAAATTTTCTCTGAAAAAATTTTTTCGCACCAATCTCTATAAGGGTGACTTGTCCCAAAGGTTTTTGTATGAAGTTTTTTGAGTTTTCCGACTTCTTTTTTGGGGTGTGGAGACTCCGTCACGCCCTCCGCTACCGCATGATATTTGCTCGTGTAAATGTTATTCAGATATAAAGCGAATCGTAAATGTTTTGTGCCTCTAAAAAAGCACTAACCAGAAGGATTTGTATCTTTTACGAAACCTACAGATAAAAATTAAACTACAAGCGAGGTATGAAAAGTATTCCTGACATGAGATTTCGCAGCTCTACAAAACTCGCAGGACATTGTCAGAACTACCAAAATAAACCGACTGCGTTGGCTCGGTCATGCACAACGAATGGAAGATCATCGTATTCCGAAAAAAATCCTTAAAAACGGAGGGCAAGACCGGAGGGCAAGAGAGGTGCAGGGCGTCCAAAATCCGGATGGTATGACGCAGCTCTTGCCGACTTAAAAACTGTGGGAGTATCTGGGAGACGTCAGCTGCGGATAGGTCCGGTTGTAGAAGTATGTTGCATAAGGCCAAGACCCTTAATGGGTTGTAGTGCCGGTTAAGTAAGTAAAATAAGTGCAAAACTCGCTGCACTGT
The DNA here is from genome assembly GCA_029228625.1 of Pseudolycoriella hygida. Classification (NCBI taxonomy): domain Eukaryota; kingdom Metazoa; phylum Arthropoda; class Insecta; order Diptera; family Sciaridae; genus Pseudolycoriella; species Pseudolycoriella hygida. The sequence goes on from CM055403.1 coordinate 166,857,940, forward strand.
AGCTGCAAACTTCACTCTTTTTGCATTTTTTATGACGCTCATATTATTCTTGTTTCATGTTCAGCTTTCGTCGTAGCAGTTAAGAAACCTGCAACAGGAGAAGCGAGCGAAAGCACATATTTTCTCACAAAATGTGTTCCTAGAAAGATTTTCATCAGCGAGGCGAAAATTGACTACAACTCTGCCACAGAAATCATAAAATCGAATTTTATTTGACGATATTTAGCGAGATTTAGAGTTTTAAAGCTTTTTGTATACATTCGCCGAACAAAAGCTATACTACTTGTCAGGGTCTTTTATAACATACAAGCTCGGAGAAAAAGTGCTCTCCAGACCCATGTCAGTGTACCCCATTTTTTTTAAGTGCACCACAGTGAAACTTCACTGCACATAGTCCTTTCTTCATAAATTGCGTCATTACTGTGGCATTTCGAAAGTTTATAGTCTATAGTCGAGTTTGGTCAACGATCAACCCAATAGCGCAGTGTGTTAGACTGTGGGCACACTCAGTCGTAAGTTGGAAATCACTGACATAGCAACAAAACAATTCATGCTATGATAGTGATATTGAATTAACGAACGCGCCTATACGTAGTACATCAGAGTTACAGCTGAACTTAGTATCATGCATAGAAAATTAATTTTTTTTTTTGGAGATAGATGTTTCCTGTCAAAGGAATTTTTTGCCGAAAATTTTTTTCGCCTGAAATTTTTTTCGCCTGAAGTTTTTTTTGCCGGAAATTTTTTTTCGCCGTAAATTTTTTTCGCCGAAATTTTTTTTTGTAATTTGTTGTTTCGCTGATCGGTCGAAATTCAGTTGAATTTTGTTGTGTTGCTTGCACCGATCAAATGTAAACACCGGCTTTGGTTTTACAGAGCAATATTTATTTGTTGCCTTGCATTCGGATGCTTTGAACATCCATCTTCATGGCTAGATAATAACAAAAATTCCTCCGAAATTTTTTTTCGCTTTCGCCTGAAATTTTTTTTTCGCCTGAAACTTTTTTCGCCGGAAATTTTTTTTCGCCGGAAAATATTTTCGCCTGAAATTTTTTCGCCGGAAAATTTTTCTCCAAAATTTGCATCCTCTTTTCTTGTAAAACTACTGATATCACAACAAAAACCCTTCTCAAAGAGGAAACGTGACGCAAGTCCTCGTCCCTTCTTCCAAAACAACTGATATCAATTTGGGTGACGCTCACAGCTTCGGAATGCAAAAAAATCTTTTGAAATATTTTCACTTTTGATTAAAAAAATGCGTCACAAATGCCGGACCCTCCGAACGTAATATTTTTTTTTGCGCTTTCAGATTTCGCACGCCAAAAATTTGGCTCCACACATCACGCTGAACTTAATTTTTTTTTTGTGTCAAATCTGAAAGAACAGAAAAACTATAACATTGCGGGGTCCGGCATTTGTGACGCATTTCTTTAATCGAAAATGAAAATATTTCAAAAGAATTTTTTGCGTTCTGAAGCTGTAAGCGTCACCCAAATTGATAACAGTTGTTTTGGAAGAAGAGACGAGGACTTGCGTCACGTTTCCCTTTTAAAAAGGGTTTTTGTTGTAACGGTAACGTACAAAGCGCGAGCGTAATTTGTGTACAGTTGCTATACTACATCCTCACAAGCACCATGTGGAATGAATGTCGAATCCGTCGGATGACAACTGTATATTTTGTGTAATTTATGGAAGGCGAGATAAATTGGATTGAAATGTTTCTTTTGTTTGACTTTACTTATTTTTGGTGATTTAGTGATTATTCGTATGAATAAACTTTGAGCAAATAGACCGTACTCACAGCGATTACCAATGATACAGCGATGCTTCGCGAAAATGAAAAAACAAACTTTATCCCTTTATGTCTTATTCCACGAAATGGGAAGAAATCATAAAACTTTTTATATTTATACGAAGTTCAGCAAGCACGAAACGGAAACCTTTTTCTTAATGCCCAAGACTTTATTTCCATATCCTTTTTACGGGTTGACGATACGTTATTATGGCGAACATAATTTTATTTTTTTTCGCTGTCGCACATAAAAAAAATTAACCATTTATCTTACCCAGCCTTTCCACTTGATTCCATTTTATTGGCTAATTCAACGTCCTTGGAATAAACATCAAATTGCCACTGGCGTTGTCCCAATATACCAGCTAGCACCGCACCGGTGTGGATACCTACTCTCATATCAACCGGGGAGTTTGCCTTCTTTTGCACATATCTAAATAAAAATAACGATTCGTTACGGTTACCGTCGGCAATAAATATCGTGGAAAAAGTATTTTTACTTTATTGCTTTAACCATGCTCAGGCCCATATGGACGCATAACACTGCATGATCCGGCCTCTCTACTGGAGCACCGCTAATGGAATAATAGCAATCTCCTAATATTTTAATGCGAAGCTGATGGTATTTCTGCCATAGAATAATTAATTCCATTAATAAAATGTCAGATGCACAATATAAAGCTCATTTAGTTTATACCTCAGCCAGTCTATCAAAACGTGCAAATAGTTCGTTGAGCATTTTAACCAGATCCTGTGCAGAGTATGTTGATGAGATTGCGGTGAATCCAACAATGTCCGCATACAAAATGCTGAAATGGTTAAAGGAAAATTTATTTCCATTTTAGTAACAATAGCAACATGTATTTTCTTGGAATTTTTCGAACGAATGTACTACATGGGGTGAAAAGTCCGCGGCCTCATATAGAGATGGCGTCATTACTTCAGAATTTTTGTTAACATTCAGTAGTACCACCCTTTAGTTGTCTACAGCCAAAATTTCCTGACATTTGGTGTCATAGTTTTCGAATTACTGTCAATAGAGTGACGCAGGTTTTTGTTGTTCGTAAAAAATGGAAAATAATGAATTGTGAGCTTTTGCTTACATGGACTTTTCCTAGAAATCCTTTCGTTACCGAAGTTTTTACTGGGAGCTGGGGTAATTCGTCCAAAAAGGGCATCAAAGTAAGACAAACGTAATAAAAACAGCGGTTCCAGTAACTAATCGAAAGTCTTAGCACTTTCAGAGAAAACTCAAATACAAATTTGGACAATCAACGTTGATGTACTGCACTTTAAACAATAGCCTTCTAATTGCCCCCGATTAATATATTTCCTTTACACCGCTATGTATTGTTACGGTTTTAATCAGCAATTACAACTAGCCAACCTAAGGCAAAAAATTATAATATTTTTACTGTGAAAGGCCGAAACAATTATCGTTTAAAATAAAACTCTACATGTATCATTGAACAAAAAAGTATATGGAGTCCGCTCGATCCGAGGTGAGTTAGGGGTAGCTCAATGACGAAATGTGACCAAAAACGCGAAAATCGTGAAAAATGCAGAGTTCTGAAAAAGTGTACGATATTGGACAAGTGTTAGGACAAGTTTGGTTTGAACCCTTCAGAATAGTCCAGGAAAACGGTTTTTCAGTTGGTTGGAGTATCTATGGTATGTCTGTGCCAGAAGAGTCCGTCAAAGAGGACATACCAAGCTGAGGTTCTGCACTCTAAGCTGTGGCGAATATTATAGATCATGAAAAAAGTTCTTCTATGAAATATTAGGCATACATACTACTTTGAAACAACGCAAAATTCTTTGGTGAACTTAAGCAGAAGCTCCGCTTGACATGTCCTCTTTGACGGGCTCTTCTGGCACAGACATACCATAGATACTCCAACCAACTGAAAATCCGTTTTTTCTGGACTATTCTGAAGGGTTCAAACCAAACTTGCCCTAACACAACTCTGCATCTTCAATACCGTACACTTTTTCAGAACTCTTCATTTTTCACTATTTTCGCGTTTTCGCTCACATTTCGTCATTGACTACCCCTAAATCACCTCTGGTCGTGCGGACTTCATATACTTTTTTGTTCAATGATACATGTAGAGTAATATTATGGTTGGTGCCCTAAAGTTTTTGCTTTAACTTTAATTTTCCCATACAGTTTTTGACACCTGTAATCCGTACGTATCAGAATAGATGAGACACACAGAATAGATGTTGCAGAAAGATCCAAAGAAATTATCCAAGATAATGTCAAAGACCCTACCGAAGTACGTCTCGTGACATCTGAGACCATTAATTTCGTTGAAACTACTTTCTCTAAAAAGTAATACTCACCAACTTTGCCTTCGGAAGCAAATTTCTAAGTGCCATAGTTCTAGAGGTACGAGTCATCCCTCCCAATTCTAGAAGTGATCATATCCCATCGTTGAGCCATTTTTCTTCAAAACCCTGAAACACGTGTGCTCTGAAATTTGATTTTCTACAACTTTACCCTTCGATGCAACTTCCTAACTATCATAGTTATAGAGATATGGATCATCCCGCCCAATTCTGGAAGTGGTCACATTACATGATTGGGCCATTTTTCGCTCAGACCCTCTCTAAAAATTAATTCTCTACAACTTTGCTCTTGACAAAAAATCTCCATTTTGCATAGTTGAGCAAATATAGACGAAAAACCATTTCCCATCTTATATGGCAGAGAAACTCAATTTCGTCCATTCCATGGGTCCCAGTGCCCAGACCACTAACCTGATTTCCACAAAAAGTTTTTTCCCAGTCCTTTGAGATTGAATGCTTTCATTTGACACCAAAATAAACAATTTCCTTGTTTTACTTGCTGATGTAAAGATTCAAAAAAACTGTCGAAAATCCATGTTTTTGGACATTTTTTCAGATGTCAACTCTATGTAACAGATGTTGACTCTATGTGGGACATTTTTAATTCTGTAATGTTGGAAACACTTGACAGACATGCGCCATTGCTCCCGGTAGTATCAAGGGATGGTGTGAATGTGTCCTCGAGGTGGTACTCTTCGGAAATTGATAAGGCTGCGGCTGATCGTGACTTGGCTAAGTCAAACCTTAAGAGAAATATTACATCTAATAACTTGTCTATGTATAAAACCCTGACAAAAACCCAGTTGGTAAAATCAGCCAAAAAGTGTTTTCTTCACCCGCGACTCGACAGCAAGATTGGAATGAAGGCCTTGTGGAATAATGTTAGAAGACTAGGGTTGACTAAGTCTCGTGCCGCTCCTCGTCCATTTTTTACTGCTAATGAATATAATGAACATCTTGTGAAGGATTGTGGTGGGAATGTGACTGAGCTTAACCTGAATGTTAGAGACAGAGAGTCTGATGCTTCTGGGAGTGGTGAACATTCACACGACAGCAATTTGTCGTTTGCCTTCAGGAGTGTGAATGCCTTGGAGTTAGTTGAAGCAATGTTTGCTATTAAGTCCAATGCTATTGGTATTGATGGTTTGCCATTGCGTTTCTTTAAGCTGACTGTTGACGTGATACTGCCTGTGGTACTGCATATTGTTAACTTTTGCATTACTACCTCAAAGTGCCCGAAGATTTGGAAAATGGCGAAAGTTTGGCCGTCGCATAAGAAGGGTAGAGAGTTCAAGCTTTCGCCTTTTGAGTGTGTTGCCTGTCTTTTATAAGATTTTCGAGATATTACTTCAGAGGTAAATCGACGGACATATCTATCGGAATAAATTAGCCACGACAATACAATCAGGCTATAGGACTAACCATAGCACAACCACGGCATTGCTGAGAATTACGAGCGATGTTAGGAGGGCTATGAGGAAGAAACTAATGTCGCTCCTAATACTACTCGACTTTTCGAAAGCCTTCGATATGGTTGATCACAGGCTCCTCTGCTCTAAGCCGAGGGGTGACGCACTTCTGCGGTTTATGGAATAAATGGAATAAATGGGAATAAATGGAATAAATGGGAATAAATGGAATAAATGGAATAAATGGGAATAAATGGAATAAATGGGAATAAATGGAATAAATATTGGAATAAATGGAATATTTTTCAAATTCGTCAAAACCTCAAATAGACTTGATTTTGATTGCAACGCACACAACAAACCATACTAATGTGTCAAAAAGTGATAAAAAACCCTCTTTTGAAA
>CM055403.1:166864397-166911394 GCA_029228625.1 Pseudolycoriella hygida
CCTAAAGTGGTTGATGGCTCTGTCATTTATCAAGTTGATGTGTTGGGACACGATGGAAGATAGGGTTCCGGAAGTCGTACTTAGCGGTGTGGAAATTCAGTATGAGCGTGTTGTAAAGAACTAGGGTCTGATGATTAACCACGGTCTCTCATGGTCAGATCACGCTGAGGCTGTAGTGCGGAAGGTCTTTATTGGTCTTCGCTACTTCTGGCCTCTTGCTTATTCCACTCCTATGAAAACAAGGCAACTTTTAGCTAAGTCGCCCTTAATGCCCCATTTCGAATACTGTTGTAAGGTATATTTGCATGGTCTTGACTGTAATGCTATTAGGATTCTAAAAAGAGCCTTCAATTCTGTGGTCCGTTATGTATACGGGAAATCTAGGTATGACAGTGTCACAGAAATAGAAAATAAGCTTATAGGGATGGGCTGGTTGGACCATCTTAAATTCAAGGCAATGACTGCCTTGTATAGGATTTTGCATATGGGACCGGACTATCTCTGGGAAGTTATTAGCTTTGGTAACTCAGAACGCGTAAAACATTGCGTGGTACATAAAGAAGGAGATAACAGATTTTTATTCGCTCATGGTATTAGTGAGTGGAATACTTGGCCCTTAAAAGTGAGAAACGCCGCGTCGCTAGAATCGTTTAAAAAAAACTACTTAGAGTATCTCGCCTAGCGTTGTAAGTTGAACTGAATGACTTCTCCAAAACTAGCTGATATGATTTTCAGTACCTCTTGCATTAATAGTTGCTTGATGCCTCGTAGTGTTCTGTCCTGGTGCTCTAGCTTCCTAAGTGATGGTATATTCTTCGTCGCCTTTATGACTTGTTGAATTGCTAAAATGACTGCTAATGCTTGTGTTTATTGTTGTCTTTGACTATTTCTTGTTACATGTCAATTGCTTTCGTCTAATATTTAATTCATTGACTAAATTATTATCAACTTCCTGTTATTAAATGAGTGATATCTTCCCAATAGTTAATAGGTAATTATGTCCAACATATGTTGAATAAGGGTAACCTTGACGTAATTGTAGTAAATAAATTGATTGATTGGTTGATTTTTTCGACCATATCTCCGGAACTATTTGAGCCATTTTGCTCATCTTTTACAGGAACGGAAAAGTGAAAACCTGCAAGTTTCTGATTTATCATACAAATCAGAAACTTTTCCGTTCCTGTACCTTGAATCATGAGAACTTTCCGTTTGGAAAAAAATGAAGACGGTCGGACGACCGGACATATTTTTGCTGATTCGTCATCTCTGGACGATAACAGATGCATCCTCCCAACTCCCGACTCGATGAATTGTTTGTTGTAAATGTAGTATAGGACTTTGTACTTTGTACGGGTCCAAAAGACAGTGAATATTTCAAATACTTCGTTAAAAACGATATTTGAAAACTGGAGTTTCCAATGGAAATTATAACAAACCTTTTTCGATAAATATCATTAAAACAATTTGTCATTGAGTTTTTTAAAACGTTTTTATATCATTCGGGCATATAATTAGCCATTTATATACCTGAAAGTAGGGGTATAATGAGCATATTATAGTCGAGTTTCTTACAAACGGTCCAGGTAGCTCAGATGGTAGAGCGTTGGACTCACTGCCTATGGGTCCCGGGTTCGATCCCCGGGGGGAACAAGCTCATATGGTTTTTCCTAATCATGGATGCTATTAGTAACATCTAATTAGCTCTATTGACTCTGTTACAGTTGCACAAACTAAATGAAATTTGAATGCTCATTTGACATAATCAAACAATTGCACTCACAAAGTGAGACATCTACATTCGAATAGTCTCACAACAACGAAAAGAAATTCTCTCTACAACAGTGGGTATGCACAACAGGCCCATTGGAGGCTTAGGTGCTTAGGAAGGTTCGCTTTCCTTATCCACATTATCCTATCCTATCCTTACAAACTGGGAGGTATATAATAAGCAACTCGACTATAATTTTCATTATAGTCCGACTTGTTGGGATTGTCACTCGACGATAGCTTGCACTCGTGGAAATGTGAGCAACATGGTGTGCATAAAAGAATCCAATAATCTAGTTTTTCATGATGTTCTGTTCACAGAACACTTCACCTTTCAATAAACGTTCAAAGTGAAAACATCTCTTTCGACAATAACTTGCACTCGTGGAAATGTGAACAACATAGTGTGCATAAAAGAATCCAATAATCTAGTTGTTCATGATGTTGTGTTCACAGAACACTTCACTTCTCAATAAACATTCAAAGTGAAGACATCCCTTTATTGAGGGTCCGGATCGGAATACATCCGAGATTCCAAGACGACCATAATATCATGACGTCGAATCTCAAAGGAAATAAAAAAAAAACCACGAGTCAAATGGCGAATTGTATGCCCAAATGATATAAACTATAGTATTAACCAAGGGATAAATATAGCTTGATTATAGTCTAGGTACGTGAATATTCCTCGGGGCACGGTCCCTCGGACATTCATTTCACCTCAACTATAATCGGCCCATATATCCCTTGGTTAATAATATACTATTATTATTAGCGAAACTGTCACCTTAATTCTTTATATATAATTCCACGGACATCATCGTTCCCACTCACAAAATTCTCAGTAGTTACAAAATAATATTCATAGGAAAGTAACTAACCTCAAGTTGAAGGATGAATCTTTATGATACACGCTTTTACATAAATATCATTTCGTAACAACTGAGCATTTCGAGTGTTGGAACGAAGTTTTCGTGGAATCGTCCATGTAGATGGAGGAGCAAGTTTCTATTAAAGCGTTTGTTTCAAGTATTTCGTAAGAATTCAAATAGTTTCTCAACATTGCCCTGCGCCACTCAGTCTAAACATAAATTTTTATTGGAAAAACAACAAATTTCTAAACTAGTAATTTTGTACAAAGATTCGATTTCTTATCCTCAGAATCACTCTACTAAACAAATTTTAAGTAGAAATTCTGTTTTATGTACATTCTCATTGAGCTGAACGCGCTCCGAAGCAAACGAAGTGCTTGAAAACACATCATTTCAACGAAGAGATTTCCTTTTAGCCGTTACATCTGTAAACGAGGTTGTGAGTGAATAAATTTGCACAAAATACTGCCCCCGCGCCCTTCGACTGTTGTTCTTCCAAAGAAAAAACAAATCAAATCAAATTTATAATTTACAGATGAATAAAATCTGCGAACGAAAACAACTTGATGTTCTAATTTGTATTTTATCTCGTCCAATAAATTGTAACAAACATCTCATAAAAATCAAATTATTTTCCTTCATGCCTAAAGTGGCCGTCGAATTTCGAAGTTTTCGGTTCGGTGTCACTGTTTTGCATAATTAACGAAATTAAGTTTGCGAATAAGCTTGCGAATGAGAGACATTAATAATGACAATAAAAGTTTTCCGGAACTTTGGTTGCTACTAAGCGGAAAATGTTTCCATGGATGTGCGTCGACGATAACCTAGTTTCGCATAGAAAAAATTTCTATAAATTCGAAATAATGAAATATTATACTTGACTATGTGCTTCAGTAATGTAACAATCAAATAACTTCAGTGTTTCGAATGATGTGAATGTTTGATATTCTGTACGGCAACTACACATACAAAGATAATAACCAAGTTAACCGCACTACTTCACCCCTTGGAATTCCTGTTTACCTATGTACTCATTCCTTCAACAGACATTACGTATACAAGGTTAAAGAGGATGTATTACTTTGAAGATGTACGTAAGCAGCAGAAACCATAAATGTAAATGATTGAATAATCCTCGTACGTGTGTACTTGAATCATTTTTGTAAGGAGCTTTCTGATAACTAAACTACATTGTAGTCAAGAACCAGATTTATTCCGCATTTAGATCAACGTTTTGCTGGAAATGACAGAATTGTTTTTAAACTCCATTATATATGGATTAGCAAAGATTTGCTTCAAATTGTATTCAAAGGATAAAGGAACACACGAATGCGAAACAGTTTCGAAAGGTGAACTGAGAATTAGTTTGTGATTGAAAAATAGATTTTCTGTAAGTCCACCACTAACAAAGTGTCGGATGAGTAGTGATCTTTATTGTAATGCTAACGGTGACATCACGATTTCAAAATACTATTGTTCGTAGTGTGTGACAGCTTTATTTCAGAAAAACATACATTTTTCGATGTTTTAGTTCTTTTACAGGAAGCGAACTCAAGGTAAGAAGTCTTTTCAAATGAGTTAATGCGAGATACTGATTCTCTGGAATGGTTTGTTTAGGAGCACGTGGCAAAAATGTGAACTGTCAAACTTGCGATGTTTTTTTAGAGCAGTATCCTGCGTAAATAACAAACTATTCAAAATTATAGCTTATGTACTGTAAAAGGATGACTCTTACTTGAATAACAGATGAATCAGAATTCAAAAAGTTTGAGTATAAAGGTAGAAAAATCATCGCATTCTTAGTTCATTTGCGATGTTATTTTAGAGCAGGTAGAGCATAAAAAATATGTAAAAAAAAGAATAATAATAATTCTGATTTAATGACTTATCCTATAATCCCTACCATTTTCCATCCTAAGATAACTATGAAATAATTAACTTTAAATGAAAAATGTATTATATTGATTATTTCTATTATTCATTTTATTAATTACATCGATTTTTATATTGGTCTTATAATATAATGTTTCATTGAGGTGCATGTGCACAGTGAAACTTATTAATGCTGAAAAATTATATTCGTTTTGTGAATAAATTGAAATTTTTTGAATTTTGATTCATCATGCTCGGAGCGGTAGCGGAGAGCGTAACGCAATCCCCACACCCCAAAAAAAAGTACACAAACCCGAAAAACTCCATACAAATACCTTTGGGACAAGACACGATGTATAGGCGAACTTTTGAGTTTTTTCCCCTCGCCTCCCTCCCCTCCAAATAATTTAAAAAAAAAAAAAACTACGTCGCGGTAGCTTTCCAACAAGCCCACACTCATCAAAATCGGTTGAAAACGAGCCGAGATATCGCCAACCAAAGATGACCAATTTCCATATAAAAATTGTAAAATCTGCTTTGCAATTAATAACAATTTTATTCCTGTGTTGTGTGTCAACGATGTATCTATCTACTTTTTTTTCGAGAACCGCCCGAGCGATTTCCTTAAAATTTTCAGGGAACGTCAGTCTCGGCCCCAAATGAAAAATTTCATATGCCGCTTTTCCGGGAAAATTCTGAAAAAGCCGTGGCATGTGGAAAAGTGGTCAATTCTGAGGGTTTTTGGGTAATCCTCGGAGTTTTCGAATTTTAGCTCCGAAGTGACAATAGCTAGAGAGTTGGTTTCTTCGGGAAAGTTATAGAGTTTCATCAGGAGAATTTTTTGGTATCATTAGAAAATGGCTGCCAACTGTCAAAGTGACACCATCTTGGATTTTTTGCTAAATTCTGAATAAGAATACCCAGATAGTTGGTTTCTTCAGGAAAGTTGTACAAATCACTGAGAAGAATTGGTGACACGAAGTGTTCCGAAGACAGCCGAAGGTGACACGAAGTGTTCCGAAGGCAGCCGAAGGTGACACGAAGTGTTCCGAAGGTAGGCGAAGGTGACACGAAGTGTTCCGAAGGCAGCCGAAGGTGACTTGAAGTGTTTCGAAGGTAGCCGAAGGTGACACAAAGTATTCGGAAGGTAGCCGAAGGTGATACGAAGTGTTCCGATGGTAGCCGAAGGTGTTGGAGAACAATTTTTTCCGGAAAGAAAATTTTTTTCGGAGAAAAATCTTTTGGAGAAAATTTTTTTGGAGAAAATTTTTTTTGGAGAAAATTTTTTTTAGAGAAAATTTTTTTTTTGGAGAAAATTTTTTTTCGGAGAAAATTTTTTTCAAAAAATAGAAACTTTTTCAACAACTGAAAACTTCCAAAACGACTGATATCACAACAGAATTCTCTTTAAAGGTAGAGTGTGACGCAGTCCGTGAGTCTGCTTCCAAAATTAATGAAATCGCTTGAGGTGACGCTATCGCTGATAATACGCAGAAGTTTATTTGAATAGAACCTTGTCTACAAAGTTTTAATTTCCTGAAAAATTACAGCGCTGTTTTCAAAACAAAATTACGTTGTGTTAAAAAAATTGCGTCACAAATGCCGGACCCACCAGCGGAATAATTTTTCAATACTTTCAGTTTTTACACGCAAAAATTCTAATTTACCTTAAACAATCTACGCAATAAGAAACAAAAGTCAAATTTTTGCAGCGCAAAAACTGAAAGTACAGAAAAATTATTTCGTGGTTGGGTCCGGCATTTGTGACGCAATTTTTTTAACACAACTTAATTTTGTTTTGAAAACAGCGCTGCAATTTTTTCAGGAAATTAAAACTTTGATTCTATTCTAAGATTCTAAGATTCTATTCAAACAAACTTCTGAGTATTATCAGCGATAGCGTCACCTCAAGCGATATCATTAATTTTGGAAGCAGAGCAGACTCACGGACTGCGTCACACTCTACCTTTAAAGAGGTTTTTGTTGTGATGTATTTTTTGCATAAGAATCATCTTCTCACAGTACATAAGCTAAAATTTTTAGACCCGTACGAAGAACGACGTTCTTCGAAAAGGGGTCTTATGCGTTTACCACGACTTTTGTAACCACCACAATTTCGTAGGGAGTAGGGGAGCAGGGGGAGCATCGATCATGGTCCTTAGATGACGAATCAGCAATAAAAAAAATGTACGTACGTCCGTCCGTCCGTCACCGCGATAACTTCAGTAAAACTCGAACGATTTTCAAAAACTTTTTTTCTCCTGAAAGGTAATCGAAATATCTTTTGTGGGATATAGATTTATCAGTTCGAGCTATCATGTCAATGATCTTGGAACACAGATCTTGCGATTGATACGGTTCAGGGCCGTTCTCGAGAACCATAGCACCCGCCTTGGATAGCTCGTCGGCCCTCTCATTTCCCTCCACTCCCGAGTGTCCGGGTACACGGTACCCAGACCAGAGTGATCTGAATATTCTGACTTATCGAGTTCAAGAAATCCTTACACTCTTTCACAAGCTTGGAAGTGGTAACTGGTGAAACCAGTGCTCCGATCATCTCCTTACTGTCTGAACATATAAGGATCTGCTTTCCTTGCTCGCCCTCCGGCAGTGCTTCGCGAGCTCCTACGAGCACTGCGAAAACTTCTGCCTGAAAGACACTCGCAAAGACTCCTAGATGCAACTGATTTGCTTCCTCCGAGTTCAGGGCGTACAGCCCAGCACCCGCTCCTACAGATGTCTTCGATCCATCTGTAAATTCTACCACGCAGTCGCCGAGTAGGCCAGCAGGCCAGCCATTTAGACACTTTTGCCTACTCGAAGTGCTTACGCCGAAATCGCCTTGTGAAGTCGATTCTTGGCGTCTCTTGGCATGTCAAAAATCGGGTCAGAGATCATTCTGATAATTTTCGCTTGTCCACTTCGAAAATTATGATCCCATATACCGTTTTGCGCCAGCCTGTCTGCGGCAGCAAAAGTTCTAGCTCTGATTATCACCTCTAACGGCGGCAGGGCCAGTAGCGCTTCCATGGCAGCGGTTGCTGTTGTTTTCATAGCACCCGTAATGCAAATGCAAACTAGCCTCTGAATTTCACTTAGTAACGTACGCGCACATTCAACCTCCAGCCTAGGCCACCACACCACACAACCGTGGCTAAGCATGAGCTTATCACAGCTTCGTACAACCACAGAACGCCCATTCGACTTCAGGCCCCAGCTCCTCCCGAAAGAGTTTCTACATAGCCAAGAAGACCCTAGAGCCTTCTGCGCCTTATCCTTGACATGAGCAATCCAGTCACTCCTAGATATTTTACCTGTGAAGTCAGTTCCTTGGTCTTGTTAAAGAGTATCATCTTACCCACCAAATCTGAGCTCGATAGCCTTCTGCTGAATAGCACTAGATTTGTTTTGTTTGAGTTGACTCTCAGACCTTTCTCATCGCACCATTTCTCCACTACCCTCAGTGCAGCACTGACTTGGTCTCCTAGCGTGCTTTCGAATTTGCCTCTGACTAGAATCGTCAGATCGTCCGAATAGCCTTGCGCATAGATTCCTTCATCATTCAGCTTCCAAATGGGAGAATCCACCACCATAAACCATAGTATTGGCGAGAGAATCCCACCCTGTGAACAGCCTTTAGCTACCCAGAGATTCCCCTTATGGCCACACACACTCGCTTCAACGGTTCTATATCTGAGCATACTTATCCATCTCACTACCACATGTTCCACTCACCTATCAACCAGCGCCTGGCAGATAGTGTCAAAGTTCGTGTTATCAAAGGCCCCTTCAATGTCCATGAAACATCCCAGAGCCACTTCTCCAACCGAAAATGACTTCTCCACCTTCGATACCAGTTTGTGCAAGGCAGAATCCGTAGATTTGCCTGAGTGGTAAGCATGCTGGTTGATGTGAAGCGGAAAGGCAACCAGAACTTCGTCTTGGATATAAAAATCAATCAGTCGTTCTAACGTCTTTAATATAAAAGAGGTGAGACTGATCGGTCTGAAGCCCTTAGCCGTGAGGTGAGATGGCTTCCCCGGTTTAGGAATAAATGTTACTCTTACCTTCTCCCAGCTGGCTGGAACGTAATCGAGAGCCAGGGAGCTACGTAACATTTCGCACAGCGGTCTCAATAGAATCTCTCCACTCTCCTTTAGCAGAGCTCCCAGCTGACTTGATGGCTTGAATTTGCCAATAGCACACCTTAACCTACCCATGGTGACAATCCGCTTTGCCAATGACCAGTCCTTCTTCGTTGGGAGGAAGCAATCTGGCGAGCTGACAACAGCTTTTTCGTCTCCACAGCCAGGAAAGTGTGTCACTAACAAGTGATTAGCCGTCTCTTCACCACTCTCAGTGAAGATTCCATCAGACCTCCGGAAAGAGCTCAGTAGCAGCTTAGAGTCCTTTGCGAGGATTTTGTGGATTGTGGAATGTAATCCATTCCACAAACATGTTGGGCCCTAATAGAAACTTAGTTTTAGGGTCCTGGCTGAGTCCGAGAGTTTCTAATCAAAATATTTTCTGCCATAAAACGGAAGACAGTCCTAGACCTTTCGATAAAAAAAAATTGAAAGTCGGAAGAGATTTACTCGAGTTTTGTACAAAAAACATGTATTAGCGGTTTTAGTGCCCTAGGTAAGTCCAAGGACTCAAATTTAAAAAAGTTTCTTCCATGCACAGAACTTTCAAACAAAAAAAATTATGAAAATCGGAAAAGAATTACTCGAGGTACAAAAGACCAAAAACCACTTCAGTGGCCCTAGCTCGGCGGCCTTCGGGCCGACAGTGCCCAGATTCAATCCTATAAAAGATATTTCGATTACCTTTCAGGGAAAAAACAGTTTTTGACAATCGGTTGAGTTTTACTCAAGTTATCGTGTTGACGGACGGACGGACATTTTTTTATTGCTGATTCGACATCTAAGGATCATAATCGATGATCACCCCCTACTCCCGGGTCGAAAATCAACTGATTACAAACGTCGTGGTAAACTTCGTTCTTCCTACGGGTCTAATCAGTGAAACTTGCAGCCAGAACGCAGTCAGGGCTTCAATCGCCTAGTATAATTTTTCCTGAGATAGTCGCAAACTTCAATCAAGTTCGAATTAATTTTACATGCTTGTTGTGATAAAACTCGCGTTTAAACTCTGTCACTTGTAAAACTTCGCTCTGGCCACAAAACTTCTCTCTCTTACAAAACTTCACTCTGGCCACAAAATTTCTCTCACTCTTGTAAAGCTTCGCTCTCGTTGAAATTTTCATGGTGATCAAAATAACTATTTTACCCCGAGGTAGCGAAGCGAAAGCAATTTTTCATTCGCTAGGGATTTTCGAACATCCGCACGGGTGAATAAAAGTAGGTGAGGTGAAAATCAATTTTCGCAGATATAAGTAAAAGCAAATATAAAGCAGGTAGCGAGTCACCTGACACCCTTGGTGAGTTTTTTCATAGGGAAGCACAAAGTGTAGGATTTTCTGTGCATGTATTTTGATAAAAAAATTCATAATTAAATTGCGAGGGATCACTGGGAGTGAGTAGGTAAAGTAAATTTCGTCTATATCTCCAATTGACTTCATGTATTTCAAAATAAATGTAAATAAAACGCTTCATGTCTCATTCCTTTAACTCTGCAACCCACTTTAAATGTCAATCAGATTTACCGTTTCGTAGAATATTCCAATTTTCATTAAAATTGTCAAAGGTCACAAAATACACTTTCACATTGGTGTGAAAAATTTCATTCTAGAACAAAGTGAAAGTAAGCCAAATTATTAAAAACTCAGTCAGTCACCGAAAAAACTGCACTTGACACTCTTAGCGTCACAAGCTTCCTGGTACCGAATTACATAGACTATTCCACGAAATTCTCTGTCTTGAAGTTTAAGTTTAACGTGAAAATTCGATAAATTAAACAATGACATAACAATCTTTACCCACAGAAATCTGCCTTAATTAATCATGTAATGAAAATAAACCTAAACAAATACGCTTCAAACCACAGAGGATAAGTTAATTGCTTCCATAAATTTTATTAAAGGACCATCTTATCTAATCATCTGAAAATATTTGTAGCCTAACAAAAGTCACAATAAATCGGACTGCATAATATTTTCGTTTAGTAATTACGATTGATGTTTGGTTATGGTTATGTACCTTGGTAATATACCAGCATGGACTTGTCTTGAGTTGTCGTACACCATTACGGTTGAATTGGCACTCACAAAGTAGTATGGAAAGCATTCCTTATGTTCTTACGTATACCTTTATGTATACAACATACTTCTTAAATATAATGAGAGCCAATGAGAGCACTTTACAGACAATATTATAGCCTCGTTTTCGGTCTCATTACCAAAAATATTTACTGAGTGCTTTACAGTGCCGCATTAGTTATGGGGCTACATTTTTTATAGTTCGCTCTGGTAGTGCTACAACAAACGAATTTGTTTAAAATCAATCATCCAAGGGAAACGCGTATAAAACTGTTACAATTCGGAAAATGCTTATGAAGAGATAAAATTGCCTTTTTTTAATCCCAAGGATGCGAAAAACCTTTTCTGATCCCAGGGGAGTGAAATAGTTATTCATTGGAATGAAAAAGTTGAAAATTGAAGTTTTTGTGAGAAATTTGTTGGGAAACGCTGCCCATCGTTAAGAAATGTTACGAGATTTCCCTTAAAAGACCGAAAATAGTTATTTACGTAGCTAGGAAAAAAATAATGTTTTTAACGAGTGTGAGGTTTGAAGCCCGCGGCCCGAGTTTCGTACAATATTTTCCACAACTAAAAACCTCCGCTTCCAAAATTAACGGTATCGTTTGAGTTGACGCTATCGGTGATAATTTGTTTGAATGTAAACTTGCGTTCAAAGTTTTATTTTCTGAAAAAATTACAGACGAAATAACTTTACCGTACTTTCAGTTGTTGCGCTGAAAAAATTTGAGTCTTATTGCGTAGATTGTTTAGGGTTTTGACTTTTTGCCTGTTGCAATTTGTTTAACGAAAAATTTTTATGCAAAAAAAGTTCTGCAAAAAAATTTTTCTCTGAAAAAAATATTTTTTTTTTTAAAAATTTTTGTACGAAAAAAGTTGTAAACAAACAACAAATTTTTCTCTATCTACGAAAAAAATTTTTCTTAGAAAAAAATAAGTCTTCTTGAAAAAAAATTTTATAAAAAATTATCCTAAAAAAAAATTTTTTTGGGAAAAAGGTCTTTTCCGAAAAAAAATTTTCTATGAAAAAGTTCTAACCAAAAAAATTTTCCTTTTTTAATTTTCATTTAAAAAAATGTCTCCAAAAGTTTTTTTTCGGAGAAAAAGTTTTTTTGAAAAAAAATTGTCGGTTTCTCTCCGAAAACAATTTACTTTGAAAAAAATTTTCCTTCGAAAAAACGTTTTCTTTTCTTATCTTTCTTTTCTTCTCTCTACATTCTCCCTCTCCGAAAAAAATTTTACTGCGAAAAAAGGTCTTTAAAAAGTTAAGTTTGCTAAAAGCTAAGGGCTCGAAAAAAAATTTGTTCTTTAAGAAAATTTCTCAAAAAGTACCTCGAAAAAGTTTTTTTATTGTAACAAAAAAGTTCGCCGAAAAAATTTTTTCTATGAAAAAAATTTTAACTGCAAAAAAAGTTCGACCAAAAAAATTTTTCTCACCGAAAAAATTTTTTTTTAGAAAAAATTTTCGCTAAAAAAATTTTTCCTTAAAAAAAAATTTCTCCAAAAAATTTCCTTCGAAAAAAATTTTTCTCCGAAACAAATTTTACTACGAAAAAAGTTCTACAGTCGATTCTCTCTATAACGAACATCTCTCTATAACGAATTTCTCTCTATAACGAACAGTTGTCTGACTCCCTTCAGAAAATTTTCAAAAATTTCAGAGAGCTTAATCTTAAGCCCATCAGACATAGAATATTCATTTTTTATGAGTTTTGAAAAACATTCTCTATAACGAATTCTCGAACGAGCAAAAATTGGACTTCCTTCAAAGTTCGTTATAGAGAGAATCGACTGTACCAACAAAATTTTCTTCGAAAAAAATTTCTCCAAAAAATTTCCTTCGAAAAAAATTTTTTACCAAAAAAGTTCTTCTACGAAAAACATTTTCTCCGAAAAAACCTTTCTCAGAAAAAAAAAATTTCCTAAAAAAATTTTCTATGAAAAAAATTTCTCCCAAAAAATTTCCTTCGAAAAAAGTTCTTCTCCGAAAAAAATTTTCCTCACCAATCTGTAAAACTTTCCCGAAGAAACCAAATGTCTAGGTACTTCAGAAGATAGCAAAAAAATCCAAGATGGCGTCACTTTGTCAACTGGCAGCCATTTTCTCAGTATCTCATAACATTTTCCTCAACAATCTCTACAACTTTGCCGAAGAAACCAACTGTCTAAATATTCTATTTCAGAAGATGGCAAAAAATCCGTACGATGAATGAAATTTCATCAAGTATCACATTTGTCAAAGGACAAGTTTTGTTGGTTTCGTTCTATCTAAAAGTCGATTATAGGAAGCCAGTCTAGAAAGTAATTCTATGGGCGCGCGGTAACGATGCGCCCGTGACGCAAGTCCCCATACGAACAAAAGATTCAGAATTTTTTTTTCGCAGACTGCGAAACCCATATACAGCTGAGTTTTGACTTTTTTCCCTCGAAAATGAATTTAGGGGCAAAATTGATTTTTTTTTTAATTTTTTTTTTTTTGTTGAAGATAGATGTTTCGTGTCAAAGGAAATTTTTTTTTCGCTGAAATTTTTTTTCGCTGAAATTTTTTTTTTTCGCTAAAAAATTTTTTCCGCCGGAAATTTTTGCCGAAAGCTTTTTTATGCTAAAAATTTTTTCGGTGAAAAATTTTTTTTTCGCTGAAAGATTTTTTTTTTTCACCGAAATTTTTTTTTTCGCTAAAATTTGTTTCGGAAGTTTTTTTTTCGCTAAAAATTTTTTATCGCCGAATTTTTTTTCGCCGGAAACTTTTTTCGCCGATTTTTTTTTGCTGGAAATATTTTTCGCCGGAAATTTTTCCCGCTGGAAATTTTTTCTCCAAAATTTGTTTTATCTTTTCTTCCAAAACTACTGATATCACAACAAAAACCCTTTTTAAAAGGGAAACGTGACGCAAGTCCTCGTCTCTTCTTCCAAAACAAGTGATATCAATTTGGGTGACGCTTACAGCTTCGGAACTTCGAAAATTCTTTTGAAATATTTTCATTTTCGATTAGAGAAATGCGTCAGAAATGCCGGACCCTCCCAACGTAATAATTTTTCTGCGCTTTCAGATTACGCTACCCGTACTCCACACATTACGCATAACTTAGTTTTTTTATCACCTTAGTTGCCAGTCATTCACTTTGGGTCCTCTTTGTCCCACATAAAGTTTTCATCAGCGACCTAATAAAGCTATGCCCCAAACTTTTCGACCAGTTAATATTTCCATATATTTTTGGGCCCCTACTGGACATAGCCCTGGCGTTTCCAATCCATGGTTCAATAGAGAAAAATGTTCTCTTCTCAACTTAGTGTGCAACTTCTCCTTTGAAAGTCATTCTGTACTTTATGTTAAAGTCAATATTGACAAAAAACCATCACTTCATTCAATGGACTACTCAGCTGATACCAACTTCCCAAAATCTATATTTATTAATTGAGGAACTGCGATGTCGGAACTGATAAAATCACATCTTTACACATGAAGGGAGAGGTGGCCATGTGTGATACTATTTTGTAATTATTGGAAGAAAGTAGAAGTGAAACATTCTTTCACAGATATGATCGCAACCCTAATTGTTAAATCAGTCAAGAAACCTCACCGACCCAAATGGTTGGACCTATAACTTACTTTAACTTTTCAACTCACGTAAACTGGGAATGATAGAACTCTTTCGTTCTATTGGAAACGTTATCTCTGTACCAACAACATAAAATTTCGGTCCATTAACTCACTCAAACGAATTTTCAAAAAAAAAATTATTTCATTCCACAAAGAGAATCATAAAGTCAGCGAATAATTTCGGAAAAAGGAAATTCTGTAATACTAATTTGCTACGAAGACGAGAAATTATTCCAATTATTATGAATAAATGCGGCAAATTCAGTTACATTGTTGTGTATGTTCCGTTCATTTATTGACATTCACATAAAAATAAATGAAATAAATAGAATCGATTTTCTTTCATTTACTTAACTTAAGCTTATTTTATGGCCTTCGATTGTACTTGAAACGTTACATATTTTGTATCCACAAGAGTTGTGATTTTTTGTGCTATGAATAGGACTATCGCAAATATATTTCCATTTTATTTTCCTCAATTTTCATTTTATTGTTCTAGAAGCTCATGCCATTTGCATGTATAATATCCAACCCTCTAGAATGCTTCAGCGGAAAAATGGAAAAATTCTCGGAATTATACGGTGAACCGAAACAAAAACCGCTTTGATATCTCGCCGACATGTAGTGTACATATGAGTCGTTGTTGAATACACATAACACTTCTCTATGTGTAACACAAATTGATCTGTTTTTGATAAGAAGACATCAAAAAGTATATATTGTACGCTAGTGTATCAAGAATTTCGTTCATCTATATCTAGTTATTTATGGATTGTTTCGCTGGGATATTTCTTATACATTCCAAAGTCAAGAAAATGTTCGATACAATAGAGAGTCAATAGAGTCAATAAATTACCTGACATTTTCATGGCGGCTCATGTATATCTTTTTGAATTGCTCCGAATCATTCGATCCCAAATCTTGTCTCATTTTGACAGCAACGTGTTCTGGTAATACAGATAAAAGCAGTCTCTCCTGTATAACAAGAACATTGATTTAACAAGTCAGCCGCTTTTTTGTGTATTTATGTAAATATTTAATGTTAAGTCAAAATATGATGGAATTAGACAGCAAGAAAGTTTTCGAAAATAATTTTGAGTGTCACAAATCATGCCATCCGGTGACGGGTGAATGTTATCCTGAAATAGACAAAGTCCTCACGAGTGAACACTGCAACTGTACAGAATACAATGTTTCCGGGCCTGTTTCTGTATTCAAACTTTTTAACTAATGTTATCGATTGCCGCTCACAACAATGGGTGAGTCGTTACTACCGACCCGAGACTTTGCTTATTGCATCACTTAAGCTGAGAGATAAGTAGGTGGTTGTGAACGACAGATGAAAACAGACACTAGGTGTTAGGTAGCTTGCAGACTAAAACAGACGTCCTATTTGTTATAATCGTTTTCATGACGGGTACTGCCTTATTTATTTATAAACTTGAACTTTTGAAACAGTTATTTACGTATGAAGTGGAAATTGATTTTTTTGGTGAGTATATGCAGTGTTGCAATAGGTGGCGAAGGCAAAGATTCACTGATTATCAAGAAAAACGAAATAACAAGTCATGGGAAAACTGAGGGATTTTTTTTGAAAACCCGTCTGCCGAAAGCGGACGTATCTTCCAGCAGATTTTTTTATAAGTGCCTAGATTGGTGTGACTAGTAGGCATGCCCGAAAAAAAGGAAATGTCACAGATTAATCTCTTCACCCGACACAAAAAATTCTAGGAGTCCAAAACCCCCAAAAATATTTTTTTACATTTTTTTGAGTGAAAATTGGCCGATATAAAATTCAAAAATGTGATTTTCCCGCCATTTTTCAAATTTGAAGCGCTCGCAGCGCCATCGTATCACCTGTCATGCAAAAAATATTTTTTTAAAGGAAGCTTATCTTATAGCCTCTCAAACGGCTCGTCTCCCGATAAATTCGATCAACAAATGAATTTTATAGAACCATTTTTGAGGACGGATGTCCTAATGGGTTTCCTTTTCTTTTTGGAAAATCCGTAAAATTAATTTCCCCAAGGAAACTCATTAAACATGCACAAAAAATCGTTCTATAAAACTGATTTGTTGATCACATTTGTCGGGAGAGGTGCCGTTTGAAAAGCAATAAAATAAGCTTCCTACAAAAAATATACTTTTTACGTAACAGGTGATATGATGGCGCTACGAGCGCTTCAAATTTGAAAAATGGCGGAAAAATCCCATTAACAAAAAAAATGTATGGGTAGTATGCCGATGGATCTGCTTTTGAACTGCTAATTTGAGACCGAATTCTTCTACTAGAATAATTCCGTACACGGAAGAGATGTGATGCAAAAAAAAAATTTTTGAGTTAGAAAGAAATGAAAATAGCCGTCACGCGTGACATCCTTTATGAATGATCCCTTATATCTGGAAGTAAAACTTGGATTCATCCATCGTAGGCAAAGAACACTGACAAAAGATAAGTTTTTGGGAAAATTTTGAGTGGAAATGCGTTTCTTAGCATTGTTTTAAATACAAAGACTTGAGAAAAGTGTGTCAACAGCTGAAACAGTTGAAATTTTTTTTATAATCACATCTCTTCTGTGCACGGAGTTATTCGGTCTCAAATTTACACTTCAAAAGCAGATCCATCGGTAAACTACCCATACAAGTTTGGTGTTATTGGAAAGCTGGGACCAGCAGCAGCCAGGGAAAACAGTTTTTTAATGTTTCCGTCGCTTTTCGGATGAACAGGAATGGTTTGAAATTAGCCGAAATGCAAAAGTTTTTACCCCTATTTTCAACAGCTCGTAGCTCAGTGTGGATGAATTTTAAACCCAGCAAGACCCTATTTTGCCCGAAAGTTCATGAAATTACCTTTCCAATGACACCCCACACGACCTTGTACGTTATGTGTACCCGGAGAAATTTTTGTAACAAAAGTGCATGTTTTCAGTTTTCGAACACCTCCCACTAGTCACACAAGCATCGATGAAAAAAATTTTTGGCTTCTAGGGACCAATACCTATCTAGGCACATATAAAAAGAATCCGTTGGAAGATGCGCCCAATTTCGGCAGACGGGTTTTCAAAAAAATCCCTCACTTTTACTTTTGACCAGTTATGCAAGTTCATGACTTCGATAAAAAAAGTATATTTTTAGATTCGTAGGGCCAGGTTCGAGGTACTGACATGGTAAAATACTCAATGAATTGAATGAACTTTTTGTTGTTTTGTTGGTTTTTCTGTTGATTTTAGGTTGGTGTTGTATGGGGCTACTATTACGCAAATTTCTTCAAATCTGCAGACTATCGATCATGAGTGGTGTCGCTAACAGAATCTTACGGTCTGATTTACCAAAAGTTTGTTATTATTTGGCAACAAAACCGATGAAGTGATGCAACTAAAAACAGCAAACACTGTTGGAACAATTGTTGTTTTATCTTTCCAACAGTGGTTGCTGTTTTGTTGTCTTTAGTTGCATCACTTTATCGGTTTTGTTGCCAAATAATAACAAACTTTTGGTAAATCAGACCGTATAAAGGCATTAGGACACGCACATCGGTGGCAAGAACCGATTACCAACAGCAGTCACGAAGGATAGTCTGCAGAACAAAATAACAAAAATCTCATTCAATTCATTTACTATTCTGCCATGTCAGTACCTAGAATCTGGCCTAAGGAAAAACGATAGACGAGCAGTGTATGTGACGCATTAATGGTGAACAATAAGTGTCGATAATAACTGGCCTTGGGATGTATTTACACTTAAATGGCCCGTGAATGAAATACTTCAATTTTCGAAAGTGAACTCACTTTATACGAGTGCGTTCAATTTTTTTTTGAATTGCAGAGAAAAGAAAAGTTGGAGTTGCTTCCGCCTCGACCTGGTAGAATAAGCATATCAGGATTTTCCAATGGAAAAACGTAATGTAACTCGGGTTTGGTCAAATGCTAAGACTTTGTGCGATAATAAGACTAGATTTTAATTGAGATTTGAATTAACCCGGTATTTTGAGGATACGACGGTGGTGTGACAGGGGGCGCGACAAACAGAGTGAGGAATTGAAATTGTCGAAGTGATGAGACGACCGAGAATATTGTTGGGCGACATATCGAGTCGTTCATTTTCGTTTGAGACTTGGTGCAAGTAGCACCATAACACTTCTACTCTAGACGATTATAGCAAAACGAATATAATTTAAAGTTGTTTAAGAAGTTCAGTGTAATTGAAATTTGTGTGTACAAAAATAGTGAAGAAAGCTTGCAGAAGGCAAGGTAAGCAATCGATTATTTTAATAAAAACCGGATGACCAGAACGTGAGTTAACGGAATCTAAAAGCAAGGCCGTAAGGCTTTCAGGTGATCCGCATTATTTGGATAAAGGCACATTGTTAATGTGTTCGGAGCATACATCGTATTGTTAGTGCTTTTTGGTTGGAACATACATGCTTTCTATGGAATGTTATTGGAATTTTTTCGTTTGGCCAGTAGTAAATTGGCCGTCGTATCCCACACCCAATGTAAATCAGGTACTAGATATACGGGGAGTGCGCTAGTAGGTTATAGCGTTGAATATTACAATTAAGTGAATCTTCAGATTAAAATTTGCGTTAAGTAAAGTAAAGTGTTTACAACGAGAATTTGGTGGTGATTTAATTTTAGTGTTTAAAAAGTTTCGTTACAGTAAGTATAATTTTTTTTTTTAATTTTTATTAAAATTTTGTGCAAGTGACTCTATGTTTGTTGTTGACAATGCAAGGTAAGTGAAAAAAAAATTATTTTTCATGCTTGCGGTGAAAAAGCTCGCAAAAGCGGGGAGAAAGTTACATATTCGTACCGGTGAGAAAGTAGCACTTTCACACCGCAGGTGAAAAAACAGTTATTTTCTCACCGCTCCTACGTTACACTGAATGAACATTTTGTCGCGGAAACACTCGTTGTCTCACGCGCAAGCAAAAAAAAATGTGTTACACTTGGGGTGAAAATTGAATTCCAACTCGAGCGAATTACGGCCCTCGCTTCGCTCTCGTTGGAATTCATTATTTTCACTCCATGTATAACAAAATACTATTTCACTTCAACGGATTAGAACCAAATAAAATAGAAATGTTTTGTCGTAGCTATCAAAATGAATTGCTGAAGCGCCTTCAAAAATATTGATCTGATTTACAAAACAATATTTTACGTTCATTTTAACAACGGAGAAAATTTCTTAGCGATTTATTTGATTCAAATCCATCATCCAAGTTAAAATTAATTTTCATATATTTTGCGAAATATGGTTACGTTTAATTTATCTGACCATTGGATGCAAGGTCACCTGTCATCATTTCTCTGTTGAATTGAGTTGAATATCGAACGCATTCCTTTATTCGAAAATTGTTCATTTTCGAAAATAAACAAAAAACATGGAGGTTGTGGTGTTTAACATGGAAAAATAAAATGAAATTAATTTTATTTTGTTTTTCAAGATACCGATTCCTTATGCATTAAAATTTTGAACTGAATTGACTATGTGAATGGATTGTAACACTTGTGCGATTACGGTTACCTCGCCTTTGGCTCGGAAACCGCAAGCGTTCGCACGTGTGTTACAACCGATTTACATGCAGTTATATAAGGTTACTTACACATTGTGGAAAGCGAGTAGTAACCGTTCAAGTGTATATTACACACAACGAGCGATCGATAGCGAGCAAGTGTGTGTTATATACACGTGAACGGTTATTCGAGTGTCCACAACGTGTAAGTATATTATTTTATTTTAATAGCGACGATATGTCAAACATTAAACGCAAGTACTTATGAGCGAGTGAGTTGGTGCACAGTTGTATTAAATGGTGGATGGACGACATTTTCTTTACTTTTGTTATGTTTGTTTTTCGCACAAAATATTCAAATTATGAAATTATTGCATCTAGATAAAAGAAATTGAAATAAAAAAAAAGTTCGCGCATGCTTGAACCTAAATGCACATTTTATATAAATATTAGGGTGGGTCGAATTTGAACTTTTATTTTTTTTCGAAACGCCTGACCTTATAAATGCCGTGTAATGGTCCCAGAAATGTTTCGTAGAAGAATTTTTTTTTTAAAAATGCGATCTTCCTGTGCCTCTCATGGAAAAACTCATTTTAGACGTTGTTTCATGAATTACGGCATAAGCATCAATGTTTTCTTGAGCGTATACATCTTGAAGGGAAACGTTTTAGGGCTAATTATTAATATTCGGATAGTACTTCAAAATGCCGGTATCGGGGAGGTCGTAAATATTTTAATGTGGTGTTGGTGGGTCAACCTCCCTTCCCGACTTTTAGTTTCCATATTGAAATTACAACTTTGACACCACTAAAACAACATAAACAATGAATTAAAAATGTTTCAAAGAACGTAGATAGAGAATTTCATAACGAATTCAGGAAAGCAAATCGTTTTGAAATCGGTTGACACGTGACCGACTCACACCTATTTCAGTGTGAGCATTAGGCGAGGCATTAAGGGGTCCAAAAAATAAAAGTATTGTCAAAGTTGGAGGAGTTGGCTAAAAACAGACCTTTATGGTACCATGATAAAAAGTCAATATGGTGGGAGACTTATCGTCGCATAACTGTCAAGTGAGATTCAAAGGCTAGTGTGTATTTGTACCACGGGCGCTATGAAAACCACCTCAACCCTAGCGATGGAGACGCTGCTGGCTCTGCCTCCTATCGATATTGTGGTTAAAGCGAAAGCTTTTGCCACGGCTGATAGGCTGATGCAGAATGGCATGTGGACTTCAAATTTTCACATTGGGCATGGTAAGATTGCAACGATAATATCGATCCCGGTGTTTGAAATGCCGAGAGACGACATGGCTGTGGTAACCTGTTTCGACAGGAATTTTGAAGCGAAAGTTCCCAGTAGGCAAGAATGGCTTAGTGGATGGCCAGCGAGTCTTCCCGGGAACTGCGTGGTTAGATTTACAGATGGATCGAAATGTCGTGAAGGAGTAGGTGCTGGTGTATACGGCATGGGCTCTGGAGAGGGAAATTGCTTCTATCTGGGGGCTCTTGCTAGTGTGCTCCAAGCGGAGATCTTCGCGGTGCTGTCAGCAGCTCGTGAGACTCTGCCTGTTGGAACACACGACAAGAGGGTGCTTATCTGTTCGGACAGTAAGGAAATGATCAAGGCGCTGATGTCGCCTAGAGTGACCTCCAAGCTAGTGAAAGAGTGCAGAGATTACCTGAACGAAATGGGTCTGAGGAATCAGGAATCAGAGGGTACCTGGGCACTCTGACGTGGAGGAGAATGAAAAAGCTAATGAGCTAGCCAAGGCGGGTGCCGAAGCTCTCGGTCACGGCCCTGAGCCGATTACTCGACCTGCACGTGTAGACGCGCTGGGGAGCAAACCTAATGTGAAATGGGCCAAATCTCTGCTAGGGATGGACAGGAGTCGCATCAGGAGAGTGGTGGGTGCGATCACTGGACATTGTGGGCTGAATGGGCACATGAAAAAGCTTAGACTCTCGGCGACCTCTATGTGTGCGTGCGGCTTAGAGGAGGAAACGGGATTTCCAAGTTTCTTCAAACTGAGGCGCAGGCTGCTGGGAGGGTATGTTGTAAGACCGTCCGAAGTTGCTAACCTAGAACCAGCTACTTTGAGCAAGTTCTTGGAGGCGAGCGGGAGGTTTAACTAACTTGAGTAGGGAAGATGATTTAAATGATGAACGGGAAAGGAACAAAGGATCGTCAGACCTGTGTTTCAAGATTGGTAAAACGATCGTCCCAAGCTGATAAATCTAAGAAAAAATCGTCGCATATACAATAAATAACTGTATGTAAATCTGACACACATGACAAAAGGAATAGGTAAAAATTGTAAATTAGATTCTTCACGTTGTCTCATATCTCTAATTTTCCCAAAGTAAA
The DNA here is from genome assembly GCA_029228625.1 of Pseudolycoriella hygida. Taxonomy (NCBI): domain Eukaryota; kingdom Metazoa; phylum Arthropoda; class Insecta; order Diptera; family Sciaridae; genus Pseudolycoriella; species Pseudolycoriella hygida. The sequence goes on from CM055403.1 coordinate 166,886,615, forward strand.
ATTAGTCGACGATATAGCTAAGTGTGTACTCCTTACAAATAAGTAAGGTCGTCCACTTTGATAGAAATGAAACGTTATTTGTTTCTCCACAGTAATTAAAAGTATCACTTCCACTAATTGAATAGTTAATAGAATTGTATACTTACACAAAAAAGTCGATAAGTTTTCACACATGAAAAACATTAACATACTTTGACAAATGAATCATAAAATACGGAAAAAGTTGAGTTCTAAGATTCTGAACATTTTAGAAAGAAATATAGAGAAGAAATAGAAAGAACAGAGTTTTCACTCTCATGTATATTTGAAAAAACTGTACTTCTTCATCACATTTTGTGTGAATCAGCTTTGCGCTAGCCCAGCTAGACTTCACAGATTGAGTGCTCATTTTTTAGATGGAGACGGCGGGGTAAACGAAAACGGACGTCATATTTAGGAGGTGTTACCCAAAACGGACTTAATTGGACGAGTATCAAAAATGACCAAAAATATGGACGTCATTTATGAGTGGCTCCTAAGTAACCTGCAAAAGTCGGTGAAATCTCTACTTGCTCTACGAAGCACTCGGTCACTTCGGCGACACTTTTTAGACGGAAATAATAATCAAATTTTGACGTGAGTTACCATAGCACAACCCAAAATTTATTTGGGTGTGGCCAAATTGTATGGTTTGAGTTCGGTTGGGTTGGTTAGAGTTGGATTGGGTTAAGTTGAGTTGGGTTGAACTGAGTAGGGTTGGGTTGAGTTGAGTTGAATTGGATTAAGTTGGGTTGGATTGGATTAAGTTGAGTTGAATTGGATTGCGTTAGATTGAGTTGGGTTGATTTGGATTGGATTGAGTTGCGTTGGGCTGAGATGGGTTGGGTTGTTTTTGTTGCAAAATTCAACCCAACTCAATTCGCAGAACTAAATATTTCATCATTCTGGAAATCAATTTGCTTGAGTTGAGACGAATTGAGTCTGAACTCAAGTCAATTCTTCAGACCATACAAAATAGTGAATTCTGCGAATTGAGTTGGGGTGAACTGTGCTGCGTGATATTGCACAAGGCCTAACACAGCAAAAACGACTCAATCCAACAGAACCCAACCCAACTAAGCCTGTCCAAGCTGAACTTCCATCCAATTTGGCCACACCCAAGTCAATCTTGGGTTGTGCTATCTTATTTTGCAGTTCTAGAAAGTATTGGGTGTATTTAAGCATTGAATTTCGCGTGTGCCGCACTCGGTTTTTAATTGTTAGGAATTTTGTGATAAGCATTAACCTTAGTTGTTAAGAGAGTTTTGAATTAACCCGGTGGATATATTTGGAGTGCGCCGGTGGTGACAGATAGATGGCACGCACGGTTTGATTAACCGGTTGAACAGTGACAATTACCAACTAGTCAACGCTTGATTTTATCGTTGAAAAGTGTTTGAGTGGAGTTCGACCGAATACTTCGCAGAGTTAACAACGTTAAGTGAGAGCAGTTCACCAGCAGAAGCTGACCTCTAATCAGAGGGGAAATTTATATATTAAGGTTGCAGTTAGCAATGTAATTTTTATGGTGGACAAATTAGAGGAAGAGGATCGAATTTGCCACACAATATTAACGAACTCGTAAAGCTTTTAGGTACGTGTATAATTATTGGAAGTGATCCAGAACATTGTAGTCGAGTGATTAAATCGGACCTATAGCAGACAAGCGTCATTATTAAAGGAAATTTTGTCAAGGAGATAAGTCGCACTCACCACCCAACATAAAAGGTATTTTTAGTTGCAAGGGGATGCGCATTTTTAGGTTAAGTTTAATTTGAAAAGTGAAATAAAGAATTTGTCATAGTTTGTTCAATTAGTGTATTCCATTTGTATCAAGTAATTAAAGTGAGGAAAATGGATCGTTACAGGTCCACATTCAGAATGCGATTCTCTATTCTCAACTTCACATCACAAAATACAATCGCCAAACTCATCTATGAATAGACCATGCGTACAGGTATATGTGAGATGCCATTGTTGCCAATTTTATTCACTCCTATTCTATTCCATTCTACTTTATCCAGGTTTGTTTGTGTGAGTGCTTCAGCTGGTAACGATCTGGTTCAGAATTTTATGTCAGATGAATTCGGCGATTGTATTATTTCGCACTTGCCCAAAAAGCAATCTCCCTCACTTTGCATCTAAAGTCTCGGAAAAGGAACTCATTTATGTAGTCGGTTTCATAGTGTTTTTTAAAATTTAGAGCAAGAGGAAAATTATTATAGTTTTTTTTGTAACTAAGTGCAAAGGATTTTATTAGGCACGAGTTGCACATAACGTTTTATTCAAAAGAAGCGTCAGAAGTTACACTCAGTTACAAAAAAATTTTTTCATTGAAAGATATTCTCTTCACAAATGAAAATTCGAGGAAACAATCGGTTAGTAACAAAGAATTATGTGTTTACCTGTTCTGCTGACTGTTCTTCGATGACCATTTTAACCTCTAGACTTTGTTTAGCCTCCAAAAAAGCTCTTTTGTGTTTTGACTCCCCCATAAAATAGCACAGCAAACCGATTGAAGCAGCTATTATCATAAGTAAAGCATTTACAAATTGCTGTAAGATAAAGCAAAAGACATAAATTAGACGCTCATGTTGGCAACTGAGTTGAATGTACCTGTTGAATAAAAAATTCATCTTTTTTTGGCAACACCATAGTCGTACTTAAATGTAGGGTATAGGAACCGATGCCAAATAAAATTCCGGTGTATTTTAGTGGAATCGGTAGACTTACGTGGACCAAGAAATTGAGTAAAATCGCCCATCCTAAAGAGTCTCTGTAAAAATTAAATTATTTTTCTTGAGATAAAAAAGTACACTTTTTGTTCAAAAAAATGAAATTATTGAATATTTCGAGAAAATTCAAGCCAAGCGAACCCTAATTGATTTAGTCATCAAAAACTAATGATATTTCTCGTGGACAATTGTGTTTCTTACGTAAGGATAAAACTCAAAAGACGTCTGAAAATAATAGAGAGTTTGGGCAAAGCCACTTATAGCAAAATTTTTAACGTATAAATTTAGCTATTTGTTTTGAGTTATATGTTTACGTTATAAGCTACAAGTTTACGTTATAAGTTAACATTATAAGTTTATAGCACAGATCAGTATTGTAACTGATCCAGATCGGTCCTGATCAGTTCCAAAACTGATCCGCATCAGAACTCATCAGGTTAAAAACTGATTTGGATTATTCGTTTTGAAACTGATCAGTACTGATCCGTATCAGTTCTAAAACTGATCATTACTAATCCGTATCAGTTTTAAAACCGTCATATCAATTTTCAGACTGATCGGTACTGATTCGGACCAGTTTTAAAACTGACCAGTAATGATTCGGATCAGTTTCGAAACTGATCAGTACTGATTCGGATCAGTTTTAAAACTCATCAGTACTGATCTGGGTCACTTACAATACTGATCTGGGTCAGTTACAATACTGATCTGGGTCAGTTACAATACTGATCTGGGTCAGTTACAATACTGATCTGGGCTATAAACTTATACCTGTACCGTAAGTTTGTAACTTGTTACTTATAACTCATAGCTCGTTACGTAAACTTATAACTTATAACTTATAACGTAAACTTGTAACTTTTAACGTAAACATATAAGTTATTACTTATATGTATATGTATATAATATAAATTTGGCTATAAGTCGCTTTGCCCAAACTCTCTAATAACATATTGAAATGACAATGTGGTGTCACTCCAGCCAAGTACGGGCAGACAGCCTGGTGTAAAAAAATGGTGAAATTTGAATCTAGCAGTTATTACTTTACGATGCAAAACTTTCCAATTTAACACTAGGCTGCCCTCTGTGCCGTTGAACTATGACAAAGAAGGCAGCTGGTGTCAAAAATTGTTGTATATCCGCTCTGACGGCGTAGACCAATGCTTTACAACGCTCCAACTTTCAATTTGGCAGGCTTCCGCTGCCATTAAACGAACATAGCTAAAGAACGCAGCCTGGTGTCAATATGAAAATTAGTTCGTTGTAAAATATTCGTAAACGCCATCACAGCTATGGGACGTTCTCAACGAAAAGTGCGACAGATATTATCCTCGTAACGTCGATATCATGAACTTAAGGTAGTCTGCTTGTAACTCGGGTTTGCTTAGGTTTAAGAATGTTTGTAAAAACCTAACATTAGCGTAGAATAGATTTTTGAATTAACCCCAGTAAACATATTTGGAGACACTCGGTGTGATGGACGATTGAACAGTTTGAACGAATGTTAGACTTACTCACAGGAGAGCTAACGGGATTAAGCCCAGTCAACATTGGAGGCGACTTTAACTCATGGGCAGTTGAGTGGGGCAGTAGATTTACAAACGAAAGAGGCTTCATTCTACAAGAAGCGCTAGCTAGACTGAATGTGGTTCTGGTAAACGTGGGAAACACAACTACTTTCCGCAAGAATGGACGAGAGTCGATTATTGACGTGACATTCTGTAGTCCAACACTAGTACCAAGTCTGAATTGGCGAGTGGATGAAAGCTACACATACAGCGACCACCAGGCATTGAGGTACACTTTGAAAAAGAGTACGGTGGCGGCAAGGCAGATGAATCAAGTAAGAGAGCGGAGATGGAAGACGAGAAATTTCGATCAAGAAGCTTTCAAGGAATACCTCCAATCAGAAGACGAAGGCGTTGAGAAATCGGCAGAAGAATTGACGAAAGTATTGGTGCATGCATGCGACGTAGCGATGCCAAGAAGGATAGAACCGAAGAATAAACGAAAATCGGCATTTTGGTGGAACGACGAAATTAGGCTCTTGCGCGCAGACTGCTTCAGGACAAGAAGGAGGATGCAGCGGGCCAAAAGTGAGAGTGCCAGAGCCGCGAGGCGAGCGAACATCGTACGGCAAAACTAACATTAAAGCGGGTAATCCGAGCTAGCAAGAGAAACTGCTTTAAGAAGCTGTGCCAGGAAGCTGACGCAAATCCATGGGGAAACGTGTACAGGATAGCGATGACAAAAATTAGAGGTTCATCAGTGCCAAAAGAAAGTTGTCCTGAGAAGCTAGGAGCCATAGTGAGAGGGCTATTCCCGCAACATGAACAGGTCGCATGGCCGCAAACTCCTTACGACGATGAAATTGAAGACAGACAGGACCGGGTGATCACTATAGAAGAGATTCAGACGGCTGTCAAAAAGCTGAAAAATAACAAGGCGCCAGGACCAGATGGGATCCCCAATGTAGCTTTGAAGACGGCGGCATGCATAAAGCCGGACATGCTCAGATTGACATTGCAGAAGTGCCTCGACGACGGAAATTTTCCTGATATATGGAAGAAACAGAAGCTGGTCCTACTACCAAAACCAAGGAAACCACAAGGTGAACCATCATATAGACCTATATGTTTGCTGGATGGTATGGGAAAACTGCTGGAGGCCATGATCCGGAACAGATTACACAAAAACACAGAGGGTGAGCACGGACTGTCAGACGACCAATTCGGATTTCGAAAAGGAAGATCGACGATCGAAGCAATAGAAAGAGTTATGGAGATTGCCGACAAGGCGCGAAAGAAAAAAAGAACAGGGAACCGCTTCTGCGTTATAACGAAGATAGACGTTGAAAATGCCTTTAATAACGCAAGCTGGACGGAGATAGCTAAGGCAATGCATGCTATGAGAGTCCCCGATTTCCTCTGCAGGGTAATGAAAAGCTATTTCGAACGACGGGTGCTAATGTATGATACCAGGGAAGGGAAAAAGATGGTAGACATCACAGCTGGTGTTCCACAAGGATCCATATTAGGACCAACGCTGTGGAATACGATGTACGACGCAGCGCTGCGGCTGCAGCTGCCAAGATGGGTTACGACGATTGCTTTGGCCGACGACCTAATTTTCATAGTTATCGGAACGTCAAAGTTGGAGGTGGAAGTCGTCACGAAAGAGGCGTTGGAAACTGTAGAAAGTTGGATGACAATGGCTAAACTGAAGCTGGCCCATCAGAAAACCGAGATCATGCTCGTGAGCAATTGTCGGAAAACTGAGCGGATTGTAATGAACATCGAGGGGAACGGGATCACATCCACTCGCCAGCTAAAACACCTTGGAGTCATGTTAGACGATCGTGGAAACTTTAATGCCCACGTAGATTATACGTGCGAAAAGGCAATGAAAGCCAATGCAGCACTGGCCATGATAATGCCGAATGGGTTTGGACCGCGCAGCAGTAAAAGGAGGCTCCTAGCAAGTGTTACCCTATCGATACGGCGCTACGGGGCACCAGCGTGGATAAGGGCGTTAGACACAAAGAGGAACCGTAGGAGGTTGATAAAAACCCAGAGGTTGTCAAGCATAAGGGTAGCAAGCGCATACAGAACGATTTCCTCGGAAGCGGTATGTGTGATAGCCGGAACGATGCCTATATGCATAATGCTGATGGAAGACAGTGAATGCCACAGACTGAAGGAAAGGGGGGCCAAAACACCAAAACAGTGAGGGCACAAGTAAGAGTCGAATCACTGAGTCAATGGTAGCGAGAGTGGGACTCCGCGGAAAATGGAAGGTGGACTCATAGGCTTATCCCGGACGTAACCACATGGGTAAATAGGGAACACGGAGAGGTTAGCTTCCACCTGACGCAGTTCCTGTCGGGTCATGGGTGCTACATGCGTTGAAGAGGAAGTAACTGCAGAGCACGTTGTGTTTGTCTGTCCCCGTTTTGAACAGGAGCGATGTGAGCTGATAGCCGCGAGCAGGCCAGACGTAAACGCCGACAACATAATATCGGAAATGTGTCGCGACGAAGAAGTGTGGAAAGTAGCGGACAACGCAATTGCGAAGATAATGGTGAAGCTACAAAGTGCATGGAGAGACGATCAACGAAGACTGGCAGTTGATCTGAGAAAGTAGGTGCGAAAGCACAGTCCCTCCCCGAAGTAATGCTGTGAGGCGGTTCCGGGGAGACGAGAGCGTGGCGATCAAGGAAGGAGGTTTTAGTTGGTAAAAATCCAACACTACCTGGGTCCAGGAGGACCAGGTGCCTTTTGAAGGTTTCCTCACCCTTGAGAAAAAAAAAAAAAAAAAAAACTCGGTGTGATGACTGAGACAGAGATGGTGTGCATGACACGAAAGATGAGCAATGCGATTGGAATTGATGGTTGTCAAAAGGTACACGGTCTCGTTTCTTTTTGCATTGAACGTGAAGCTGAACGGTTGTGTGTTAACCTAAGCATTTATCTTTGCAACATTTGAAGTATAGTAAAGCACGAGTTGTGTACTAGTGAAATCTTCCATATTTGATAAAAAGCCCGAGATAAGGGGTAAGATTGTTGATTACATATCAGTTGTGAGCATTCGATTTATTTTGGAATCGAACAGCTTTTAGGTACAAGGCCAAAAGTCACATTGTCGTTCATGTGGATTTCATCGAACCGACAAGCAGATGTGATCAATTGGTTTAGTTTGATTTCCAAGGACCTCATCTCACCGCAATGATTTTATGAAGTCTCAACACCCAACGTAACAGGTTAGGTTAGTATATAAGGGGTTGCGCAATAGTTGTAAGAATTTATAGTGTTTTAGTGAATAATTCAATATTTTAGAAAAGAATTTTGATTTTATTTGGATAGGAAAAAAGTTTCGTTACATGCTCCAAATGTCAAAATTATCAAATAAGTTAGTCTGCTTCAAATGTAAAGTGTATAGAACGTGCTGCCATCTATTTCCGTGGCGCTGTGTTCTATGTGAAACAATGTCAATCTTTGCTATTCTTAAATGAACTTACAAAAATTATTGCACACAAATCCAATGAACCACGGTCTAGAATTTCATTCTACAGAGATTGAATATGGCAGTGCAAAGAGGAAACGCTGCGGCAGTAATGGGGACATTTAGGTCCGGAGACAAGATGGAGGAAATTTTTTATTTATTATAACGAAGATTACTATTAATTACTGACAAATATGTACAAATGCTGAAATGATTGAGGCATCTTATTTGACACAATTGTTGACACCAGGCTGCCTACTTCGTGCCGCTGAACCTTGACAAAGTACGCATCCTGTTGTCAGATCGACAAGTATTTTTCCATTCCTTATTGGCTTCACCATTTCCTAATGGCTTTGCTACATTCGTCTACACCAAAATAGAGGTTTGCGGCTCGACCATTTTCAAATGAGACCCGAACCAAACCCGACACGAAACGAAAATCTAAAATGAAAATTTCAAGGCCGATCTGAACCAAACCCGAATCAAAATAAAAAATAAATCAAATCCAACCCGAACCCGAACTTTTTAGACCCGTACAAAGAACGAAGTTCTTCAAAAAGGTGTTTATTGCGTTTACCACGACGTTTGTAACCAGTCCGACAATCTATGGAAGAAACTTTTTTGCTTTTTAGTACTTGGACTTAGCTAGGGCACTAAAAACGAGTCTCAGCTAGAGCCCTACGTGTTGTACATAACTCGAGTAAATCTTTTCCGATTGTCATAATTATTTTTTTAATCGACAGGTCTATGAAAGCCCAACAATTTTTAGAAGAAAAATTTTTGAATTTGGCCCTTGGATTTAGTTAGGGCACTAGAACCGAGCCGCCGCTAGGGCCCAACATGTTTTTTGTACATAGCTCGAGTAAATTTTTTCCAAATCGAAATAATCAAAAAAACATTTTTTTGCTATGTTGCAGAGCAAATTGAGGGAAACATTTTTGTCTATGGAAGTATATGTCCGGTGCCTATACCAAGCGCAGCAGATCCAGGTTAAATCTTTCGCATCCACTCAGTAGTTCTGAAGAAAAATCTATTCATGGTATATATTTCCTCCAAGAGGGGATTTTATTTCCATTCTTTTTGTTAATTATTGTTTTTTAATATAAGATGAAGTAAGATCCTGGAAGCATAATCAAACTCACACATATTCGGCTACTCTCACCCTCAGCGTCAGCTTGTCTGTATATTGATATCCATTATCTATATGATCTTTGCTATTGTTTTTGCGATGAGAAATTTGAGAAAGTAAAAATTTCTCTCCATCGCAACAGCATCAAAATAAAACTAATATAAATAAAATTAATTTTAATATAAGTTAGTAATATAAGTAAAATAAAATTAAATTAATGTTTCTTTAACGTGCCCAGCACACTGAAACTTAAATAATCATTCCTTAAATTGTAATAACTAAATGTCAAATAAATCAAATAAATCAAAAATAAATCAAAGATCGGTCCTAAGGTCGGCCCTTGACAAAAAAACATTTTTTTTTTGCTCTTTTGTAGAGAAAACTGAGGAAAACATTTGTGTCGATGGAAGTATGTGTCCGATGCATTTCCTTATGGCCCTAGGTTAGTCCTAAGATCGGCCCTAGACAAAAAAATGTTTTTTTTCTGTGTTGTAGATCGGTACTAAGGTCGGCCCTAACCACAATGTTGCAATGTTTTAGAGAAAATTGAGGTGAACATTCTTGTCTATTTTGGATCAATTTTATGCTTTCGGAAGGGTTCTCTACACCGTTACTTCGGACAGGTTTTTCGATATTGCCCCCTCAGCAATTTCCAATACAATTTCATGAGGACCTAATTTCATACTCTTAAGAGTTAAGGCAATATTCACTTCGAGTCTTTTCGTGACATCAACTCTGTTTGCCACATATATTAATGCGTACGGGTCCCTTGCATTTATGTATTTTAAAAAGATTTCATTTGTTCGAGTCGGGTATTTAGTCGAGTTTGGGGCGGCACGCTCATCTCTACACCAAAATGATTTTCACCAATGTTTTCGGGTCATGTGACTATGATCATACTGCAACATTGGTTTGTTTAGAGAAATTCTCTCATTTTTCGTAGTGTTGCCTGATTAAAATCAATTTGGTGTGGCAGTAGAGTAATATCACTTTTTGACCCTAGGCTCCGCGGTTGAAAATACATTCTTCCACTTGTAGCGACTTTCTGAAGGCTGCGTACTTCAGATTCAAGATCATGTACAACCATGCACTAGAGGAAAGATCGATCTAGTGCATGAACGAACTATAAATGCAAGATGTTTCGGAGATTTCAAGAAAAATTATTTTAAATTACGCCATCAATTAATGAAAAGGCACCTTCCCAAAAATTCTCAAACCATTTTGCACCACCGCATACTGACAGAGAACCCTATATAATTTTTAAATATTTTATAAATGAAAATCATTATAAATGAGAAAAACTACAAAATAATTCAAAATTAATTAGGCGAAGTTCGGCAAAGAAGGAAAAATACTAAAGAAAAGCTTCAATGAAACACATAAAACTTACTGTAATGAAAACCCTTCAAATGTACAAAATTATTTTCTCTTTAAAATGAAATCTAAAAGGATTCAACTAATTAGAGCAGAAAGTTTTACTTTTCAGTTGTTTTCACCAGAAAATTATTTTCCATTAAAATGCTAATTCATATTTGTTTCGTTCATTGTAAAGCTCCTTTACGCCAGTAATACCCTCTGTAGATGTTGCCTTCTATTTGGTTATTTAGTTATAAATGTACTAAAAGTGAGAATTGCTTGTTATCTATATTACGTTCAGTTCAATTTAAATATAAACCAAAATGAAAATCAAATTCCTAACGACACGGTAATTTCTGTTATGGCATGAAATGATGCGGTCTTATGAGGGTAAATTTACAGATCGGAGCCCCGAATTGAATACAACTTTGTCAATGTATATTGTATACAGGCAATAAGCTTTACATTTAAATTGTAAGGAAAAACCGCAGCAATGGTGAATTAAGAATGTACTTTTCGAGCCAGAAAAAATAATCTCAGCAAATTTAACGTCCGTAACTGCAAATTTATATTTTTATCAGGAAATTAAATTTATTTTGGTCAGCAGCATTTTTACAAGTTTAGCGTCAGCAAATCTTTCGTGTTTTCAGCTTAATTGTTTCACCACAATTTCTAGATATAGTCCCTTTTTGGCGTAGGTCGTCCTACTTTTAGCCCATAGTTGACTTTCATAGATGAGCATAGTTAAGTCATCCTAACGTAATGGACTAGAAGTGTACGAAAACATGGTTTTTCGCATTTATAACCAGGAAAAATTAGCAATTCATAGAGTGGAAGACCTGTAAATCATGGGCGCGCGGTAGCAATGCGCCCGTGACGCAAGTCCCCATACGACCAAAAAATTCAGAAAAAATTTTTTCGTAGACTTCGGAACCATATATACAGCTAGATTTTGACTTTTTTGCCTTGCGTTGTATCTTTCTGAGCCCTAGTTTTTCGGATTCTACGTAAAATTCTGATTAAAATCGACTTTTTACTCAAAAAAATCGGTCCAGTGGATCCGGAGATATGACCTTTAGAAAATCGTCATTTTCCATACAAAATGTGCACTTTCATAGAAACCAAAGTTAATGCAAATATCCTACGTTACTTAGTTAGTTACTTAGTTCCAGAGCCATTTGTATGAAAACCCACTTTTTTGGAGTTTTCTCGAAAACGACTCGATATCTTTTCTTGAAATTTTGCAGGGACCTTCGGCTGGGCATTCTACGCCATATGAGATTTTAAAAAAGGTGGGTACCGGCCTCGTTTGGGCGCCAGGGCTCTTAGAAGGCGCCATATAAAGCCCATATGTATGTGTTTGTGTGTGTGTGTACGGAAGCATATTTTGTATAAGACATGGTTGGGTGTTCGAGATAGAGGGTTGGTGTCAAAGGGAAAGATGTTGGGTTGGGTGTGTAGTGTATAGGGGTGACCGCCAAAATGGCGGAAAATGGGCCGGGGGCTCAAAAAAAAACTTTTGATATGTTGTAGAGGAAGTTGAGGGGATCATTTTCGCCCATGAAAGTAGTAGCCGCCGCGGCTCGGTTTGGCGGCGGCGGCGGCTCAAAAAAAACGTTTGATATGTTGTAGAGGAAGTTGAGGTGATTATTTTCGCCCATGGAAGTAGTAGCCGCCGCGGCTCGGTTTGGCGGCGGCGGTGGCTCAAACAAAAACTTTTGATGTGTTGTAGAGGAAGTTGAGGTGATCATTTTCGCCCATGGAAGTAGTAGCCGCCGCGGCTCGGTTTGGCGGCGGCGCCGGCGGCGGCTCAAAAAAAACTTTTGATATGTTGTAGAGGAAGTTGAGGGGATTATTTTTGCCCATGAAAGTAGTAGCCGAAACTTCCAAAAGTCATATCAAACTATAACATTGGGGGGTCCGGCATTTGTGACGCATTTTTTTAATCAAAAATGAAAACATTCCAAAAGAATTTTTGCGTTTCAAAGCTTTGAGCGTCACCCCAAATTGATATCAGTTGTTTTGGAAGGAGGAAGAAGGATTTGCGTCACATTTCCCTTTTAAAAGGGTTTTTGTTGTGATTTCCCATACATGAAATTCGAATTTTATTCCCTTGACTGAAAGTCAGGGTCTTACAAAAGAAATTCACACAGTAAGCCATTTCTGTTCACTATGATGAAAAATGGAAATTCAAGAGAAGAGGTACCACGCCAACTCGAGAAGGTCTTAACCGATTAAAAAAAAATTATTTCATCAAGAATCTGAATCTCAGTAATTAGTTAATGTTTTGTTGATATAAAGTCACATATCTCGGAGATATTAGAGAGTTTGGACAAAGCGACTTATAGGTAAATTTATAACGTATGCATATAGCTATAAGTAATAAGTTATATGTTTACGTTATATGTTACAAGTTTACGCTATAAGTTATAAGTTTACGTTACGAGCTATGAGTTATAATTTATAAGTTACAAGTGACAAGCCTACGGTAAAAGTTATAAGTCTATAGCCCAGATCAGTATTTAAAACTAATCCGAATCAGTACTGATCAGTTTCGCAACTGATCGGGATCAACACTGATCAGTTTCAAAACTGATCTGTATAAGTACTGATCAGTTTTGAAACTGATTCAAATCAATATTGATCTGCCTGAAAACGGATATAGATCAGTACTGATCAGTTTTAAAACTGAACCGGATCAGTACTGATCAGTTTTAAAACTGAACCGGATCAGTATTGATCAGTTCTAGATCTTAACAGGATCAGTACTAATCAGTTTTAAAACTGAACCGGTTCAGTACTGATTAGTTTCGAACTACTAATATAAATCAGTTTTGAAACTGATCAGTTATGATGCGGATCAGTTTTGGAACTGATCAGTACTGGTCTGGGCTATAAACTTATAATGTCAACCTAAAACTTAAACTTGTAACTTATAACGTAAACTTGCCACTTATAACGTAAACATATAACTCAAAACAAATAGCTATATGTATATTTTATAAATTTGGCTATAAGTGGCTTTGCCCAAACTCTATATTCTCCAAAAAACCGGTTTGAGTAATTTTCTCCTTTGAAACACAATATCTCTTCTAAATCTCAACAGATTTCAATTTTTTTTTTTTTTTTTTTCATTCGACGAAGAAGAATGTAATTCCTCAGTTTAAGTTCGTAATTCGGTGATATCAGATTGGAGGTTAGGGAGTTATTCCCAAGAGAATGTTAGAGTATGAAATTCAATAAAATGCGAGTGGTTCAGTGTGTGTGAGTTCTGATGTTGACATATAGCTCTCCGCCAAATCGTAACTTTAGAAAAGGGACGTACAAAATTGTAAGGTGCTATAAACAAAATAAATTTCTCAATTTCTATGAAATCACCAAACGATTTGGCGATTACGGCGCTTAAAAAATCAGCGTTCTTTTAGAATTTTTTTGAGATATTCTTTCAGTTGTCCATATGATTCCAGACTCAACAGGAGCAAATGAAAGGTCTCGATCCCAAGAATGGTGGTTTGGTGGCCATAGTCAGTCAAAGGTGAGAATGACTGAAAAATAAATTTTTGATATGTTGTTGGGAAAGTTTGAAACATCGAGAAAACATGGGGAGATAAAAAAGTCAATTTAGGGTTTTGCAAAAAGTGTTTTAGTTTAGGATTTTAGTATGTGTGAAGTTGTGGAAGATAAAGCATTCGTTTCTTGGGAAAGTCTCACAATTTTGTGGGAAGATCCGAGCGGTATACGTGAAAAATGTCGGAAAAGATTTACTCTAGTTATGTACAAAAGACCAAAAACCACTTAAACGGCCCTACGGATGGACGGACAACGTTTTTATTGTTGATTCGTCATCTAAGCACCATGATCGATGCTCCTCACCTACTCCCAGGTTGAAATCGGGGTGGTTACAAACGTCGTGTAAACGCATAAGACGCCTTTGTCCGGGTCTAACCAGGAAAAAATGTAGAATATGAATGCTCCCTAAGTAAAAAATGGAAACCAAGACAAAATCTCGTTGTTACCATGAGGAAAACAGATTAAAAGTGTGTGCAGGTTGTGGAAGAAATAGTCTTTGGAGCTAATCTTAAAGTCTTGCCAAAGTAAGCAATGAAACGGTAGCTAATGTTTGCTTTTATAGCGAAAGTTATAAGAAAATTTTTGAAGTAATAGATTCCGAATGAAGCTGCGGTATTTGCCGTTTATGTGACAGAAGTAAGTGTGCACCCGAGCGAAGCGAGCAAAAATTTTTTCTATTTTTGTTATGGAACCCACAGCGATTATAGATTTTACAAGAAATATTCTAAAGACCTAAGATACCCTATAATTTGAATCTCTCAATTTGTGAAACGAGTTTCTTTTTTAAATTATTGGAAACTTTCGAAAAACGAGTCTGTTCTGGCCATTAGGGTGCAATTCTGAGACATTCTCATGAAAAATTCAGGCCCGTTTCGTTGTAAAATCTACAGATATATGTTGCTTGTTGTGGTTTGCACGTATAGGTTAAGCACAACAGGCCCAAAGGCGGCCTAGGTGCTGAACCTCGGTTCACCCACGTAACCTATACATCAAGAAGTGACTTCAAAAATGTATGAGCTAGAAGTTTGGAATAACACTTCATCGATACAAAACTGACCCAGGCATTCCAAAATATTAAAAAAAAATTTGTCGTTCCTTGAAAAAACGTCAAATTTAAAATGGATTGCTAATACTGTAGGATGGAATATGCCTTGAATGTACCATTTCTGTTCAGAAAGTGATTAAATTTACCTTCCGTTTAATTTGTTATGTTTATTCCTATCGTCATGGGGGACTTGCCTCCCTGCTCCCTATACTCGGCGCCGCTGAAATTTGTCAATAGTGCTGCTATGTAGAATCGTATGAAAGAGTTTTCAAATGACCACTTCGACCTCCAAGACCCACGGTTTTGCTATCAACAACACCAGTCAAGGAAATACCCAGCTTTCTGGAAATACAATTGTTGAAAGATACCCGGAGTCATGACACTCAAGAGAGTTTCTTCTACATTTGTCGTACAGCGAAACAGAAAGCAAACGGATTATTTGGTGCACATAAATCTTTGAAACCGAAGAATACGACTGAAGGTCCACCATCTGAAAGTACCGATCCAACTCTCAAGATTTGCAGCATTTGCTTCAAAAAAAGGCACAAGTCTGATTGCAAATCTAGAGCATCAGAAATACTCCTGCATAAAAGTTTCATGTCGTCAGCGTAAAGGATTTTATTAGATTTGAATACCTTCGCGATGTCATCCATGAACAAAATGAACAATAATGGACCGAGATGACTTCCTTGAGGCACTCCAGACTGAACGAAAAAACTTTCAGACACGTGACCAGCTTTACGTATTGAAAACGACCAGTGAGGTAACTACTCACCCAACATAAGAGATCAGGTCTGATTCCAATAGATTCCAATAGATAGTTTCGTAAGAAGCAGTCTGTGTGAAACCCTATCGAAAGCCTTCTGAAAGTCCGTATAAACAACAAGCCTTAAAAGTAGGGGAAGACAGCTCATTTACTTGAATTTATTTGTTTTTTATTCTTAGGAAATAATAGGTGGGAAAATAAAGTTCGGTTCTCCTTTCGATGAGAAAAAGTGGCTTTTTGACAAGGGGTGAAAATCGTAAATTTCAACCAGAGAAAATTTTGTGGCAAGAGCAAATAAAATTTGCAACGAGAGTGAAGTTTGAAAACAGGGGAATTATTTGCGAATGTCACAAGTTTTACTTGAGTTAGAATTTTCGATGTGTCCGATGTACCTACGCCATCTTTAATTGCGAAACTATTTTTTAATTTAAGAATTTTAAAATTGTGTAAATTCGGGAAAATATGGAAAAATTGGGAAAATTTGGGAAAATTGGGAAAATTTGGAAAAATGGGGAAAATTTGGGAAAATAGGGAAAACATTTTCCGAAAATAGTCCTTGTTTGAATGAGACATTCAGCTTAAAGTGCATTACCAATTCTAAAATCTTTGAATGCAGAGTATGAAAATAAAACGTTGAAAGAATTAGTAAAATTGCATTTTCAGTCAAGAAACCTGACCCATCCAAGAGATGGGGCCTAGTTTATTAAAAATTTGAACGACAAACAAAAGCGAGAGAGATTCGCAAAAGTTTCGTTTACTAATTATAATGTTGGTTTAAAGGAGTGGAGTCGCGTCGTGACTTCAAATTATGCCAAATGCGTAAATTTAACGAGACAAAGAAGCAGGAGATTTTAATTAACTTCCATTCATTCTTATTCTATCAGCCGTACAACAAAGGTTGTAAATCATTAAAGCATAAACATGTGGGTAGTTATCGTCGTCAAAGCAATAACTAGAACGACAAACGTTTCATTAATTGAAAAATGAAATTTGTCCTACTACCTTCCTACTGATAGATACATTCGTGTTTGAATAAAAAAAGAACATTGCGCTCTATCATGAAACGACTCCAATCATTAGCTTGTTCTTCAAAAACGTTATTTATTCCAACTTTCCGGTGTAGTAACATTTCCTACATTTTCTTGAAGAAAAAAACCTGCAGGCAATGTTTGTTTTTCCTACAATTTGAGGTTAGCAACGAATTGTTTTCGTTACCTGAAGAATTAATTAGTCTTATTGTGTCTAACAAGACTTTTTGTTTGCTCCACATGTGAACATTGTGTTATGATGTATGGCGTGTTGTACTTCGACTTAATTAACAGACAACGACATATGTAAATGAAGTCGACGAACACATTATAGGTTTCTTATAATTAGTCTGTGATTTTCGTGGTAATTCCGTGAAAAATGAAAAAATGAAAATGATTACATGACTTGCGGGAAATGGAACGTTCATAAACAATTATACGAATAAGTGGTAGCAACTCCTGCCACCAAAAATGTTTTGCTCATGAAAGGGCGCACAAAAAGAACAAGAAACAAAATGTAAATATTCATTTTTGAGCGGAATTTACTTTCGTTGGAAATGTTAAATAAACACATTGGTTCGTTAGTTATAAAGACTGTTGGTGCTTTATTTTATTGAATGAATGATTTAATTACCGACGCGAATAATTTCTGTTCAAGCTAAACGCTTTTTTATTGAAATGAAATGTCCGACAATATTTTGCGAAAGGTAAGTCGCTCATGACCAAAGTTTCCTGAATCAGTAGATTCAAATCATGCTTTAGGGGGTTTTCGGCTATGAGGCACTGGGTGCCATCCTCAAGGACTTTATTACGTCCAAGGCATACTCCATGCTGGGATTCGTGAAACGAATATGCAGGCAGTTCACGAACATTCGAGCTCTGAAAAATGTATATTTTGCTCATGTGCTCTCACTTCTGTTGTTTGGGATCCCCATGAGATATCGTATGTGAACAAAATTGAATCGATACAGAAAAAGTTTCTCGTGTATGCTCTGAGAAGGACCGTACGTCGGGGCAGCGCGTTTCATCTTCCTCCTTACTTAGAGCGTTGTAAGTCGATTGGAATTGAGCCACTTTGGCGTGTTTGAGCTTAAACTAACTTACTAACTAGTTCCGGAGATATGGTCGAGGAAGTCACCAAAAACATGGTTTTTCGAGGGTCGGTGAAGCTTTTTCGCAAATATCTCAGCAAGTGTTGCACGGAAATTGCTCATGTTGGTGTCAAATGAAAGAATTTGATGACAGAAAATTGGAAAAAAAAATGTTGTGGGAATCGGGTCAGGGGTCGAGGCATCGGGACCAATGGTATCGACGAAATTGAGTTTCTTGGCCAAATACGAAAACAGTTTTTCGTGTTTATTTGCTTAACTATGCAATATGGAGATTCACTGTCAAAGGTAAAGTTGTAGAGAATAAAATTTTAGCGAGCGTGTGTCTCAGGTTTTTGGGTAAAAATGCTTAAATCCTGGGATATGACCACTTCTAGGATTGGGAGAGATGATCCATATCTCTAGAACTGTAAGAGGTAGAGAGTTGCTTCCAAAAGCAAAGTTGTAGAGAATAAAATTTGATTTATGTGGTAAATTCGTATGATAAATCAAAAACTTGTCGGTTTTCACTTTTCCGTTCCTGTGTTAAAAAAACTTTTGACCTTGAAAAGAAGCCAGTTTACGGTCACAAGTTACGCGCTTTTTTTTCGTGCGTACTTTGGGGAAATGGGGGTTACTAAAAACGTGCAAAAGCGGGGGATGCAGGTAGAAAAATTTTCATTGTACGTGCTACTTGAATGGCCCCATAAGCACTTATAAGATGATAGCCTTAAAGCAGTCGTCCCAGCTTCAATTTCGACTTAGTCAGAATTTTACAGGAGGCCCTAAAATCTGAAGCTTCAGACAATATTCTACCTGCAAGCGTACCCTAAGAAGAACCCATTTCGTACTCTGTTCGGTTGGAGAAAATGTTTTCAACCACCCTGAAAGCAACGCTCATGTCTACCTGTACGTTCTTGCATCCACAGTAGAAAAAATGGCCACGTAATCTTACCTTCTATAACAAAAGAGAATTTCTTCCAAACTCTATTCCTATCTCGAAGAAAACATGTAACAAAAAACACATTCTGTAACGCAGTCTTTTACAGTTTCCATGTCTGCTAGTAAAATGTACATCAAACGATGCGAACCAATTGAAGTGTACTTTCCAAACTTTTAGTTATTAAAACTTTCGGAAATAAGTTTGCGAAGAGAAAGGAAATGTTATAAATGTTATAAAAAGTTCATTCAGATTCAGTGTCGATTTCTTTGTTACTTTTAAAATTACACAAATATTTTCACTTTATTATAAAATACTTCACGTTAACGTTGAATCATAAGGAAGAAAACAAGTCCTCCCCTACGGTTTAATGGAATAAGTTCTTAATTTATCTGAATTTTTTTTTTGCCAGAGCAAACTTCGTTATTCTTATATTTTCTCCGAAAATAAGGAATATGGGTAGAAATACGTGATAATATTTTCTAAGTAAACAGGGAGTTGCGGGAAACGTGCATTCACACCATGTGCAGAAACTCTGAAGAAAAATTCGAAATTCGTAATCTTACTTGGAAAATTCTACAATGATCATGAACAATCAATCGATTATTTTCATCTATAGAATGGCCTAGTTATTTTCGCAATATTAACTAACTGAGTCTAACTTACTGAATGTTGACACTTTTCGAACGCTTCACTATTCTCTAATAATAATTCAGTAAGGCCTGCCTTGCAAATTTTGGTTTCATTTTATTTAGTTGTAGTATTTATATGTTTCGGATTACCTAAAATTTACATGAAATAATTGCATTTATTCGATTTTTCAATTCTTCCATTATTCTCGAAATACTCTGAGCCGAAAAATTGGTTCTAGAAGTTAAAAAATCATATTTTTATTTCGCTACGACATAATTATTCATTTACTTTTAACTTACAAAACAAAAATGTTGAAATTTGGAGTATACGAAAATATGTGATTTTCACATTTTTTTTAATTTCATGTTATTTCACATTTGCTCATCCTCGTCTTCCTATCAACTTTCATAGATGGTTAGACTTCGATTATCTTTTTTATGGTGGCGCAGAGCTGTGCGTGCACTAATGGAAATTATGTGAACGGCACATTTGACTTATTAACTCGTTGGGAATTGTTAACAATTGAACCAACACTTGAAATTTGAAAATTGATGTCCACGACAGGCGAAATATGCTAAAATTTTGCCCTTACAGAGACATTGTTCGTTTATTTGATTCTTGAGTGTACTATTGTAGACGCGTCACAATATTCCATTTCCTTTTTATAAAATTCTGAACAATAAATGAATAAAGAAGTCATTCCTAGGCGATCAGCGCACTGGTCTTTTCGTTCTATCTGAGTAGTATCGGATCAAAATTGACATCGTTCAAATATTTATTTTAAGTGTTGAGATAGACTAAAATCTTTTTCAGTTTTGTTATCGAATTATTTGTCTCTATTTTGAAGATTAAAGATTTATTCACTTTTCGATGCGGGATTATGAAAAATTTGTCGTATAGATAAGAATTCAAAAATATTTCAAATTAGTATGATTCGTTTAATCAAAACGCAACTCTCGCTTTGAATCGAACGGTTCACTTACTTACAAACTACAGAGTATTTGACATTTTCTCGGGTACATACCTATCTGTGTAAAATGTATCAACAATTTTCTAGTTCTATTAAAAAATTTTATTAGGGAACGTTAGTTACAACTTAATTTGTAGTATTTGGTTTTCGTTTCTTGATTTCTGATATTATTATTTTTTAGTTTCACTAATCATCATTAAAATGTTCAATGATATTTTATAAAATATGAGTCGCATTCAAAAATTAGGAAGAAAACCATTTCTGCAACGAACAATCGCCGCACGTAAACAACTCGAAAGATACTTTGCTGTGTAAACGAAAAGACACACTTACGAAAAAATGTGAGCGAATGTGTTTTTCAAATTTGCTCACATTCGTTTTTCACATTTGTTCACATTTTTTTAACCATAAACTTCAAATGAAAAATTTGGCAAATGAGCGAATAAGTTCGGTCATTTCTGGTCACATCTATGAAGACAATGAGTAAATGCGCCAGATAGATGCAACAATTACCGGAAAATATCATCTTAAACCATCACATTTTCGTTTTGAAAATCGGCAAATTTGCATTTTTTTACCAAATACGCCAGATGTGAAACGCACATTTGCATATAAGAATGTAAGTAATTTGCGATTTTGTTGCACGTCTCGGTACATTTACATCTATATTTTGCAGATGTGACCTAAAATTATGAAAAAAATACGCGAAAAGTAGTCAAACTCACCTTTGAAAAGCGTAGAAACAAATGTAAACAAATGTGAAAAATCACATTTGAAAAAATGTATTCGACAATTGACGTGCAGTGTTTACACAAAAGTGCGTTATGAAGAAATGTCCTAGTTTTGTTTACAGCGGCAAAATTCAAATTCAAAATTGATTGCTTTAGTTGTTTGAATTATTTGTTCATGTGATTCAAACCTGTAATTGTAATTTGAAATCATTTTGAGCTGCTTTGAATGAAGCGTAAGGTGAGTTTTTCATTTCAAAATTATTTGTTGGCATGAAATAACAAAAAGAAGAGTTTTCTGTTTCTCCTGAATATTTGGACAAAGTAAAATTAGCTTGAACATTGAAGTAGAATCGTAAAACATTTAATTAGAAGGGTAGGAATACATCGTGTGACTTTGAGGTGCATGTTGCGTTCTTAAATACAATTTTTTATTTGTTCAACAACTGTCGACATCGTTTGCGCTCTTTCCGAATTTACACATTACCCGCAATAGAGATGTGCTCTATTGTGTTATGTGCTCCTCAAAATACAGACGAGATTCGAAACAAATAAATGTATCCACTTTTCTAATAATGATTATTATTTGATCGGTGTCAAGTTTGATCTCATGCAAAAATTAGCGCCGAGGACCTATTTCTTTATTCATTCATGTTCAGAATGTTACTAAAGTGGAAATGGAAATTCGTGGCTTCCGATGTAGTATAAAAAGAATAAGACAGTCGAAAATACAATAATCAAAAAAAAATATTAAACAAAATTTTGTACAAATTTCAATACAAGTTTAGTTTTAATATTGTATGCCTGTCGCGGACACCAATTTTCAGTTTTTAAATATTGGTTCGAATGTAAACAATTTTCGCAATTCCCCGTTCATTTCAATGGTGTTAGTGCACATCTCGGCACATTCCGCCATAAAAAAAGATAGTCGAAGTCTAACCATCTATGAAAGTTGATAGGAAGACGAGGATGAGCAAATGTGAAATAACATGAAATTAAAAAAAATGTGAAAATCACATATTTTCGTATACTCCAAATTTTAACATTTTTGTTTCGTAAGTTAAAAGAAATGAATAATTATGTCGTAGCGAAATAAAAATATGATTTTTTCACTTTTAAACTAATTTTTCGGCTCAGGGTATGTTGAAAATAATGGAAGAATTGAAGTAAAAATCGAGTAAATGGAATTATTTGATGTAAATTTTGAGGTAATCCGAAACATATAAATACTACAACTAAATAAAATGAAACCAAAAGTTGCAAGGCAGGCCTTACTGAGTTATTACTAGAGAATCAATTATTTATTGGTCACTTTTATCTATAGAATGGCTTAGTGGGTTATTTTCGCAATATTAACTAACTGAGAGTAACTTACTGAATGTTGACACCTTTCGAACACTTCACTATTGTTCGGGACCATTGTAAAATTTTCCAAGTAAGAGGTTTTGATTACAAATTTCGAATTTTTCTTCAGAATTTCTGCTCATCGTGTGAATGTTACCATTTGAAAATATGTGAAAAAATTGCATGTTTCCCGCAACTCCCAGATTTCGACAAGGAAGAGATAGATAGCAAACTTTTGCGACGACAAAACAAAGGGAAAATAGAAATTTAGTTAAATTTGTTTTGCTGAAGCCGAAAAAGGTAATGAACTGAAAGACCCGGGATTGTGGTTAGTGTGGACTGTTTCATTAGGAAAATGTAATTTTATATTTTTTCAAAAGTTACCTTGGAGTTACAGCTCCTTTAAACAATAATTGTAAAAATAACTGTAGAGTTGCTATAATCCATGCGACCAACGGTGTCACGTCGTACAGCAGTCCTCTATGTCTGCTTCGTTTAAAAATTTTCAAAAAGATTACAACCAACAAGTTGAGTAGAAGAAATGAGCAAGTAATGGCTGCAAAAAAAAAAATTAAATTTATTAATTAACACAAAGTTTACAAGCAGAAGAAAAGATTTATTTTTTATTATTGAAAGAACGTTTTGAGTTTCAAAGGAGTTCCTTTTTTTGTAAAAGAAAAAATTAAATTAAAATTACAAGTCAAAGCGACTTTAAAACGAAGTTAAGTCAACAATTATATTCAATCTGGGAAAACACTCGCTTTACGCAATTAATGATGTTTCTTTCATAAAGACTTTATCCTTTTGTTTTGATGTCCCTTGTACATGTACAACATAAATAATTATTAGGTGGTGTATTGTGCGAGAGCTTTTCAAAAAAACATAATCTCAAGACACGCAATATGCCACGACTTCAGAGCAATTATTATTGGGATGTAGAACAAGATAGCTGAGTGAAAAAAGCATGTGATGTATGGAATGTGTCTATTCAGTGAGTACAACTTTTCAAGGTCACAAGGAGGAAACATTGTTAAAGTTATTCATTGTTGTAAAATAATGTATTTGAATTGCTTCATGAAAAGTTAATGTACAAGAATGTACAAGACATGTGAAGAAACGAATGGTAAAGAAATCTCTATGAACGGAAGCTATTAACTTCCGTCATATGCTTGCAAAACAGTTGGATGTAAAAACCTGTCCATCAGTTAACTCACACAACTTTCATTTAAGGTGGCATTTACAAGTAACGCAAGATTCTAAAGGTTGAGGAGGTAAGACAAAAGCGTACATTCCATATATTTTTGCGTGACTGAGGGAAGGATCTGGAACTCGTCTACTTAATTTCAAATAAGGATCGGAACAGGTCGATTTTGACTTGACCTGAACCTAAAACAGTTGACCTGTAGGGTCCTTAATGTAGGCCTGCCTCATTACGAATTCATTAATTCCATGGAAAATTTCTTATCACAACAATAACCCTTTTTAAAAGGGAAACGTGACGTGCCGTTGTCCGGCATTTGTGACGCATTTTTTTAATCAAAAGTGAAAATATTTCAAAAGAATTTTTCGCGTTGCAAAGCTGTAAGCGTCATGTCACCCAAATTGATATCAGTTGTTTTGGAAGAAGGGACGAGGACTTGCGTCGCTTTTCCCTTTCAAAAATGGTTTTTGTTATGATTCAGTAGTTTTGGAAGAAAAGAGGAAATAAATTTTGGACGAAAAAAAATTCCGCCGAAAAAAAATTCCGACGAAAAAAAAATTTCCGTCGAAAAAATTTCCGACAGAACGAATTTTTAGGAAAAAAACAAATTTCCGGCGAACAAAAAACGTTTTCGGCGAAAAAAAAAAAATTTCCGACCAAAACAATTTTAAGCCGAAACAAAAATTCCGGCGAAAAAAAATTCCGGCGAAAAAATCTCAGGCACAAAAAAAAAATCTCCCGAGAAAAAAAATTTTCGGCGAAAAAAATTCCGGTTAATTCCATTGAAAATTTCTTATTATGCAATTTTTAAAAAATTCGAGTCAATTGGGAAAAAGCTAAGAAACTT
The DNA here is from genome assembly GCA_029228625.1 of Pseudolycoriella hygida. Taxonomy (NCBI): domain Eukaryota; kingdom Metazoa; phylum Arthropoda; class Insecta; order Diptera; family Sciaridae; genus Pseudolycoriella; species Pseudolycoriella hygida. The sequence goes on from CM055403.1 coordinate 166,911,014, forward strand.
GCCGAAAGTTGCAAAAAGGGGCCATTCACAAATGACGTCCGAGTATTTTGACAATTTTCCGAACCCCCCTACCCCGTGGTTCGAAATCGTCCGGTTTGACAGTATCCCCCCCCCACAAATAATGATGTCTGATTTCATTACCCCCCCCCCCCCCCCCCCCACCAATATGAAAAATTCACAAAAAAAATATTTGCCATTTTTATGTACATTTTTCTTCTAACAAACTGTCAAAGAAGCTACAGGAAAAGCCTGCGTTTCTCTCTCGACAAACAACCTCGGGCATGCTCCCAGTTATAAGTTATAAATTCTTGACAGTTTGACAAAACTCCAAATTCTCAACCGGACGTCACCCCCCCCACCCACCGTCCGAATTCGTCCGGG
>CM055403.1:166911894-166924944 GCA_029228625.1 Pseudolycoriella hygida
CCCCCCCCCCCCTAACGACCGGACGTCATTTATGAATGGCGCCAAACTGATGTAAATTTCTGCAGTCATTTCTGTAGAATAGACGCTGATGAAATAACTTTCAGTAGCTATTGCGAATAAAAAGCTTTTGTAATACAAACGATACAGCCGAAATCAAGGTTAGAATTTATTTTAAAATTATTTTTTTTCGAGTCGACTCAGGTTTGGAAGTTTCCTGCCGCACTGGTCCCGATGGGAAGAAATAATGTTACCGTAAATTAACCGTAAATTTTAACTAATTATGTCCAGAAAAACTAGGCAGTATGACAGGAAACTTCCAGACAATGGACTCCTCCGGCATATATTACTAGTTAAGCCGAATATGGTCATATTACAATTGGTCAGGTCGACACAGGTTCAGGTCAGATCAGATCAGGTCAAAGCATGTTCAGGTCACTTCAGATCAGGTCAGTTTAGGTCAGAGACAATACGGCACGTTTTAGTGATGATATAAATATTTCATTGTATTCTTTGAAGTGTTTTAGGTAAACTTTTTGCGTGTTGCCCAGAACAAAAGTCGTTTCCTTCAAAAGATCATTTCAACGTTGAAAAACAGGCCAAAATTCATGTATTTTTATTAAACACAGCAAAATTTAGTTACAAAAAATTTCGTGTTTTTGAGAGTTCAAACTGATTTTTGAGTGTGACGGAGACGAATTTTGTTCTGGGCAACACCAGGAAGTCTACCTAAAATACTTCAAGGAATACAATGAAGCATTTGCATCATCACCAAAGTGTACCGTAACTCATATTACCAAGTCGGCGCCTCTGGCTCAGGTTTCAGGTTTCAAGGTGATTATATGTTCCGAGCCCTTATCAAATTTATGAGTAAATTTGTAAAGTCTTCACAGCTCGACAGGGAGAGCTTAAAAGACACTAACTGTAGGCAAGTAACATGTGCGAATATCAAATAAAGAGGACTATTCGCAAACACATACTTTGCCCTTACAATGTGAGAGAACAAATAAGAGAGCCTATTTGAAGTAAATTTCAAAATTATGTTCGACATAATTATATTTTTGATGTAAAAATAATGTAAATTTGGTGTGTAGAAAAATTATGGAAAACTCATGTTTAGTTATACAAAATTTTTTAGATCATGTAAAAAAAAGTACAAAAGATGGATAATTAATGTAACAATGTTGTATCTTGCAAAATTATTTTTCCATAATTTTTACATTCAAAATTAGAAATAATGAAAAAGTTATGTAAATCATGTTAAAATGATGTAAATGCTTGTCTTATTTAGAATGTAAAAATGATGGAAAAATAAAGTAGCAAAATCCATCACTGTTACATTAATTATACATCTTTTTTACATGATTTTGAATTTTATATAATTATGCATGAATTTCCCATCATTTTTCCGCATGAAACGTACAATCTTTATCATTTAGTTTTGTAGGTTTGCAGGTAATAAAATTCCATTAAATTCCATAAACCTTTAAAAATAAATGGAAGTAATTGTCGAGATAATTGTAAACAAAATTTACATTATTTTTACATCAAATTAAAATTTTGTCAAATATAATTTTGAAATTTACCCACTATTTCTACAAGTGTGGGAAAATTAGGACTTATTTTAGGGAATTTAAATTCCCTTTATATACACCCTAGTAGCTTATTCTTTCGAAACATCTCATAAATTGGCTTCCTTTTTCACACAAAATCTTTTATTGATGCGAAAACATCAGAAACATTTTTTTTAAATTTTCTGAGAAAAGCTTCTGCTGGGGAAAAGTCGAAAAGTCACTTTTCTGCCATTTTGGGGGGTTTTCTCCTTCCATAAGGTAACCAATTAGGGGCGGTTCTCTGAAACTATTTTTTTTATAATGGGCCGATTCAGTTTCTTTCAAATGATGCCAAACTTAATGTTTTACAACAAATAGGCGACTTTTATAGTGAGTATGTGTTCAGGCATAAAAGAGGTGAAAAGCTTGTTAAAATTGAATTGAATAACCAAGTAAGCTTTGATCAAAATATTGCCAAAAGCCACCTGTACGCCACTGTACGAGTCGCCAAAATAGTAATTTTTACCGTAAAACATTGAGTTTGGCATCATTTGAAAGGTAATGAATTGAAAAAAATAGTTTCGAAGACCTGCCCCTAATTGGTTGTCTTATGGAAGGAGAAACCCCCCAGCCAAATGGCGGAAAAAGAACTTTCTCGATTTTTCCCAGGAGAAATTTTTCTCAGAAAATGTAAAAAGAAACTTTTTTGATGTTTTTGCATCAATATACATAATTTTGTATTAAGGAAGAACCAATTTCATAAGATTTTTTGAAAAAAAAAGTTACCTACCCCGGAGTATAGTCACATCCGGAACCATGTTGAGCTTTATTGAGCTTTAGGTACCAATTGATTTGAAAAAGTAAGTGGGCCCCATGAATATCTAAAAGTTCAGGATGTGATGGGGTTATGTTATAAACTGTTACGAAATTGTTATGACAGTTCCTGTGGCTTGTGCTGGAACTTAACACTCGCTGAAAAGTCTTTTCGCATGTGTTACGTAAACTACTATTTTCGACCAAATAGGTTGTGTGTAATTTTATGATAAATGAGTAGACAACACCCTTCAGTCGATTAAGTGAGGTGAAGAAATAAGAGGGAAAAAGATTTATTTTTTTGTCTAAGAAAATTTTCTACCAATATCCGTAGAGATTAATTAGATTACTTCGAGTCTTCGTTCATCTCACCCGAGCATGCTGAAAATGGCCGTTTATGTTGAAAAAACAATTCCACTTAAATGAATCAGTTTACATCTAAATTTGATATTTTCTTTCAATACAACGTTCCCTTTTCATTTGAAACTTTTTGATTGCATAGCAAAATTAAATATTAATTTTTCGATGAAGAAACCTACATCGAAATCTGTATGCATTTTACTGTTCAATAAAGCTTCTCAACTTCAAGTGTTTCTTCTTATGTTTCTTGTGCTTGCAGTGTTTCTACTTTTCAGATTTCAAAGAAAGTGTTATTATATCAATTTAGCGTTGACTGTATAGTTACAGTAGAACATTTTGTTAATAACAATGAAATTTCAAACATGTCTTTGGAGACTGAAGACAACGTCGAATATTTGCTGCACAAGCTTTTCTTAGTGTATTTTACGTGACGCTTTATTGCTCCTTTATGAACTTCTTCTCTTTATTGCTTATGCAGAAAGAATTTTCTACAAAATTCTTTCATGTGAATTCCTGTTTAGTAAATGGAACTTCAAAGCCTTTAATTAATGATTTGTTAGACGGGTCTTATACGTCCCCAATTTCGACCCGGGAGTAGGTGGGGAGCATCGATAATGGTCCTTAGCCCAATTCAGACCCGGGAATAGGTGGGGAGCATCGATCATGCTCCTTAGATACCGAATCAACAATAAAAAAATGTCCGTCCGTCCGTCTGTCACCGCGATAACTTGAGTAAAACTCAACCGATTCGTGTCAAAAGAACAGTGATTGCAAAATCATGATCGAAATACCCAATCTCTCAAATTCAATACGACGGATATCAAGGTTGGTTCAGATTTGGCCGAAAAATAGGGGCACAGACGAACAGTGTGAAGCACATTTTTTGCAGATTGAGGCTGGCGTGACACTAGCGTGACAGGGGGGGAGGGAAGCGTAGGGACAAAAAAAGTTAGACAAAATAAGTGGGCGGAAAAAAGTGGGCAAAAAAAACGACTTTTTGGTTCTCTATCTGGTGAGGAAATGTGGCGTTTTTGGTCCGCTTGAACAAAAAATCTTTTATGGGATTCGATTGAATCTGGGCATTGTCGGCCCAAGGGCCGCCGAACTAGGGCCGTTTAAGTGGTTTTTAGCCTTTCGCTCATAATAATTTGAGCATGGTTGTGCTCGCTAACGATTTTTTTTAGCGACGCTAACGCTAACGCTAGTTTCAAAAAATATTATCGTCGCTAGTGATACACTAATCTACAAAAAATTAGCGCGCAATTAACGGCCGCTAATAGCGGTCGCTAACCCTCGCTAATTACATTATATTTGAAATTTTTCAATCGAAATCCTAATGCAAAATATTTTTGCCGAAGATCACTTGCGAACCGACAAACTATGTAGAAATAGCTATTTACAAGCTTCTGGAAATAGCATTTAAGTTTTAACTGAAAAAATTTAGAGTTTTTCTAGATAATCTTAAGTTATTCGTTAATATTTCTGAAATTGTGAAACATTGATAACAAGGCTCTAACGTTACGAATAGTAATAAAAATTGAAAACTAAAGGAGAAAGTAATATTTTGAACTTTTATGATTAAATTATTACGTTACCCAATTAATTCTGAATTTACACGAGAAATGTAAACTACATTTGTTAGGCGTGTGTTAACTAAAATACACTATCATATTAGCGAAAAAGTAGCGATTAGCGAAGTTTTTCGCTAGTTGGATTTTAGCGAGTGCTAGTCGCTATTAGCGAAGAATTCCCAATTCTAGCGTCGCTATTAGTGGCGCTTGTAGCGACGCTAATGACTAGCGACGCTAGTACAACCATGAATTTGAGTAAATCTTTTCCGATTTTGATAAATTTTTATTTGTTTGAAAGATCTGAGCATGGCCGACAATTTATGCAAGAAACTTTTTTGGATTTGAGTCCTTGGACATAGCTAGGGCGCTAAGAACGAGTCTATGCTAGGTCCATACATGTTTTTTGTACATAACTCGAGTAAATCTCTTCTGATTTTCAAATTTTTTTTTGATCGAAAGGTCTAAGATTGTCTCCCGTTTTATGGAAGAAAATTTTTTGATTAGAAACCCTTGAACTCAGTCAGGGCCCTAAAACTGAGTTTCTACTAGGGCCCGACGTGTTTGCTTACATAAGTTGGGTAAATCCTAACTGATTTTGTTGATTCTTTTTCTATTTGACAGGTAATCGAGTACCGAATTATATTCTAAAACAAATTTGGACCCGGTGTCTTTGCTTACGGCTGACGGCCTGAGGTCTGTCCTAAGGTCGGCCCTTACCAAAAAAAAAATTTTTTTTGCTATGTTGCAGAGCAAATTGAGGGAAACATTTTTGTCTATGGAAGTATGTGTCCGAGGCATATCCTTATGGCCCTAGGTCGGTCCTAAGGTCTGCCCTAGACAAAAGAAATAGATTTTTGCTATGTTGTAGAGAAATAGGAGGGAAATATTTTTGTCTTTGTAAGTATTTGTCTGAGGCCTCTCCTGAGGACCCTAGGTCGACCCTAGACAAACAAATGGTTTTTTGCTATGTTGTAGAAAAAATTGACATGAATATTTTTGTCTATTTGGGGGTGAATTTTGTACTTTCGGAAGGCCTTTTTTACGCCGTTTCTTCGGACGGGTTTTTCAATATTGCCGTCTCGGCAATTTCCAATCCAATTTGATGAGGACGTAATTGCACATACTTAAGAGTCAAGGCAATATTTACTACACGTTCGAGTCTTTTCGTAACATCAACTCTATTTGCCACATCTATTCTAATACGTACGGGTCCCTTGCATATGTTTTTACTTTGTACTTTATTAAGAAATCACAGCCCGGCGAAACGATGGTAGTAGTAACGGGGTGCCGATGCAAGTCCCAACGACAAAAAGTAGCAAACAATTACTGATCAGAACTGATATCTTCAAGCAAACCGTTAAAAAGGGAAATCTGAATAAAGTTTCTTATCAGTTTACAAAAGTACAAACTCAAAGGAAATGACGCTTTAAGATTCTTACAAATGCACATCTATTAACGCAATATTTTTCCTACGCTAAGTAAGGTTTCTTCCCAAGGAAAGTAATGTAATCTTAACCGAAAGCGACTGTTCATAAATTACGTCAGGCTATTTTTAAGAATTCTTTGCAGGGGCCCCCTTCTTCGTCACGCAAAATGGACCAAATAGGTCTCATATTTCTTTGGGCCGGCACATTTTCCTAGACCCTACTCACCCCATAACATGCCGTCATTTATGAAAACCCCCTAAACGATGTCCATAACTTGTTTCGTAACATCAAAAATGATTCTAGGATGAACTCCAATAATAAGGTTTGAATCGTCGTGAAACAACGACATCAATTAAAAAAGCTTTTCTAATTCTAATATTAAATGAAAACCATCCTGAAACCAACTTGAATTGAGTACAATATCGTTGAAAGGGGCTGTTCATAAAATTTATTTGTTTAATAACGCCCATCAAAAGGCGGGTTTCGGCGAATTTGGAAAGAAGCGATGGAAGGAAGAGGAGAAGTCCATCAAGAAGAAAAAAATTGGACGGCGTCGCAAATTTCGAAAAACGGGACAAAGCAGTCATTCAAATAGTGCTCTAGCGGAAAATTGACCTTTTTTTCTCTCCCCTCGCAAATTTCGAAAATTGGGAGAAAGTGGTCATTCAAATAGTGCGCACGTGGAAAATTGGCCTTTTTTGACCCCCCTCCCCCCTGTGGGGAGTTTTTTCGTTTTTCGAAAGATCCGCCGCCCCCCCCCCCCTAAAGTGCGCACGAAATTTATACTCACAATCCACACCATATACGTTTTCAGGGCAAAAACTGCAAAACCAATTTCAATAGAAAACGCATTGGTAGAAAATATAAACGCCAGTACCTAAACAAAAGATTTATTTTAAATCGGCTGCTCTCTGAAAGCCTGGATTAGATTGGAAATGGTGCACTACAACCAGTTGAAAGTCTTCTGCATCTCCAAACGAACCTATCCGCAGCTAACGTCTCCCAGCCACTTACGTCGACCGATTCGGGATTGGCATAGTACATGCTGCTTCGCATGTTTCGATTTGTTGTGATTAACCTTTTAAAATTTCACATAGTCGACAACACGATGGAAAATCTCATTAGTGCCCATTAAAAGTATGGAGATGAGAAAAATGACGAGCGTAAGTATATTATTGGCACAATCAAAGAAATGGACAATATTCTAGGACCATAACTTTCCAAGAACCTCATTTTTGGCTTAGAATTCAATCCGAAGTCGAAGAATGACTATGTTAATGCTTTTTTCACTTTACTTGTATCATCCCATTTTGTCCCTTTGCTAATTAAAAGGAAAATAAACCTAAGGGTCATTTCGGGCAAAAATGGAAAATTGAACGTTAGAACGGCTTCTACTGAGTAAACGACGAAAAATCGAGATTTCTTTGTAAGGAAAACATGCTCATGACATGTTTCTGGGGCTTTGTTCCATACAACACAAATAAAAATTTTTTGTGGATCGCGCAGTCCAAACCGTTTTTACTTATCACCCCGCCGGAATGACCCCTAAACAGATCAAATATCACAAGAGTTCGCACGTTTTCGGATGATACCCCCTCCCCCCTCGCACGCTTTTCGAATACCCCCCTCCCCTCCCCCTCCCCCCTTAGATGCGTGCGCACTATTTGAAGGGCTTAAAGCAAACACACAAAAAAATCATGAAGTAGCACTAGCAACACAATCAATAATCAAAAAATCAACCTCACTGGACCGGGTTTCCGAACCGAACTCCCGAACCGCAGATAATTTGACAGAAAGAACCGAACTCAAAACCGAACCGTTTTTCACAAGGTTCCGAAGACTGAACTGGACTACTGTGTCATACAAATGAATTTTTACCATCCAAAGAAGAACGACAGAGAGAAAATACTTTCTTTCAAGTCATTTCTATGGAGGACCACCTAAAAATCTTTAGATTTAAATGAAATGTAAAAAAAATATATTTTTTATCTTTCATACGAATTACCTCAATTAAATTCAAAAAAAAAGTTTTACCTTTTTTCATTTGTAAAGGAAAGGGGGGAGGGGCTTGAGGCATGGACCTAATTAAAAGCGGGAAGTTCTGGGGGTTAACAATTCCAGAAAAACGTGAACGTTCTTTATGAACAGCCCTCCTAATGTGTGACGTAAGTACACAGTCATGTCACACGTGAGCTACATTAATTCAAATAGATATACTTTCAAAAATGTTGTTTTTTTTGTTGTGTTCAGTGACTATAAATCTCATTACATTTAGATTATTTTTAAAATTACCTAAACTCTCCCAACTCTGTCCTTGGGGAATGAATATTGCCCACAAGTCGAATAAAACGGATGCTGCTAAAAAACATTCCAACCCAGCTCGACGCTGTTTGATGGAATACCGCTGGTAAAGTTTCTCAAGTACATTACTTGGTAACGTTATTTTATTACTGCTTGGTGTTTCGCTCGTTTTTGATGTTTCATTAGCCATTATATCCACTGTTTCTGTTCACAAATTTTTCTGTTATTTTTGCACACAATAAAGTTATTCACGTTATGTTCATTGTGGTGTACGAAGGTTTCCAACTGTTCTTTTTTCGTTTTTTACACATCAGAAAACTCCATGGATCTGGCAGATATAACAAGCAACACAAACTTTATGAATTAGCACAAAAAACATTGCTACTGTTGGTGTTGGGAAATAAAATTATTAATTTTTACGGAGTGTCCTAATTAAACGCTTATTCTGTTATTCCAAAACATTGAATGGACGCTTACGTTCTTTTAATTAAAATACTTTCCTTACACTCTAATTGAAATTAAAAATTTATTACATCGAAGGCACTTACGGTGATAACAAAACAAAACCAATAGACAAAGGAAATAACCACAAATAACCCTAAATTTTGCAAGCATTTTAGTTGCCTAATTTCCCTATGGCTAATATTTTTTCCGTTCAGTCAACCACCGCGCCGGCAACCGTTGTCAGAACTGTAAGAGCACTAAGGAGTATACTTTTCTATACATTTCAGCGATTTGTGTGGGTGCGAGAGCGGTTTTGGTTGATTATAGGGTTGCTCAAAAGTAAGTTTATTTCGTTTTTTTACTCATCGAACATCTTCTGTACACAATGGGCTGTGTCTACGGACATGGTACTTCGATGGTATACAAAACACAGAGTTTCTTTGGTAAAAGTCGGCTTTTCCTACGTCAGTACAAAATAATAATTTATACAACTAGTTGCGAAAAGTGGTACATTTCGACACTAAATGTGAATTAGCTTCGCTCGTTTGATAATCGTATCGTGTGTCAAAAACAATCAATTTCGCAACGTGTTGCATACACCGAATCGCATTACTTTTTAGTGACCTCTTACGTAATTTGAGGCTGTTGTTTACGAAAACCAAATACGGACACTCCAAAATTTGGCATCTAATGCTAAGGCAAAGTCTCGAATTCGAAATGCTATGTGATCTCATAACGCCAACCTTCAGATTTGAAAAGTCCTTCAAAATACACATTCCGAGGGGAGAAGAATGGTTATTACCTTCAAATATCTTGACAGAGAACGCAATCTCCTAGTACTCGGATGAATCTCGATCTAATGTGTCTGGTACCAATTCAATGAATCGCTACCCCTTAGGAAATACGAAGGAATTTCCCAAGCGGAGATCACCGGAATTTTAAGCAGCTGCAAGGAAATGAAAGACCGGAACCTCCCTGGCCAACCCATATTTGCACAGATAACCGAGCAGCGATCAAATCGCTCTCCAATAATAAGTTCACCTCAGCTCTCACCCTAGAATGCCGTAATGCCCTCGATAACATATCAAACGAATTTCAAACTACGCTAGTTTGGGTGCCAGGGCATGATGGCATTGAAAACGGCGGACGAACTAGCGAGACTGTGGAACAGTGGAAACAGGAAAGGTTCAAATGCGAATGGACATCTGGAAATTTAAATGGAAAAATGGAAAAAATTGCATTGCAATCAAGCACTCCAAATATTTCCTTTCCCTAGACAGGAAGCAGCTCAAAAGGCTGACGGATATAAGTAATAGCTCGATTGGAGTATAAACCCCAAGTACATTCTGAAGTAGCTAAATAGTACTGGAAGGTACTAACTGACTGTGGGATGCACAACAGGCCAAATGGAGGCCTAGATGCAGGGGTAACAACCCCACCCACTTTTCCTGAGCCTAATCCTAATTTGAGGCATGCATAGGGAGGTAAATTTCATTTTGATCCCGAGGGGTTTCGTAAACTTTTCCTCCCCAAATTGATACTTTCTGTCCGCGTAGGAAGCATGAAAATCATGGGCGCGCGGTACCAATGCGCCTGTGACGCAACTCCAAAAATTTGGCTACCCGTACTCAACACAACGCAAGACTTAATTTTTTTTTCGTGTCAAATCTGAAAGAACCGAAAAACTATAACATTGGGAGGGTCAGGCATTTGTGACGCATTTTTTTAATCAAAAGTTAAAATATTTCAAAAGAATTTTTTTCGTTCACCCAAATTGATATCAGTTGTTTTGGAACAAGGGACAAGTACTTGCGTCACGTTTCCCTTTTTTGTTGTGATATCAGTAGTTTTGGAAGAAAATAGGAAACAAATTTCGGCGAAAAAAATTCTATTTGAGTCGCCGCCGAACCGAAGCGCGGCGGCTCCTACTTCCATGGGCAAAAAGGATCCCCTCAACTTTCTCTACAACATATCAAAAGTTTCTTTCTTTGAGTCCCCGCCTATTTTCCGCAATTTTGGCGGTCATCCTGCTACAATAAACACCCAAACCAACAACTTTCCCTTTGACACCAAACCTCTATCTCGAACACAAACTTTGTCTCATACAAAATATGAACTACACACACAAACATATACCTATGGGATTTAAATGGCGCCTTCTAAGAGCCCTGGCGCCCAAAAGAGGCCGGTACCCTCCCTTTCTTAAATTCACATATGGCGTAGAATTCCCACCCGACGGTTCCTGCAAAATTTCTAGAAAAGTTATCGAGCGGTTTTCGAGCACGAGCCAAAAAAGTCGGTTTTCATACAAATGGCTCTGCAACTAACTAAATAACTAACCCACTAACTAACGTAGGATGTTTCCATTAACGTTGGCTTCTATGAAGTAGCATATTTAGTATGGAAATGACGATTTTCTAAAGGTCATATCTTTGGATCCACTGGACCGATTTTGTTCTTTCTTACGAGTTCGAGACAAAGGTCAGTTGGGGATTCGAAACAGAGTTTTGGTGTCAAAGGGAAAGTTGAAAATGACGGAAGATAGGCGGGGGCTTGAAAAAAACTTTTGATATGCTGTAGAGGAAGTTGTGAGTATCATTTCCGCCACTGGAAGTAGTAGCCGCTGCACGGTGGCGGCGACGACGGCTCAAAAAAACTTTCGATATATTGTAAAGGAAGTTGTTGGTAACATTTCGATTTGGCAGCGGCGGCTCAAAAAAAGAAGAGAAAGAAAAAGAAGAAAAAATGTAAATACGAGGGGAAAAATGTTGCTAATATAAAGAGTGACCCCAAAAATCTCCCGTTTCGTCACCATCAAAAAAGTCAAAAAAATTTATACCATCAAATGGAACTACGAAATGAAAAAATAAAGGATTTTTGGCTAAGATGATGAAATAGGAATTTTTTTGGGGTCACTTTTTGATAATTATCGAAATTTCATATATTATCAAAATATCGACATTCTTTATTGTTATAGTTATCGATATACTTTGATAATTAGAGGGTTTGGGCAAAGCGACTTATAGCCAAATTAATAATATATGCATATAGCTATAAGTAATAAGTTATATGTTTACGTTAAAAGTTACAAGTTTACGTTATAAGTTATAAGTTTACACTACGAGCTATGAGTTATATTTTATAGGTTGCAAGTTACAAGTTTACGGTACTAGTTATAAGTTTAAAGCCCAGATCAGTATTGTAACTGATCCAGATCCGTACTGATCAGTTTTAAAACTGATTCGGACCAGTACTGATCAGTTTTAAAACTGCTCCGGGCCAGTAATGATCAGTTGTAAAACTGATACGGATCAGTACTGATCAGTTTCAAATCTACTGATCCGAATCAGTTTTGAAACTGATCAGTTCTGACGCGAATCAGTTTTGAAACTGATCATTACTGGTTCGGATCAGTTACAATACTGATCTTGGCTTATAATGTTAACTTATAACGTAAGCTTGTAACTTATAACGTAAACATATAATTCAAAACAAATAGCTATATGTATATCATGCTCGGAGCGGTAGCGGAAAGCGTGACGCAGTCCCCACACCCAAAAAAAAAACGTCCACAAACCCAATATATAGGCCATATATAGGCGAACTTTTGAGTTTTTTCCCCTCTCCCCGCTTCCCCTCCAAATTATTTTTTAAAAAAATTACGTCGCAACAGCTTTCCAACAAGCCCTCACTCATCAAAATCGGTTGAAAATTGGCTGAGATATCGCCAATCAAAGATGACCAATTCCTATGGAAAAGTGGTCAAATTACCTTTGTAATTAATAACAATTTTATTCTTGTGTGGTGTGTCAACGATGTATCTATCTACTATCTACTTTTTTTTTCTCGAGAACCGCTCGAGCGATTTCCTTAAAATTTTCAGGAAACGTCAGTCTCGGCCCCAAATGAAAAATTTCATATGCCGCTTTTCCGGGAAAATTCTGGAAAAGCCGTGGGATGTGGAAAAGTGTTCAAAGTGGTAATGCACGGAGTTTTCGAATTTTAGCTCCGAAGTGACGATAGCTAGAGAGTTGGTTCGGGAAAGTTATAGAGTTTGGTCAGGAGATTTTTTTGGGATCATAAGAAAATGGCTGCCATCTATTATAGCGGCGCCATCTTGGATTTTCGTTTATGCTTCTACGGTTTTCGAATTTTAGCTCCGGAATGACACTACTTAGAGAGATGGTTTCTTCTAGAAAGTTATAGAGTTTCATCAGGAGAATTTTTTGGTATCGTTAGAAAGTGGCTGCCAACTGTCAAAGTGACGCCATCTTGGATTTTTTACTAAATTCTGTATAAGAATACCTAGACAAGTTGGTTTCTTCAGGAAAGTTATATGAATCAGTGACACGAAGTGTTTCGAAGGTAGCCGAAGGTGACATGAAGTGTTCCGAAGGTAGCCGAAGGTGACACGGAGTGTTTCGAAGGAAGGCGAAGGTGACACAAAGTATTCCGATGGTGATACGAAGTGTTCCGATGGTAGCCGAAGGTGTTGGAGAACAAATTTTTTCGGAGAAAAATTTTTTTGGAGAAAATTTTTTTGTGGAGAAAAATTTTTTTCGGAGAAAATTTTTTTCGGAAAAA
>CM055403.1:166925444-166948212 GCA_029228625.1 Pseudolycoriella hygida
TTTGCAGAAGGAAAAGCTTCCTAGTTTTGTTAGCCACTTAGGTGTTTGTGGCGTTTCATTAAAGCGCAAATTCCCCAGTTTTCTCAGCTACATAGTTTTGTGGCATTTCGTAAAAGGAAAAGCTTCCTAGTTTTGTTGGCCTTATAGATTTTTGTGGCTTTTCATTAAAGCGAAAATTCCCTAGTTTTGTCAGCTACATAGTTTTGTGACATTTCGTAAAAGGAAAAGCTTACTAGTCTTGTTGGCCACCTAGGTTTTCGTGACATTTCGTGAAAGGAAAAGTTCCTTAGCGTCGTTAACCACATAGTTTTTGTGACATTTCGCAAAAGGAAAAGCCCCCTAGTCTTGTTAGCCACATAGGGTTTTGTGACATTCCGTAAAATGAAAAGTTCGTAACCATCGTCGTCAGCCACCCAGTTTTTGTGACATTTTGTAAAAGGAAAAGATTCCTAGTTTTGTTAGCCACCTAGGTGTTTGTGGCGTTTCATTAAAGCGCAAATTTCCTAGTTTTCTCAGCTACATAGTTTTGTGGCATTTCGTAAAAGCAAAGCTTACTAGTTTTGTTGGCCACATGGGTTTTTGTGACATTTCGTAAAAGGAAAAGTTTCTTAGCGTCGTTAATCACATAGTTTTTGTGGCATTTCGTACAAGGAAAAGCTCGCACATTGTACGATTAGACTTTATTTCACTATTCCGCACATAGGGAACGCCTTTTCGGTTAGCAAATGTCGGAAAAGATGTGAAAATGATGTAATTATGTTGTATGTGCTGTGTATCACTTTTCATCAAATTACTAAACTGTATCTAACTGGAAGCGGCAATACTAATTCAAGCGACTCGAAAGTATGTTGAACGGATACGTGCATTGTTTAATTGTGAAAATGTCTGGTCAACGCTCCAAACATTTTTTTTTATCCATGATTTTTCGTTAAGACAGTGCCTCATTGCCGATAGTTGGTTCCCCCCAAACTGTTGTCGGGCCTACACAGGGCTGCACAGGGTGCATTTTTTATGTGGCAGTTGTCCAAGTCGACTTAATGCGCAGACCAAACATAAAGTTTTTGAAGAAGACGAAAGTGACTGTTGTCGTGTGGTCGCCCTTTTCCGGCCGCTCAGCTTGATAAATTTAACAAGATGGAACAACAAGGAAGTTAAGAGTTTACACTACGTACCAGGGCCTATTTTTGATAAATTTTTTTCAAATTTTCACAAATTTTCTCAAACTTTCACAAATTTTCTCAAATTTTCACAAATTTTCTCAAATTTTCACAAATTTTCCTAAATTTTCATTAAAATTTTCTCAAAAATAGGCACTTCTACGTACTGAAGAGCCATCTGGCGGAAGTTTTTCAACTAATGAAAGTTTGTATGGGAAATGTGACACTTTTGTGTAATGTTTTTCTCTTAGTCTTGAATGCAAGCCAATGTACTCATTACATACTTTACCTATTTCTAAAGAAAATTGCGGAAACACTTTTCATAAAAACATTCTAATTTGATAGAAATGTGAATTCCAATATTTCACTTCAAAAGTCAGTTTTTTCAGATTTTCTAGTTAATAATCACTTCGAAATGCATAAATAATGTCCCCAACCAAAATATACTCTCGGACAAAATATCCCCAGACAAAGTAACCGGATATAATAACCACAATTTTTACCAGCAAAAAAAGCGGACGAAATATCCCCCACCAAAATATCCCCTCAGACAAAAAATCAACTCAGAAAGTACTTATTACGAAGTAGAAGCGCCGCGCCGCAGGCCCGTGAATTTAACTGGAAAATAAAAAAGCAGGGTCGAGGGGCGGCAGCCCTCGCAATAAGTGGGTCAAGGGGGAAATATGCCCCCTAGCGGCGTTTCATGTAAGAGTGACATAAAAAGAGCCCAATATAACATCTTAATAATTATATTAATAATAATTAATAATACCTACCTATGTACACCACTTCTGAGTAGACATTACTTCTGGGGATATTTTGTCCGGTTTATGTGGGATATTTTGTCCGTGAATAATTTGTCAGGGAATATTTTGTCTTGGGATAATCGGTCCTAGAGCCATTATTTTCACATCTTTTACGACATTTTATTATCACTTTGAAATTATCATGTCGTAGAATGGAAATAGAGAAGGAAGAAAGAAATATCTGTGGGTCAAAGTGGAATCACTTTATAGCGTTCTTTGTTAACTAGGTGCAAGACTACAGCAATCCCCCAAATTGCAAGCTCTAGAAGTTCTAGAGTGGAATTCAAGAAGACAGGCTGGTGTCATGTTGAAAAATTTTGCTTAGAAAATATTCGGAAGCAATTCCACTCGTTTGGAGCATATTTCAATAGTAGATTACGTTCTATGCAGTGAAAATAATTCATTACATGAGGGATCAATTTTGTGAAATGAACGGAACTCACGAGTGTGTTTTCGAGCAACAAGCTTTCGAAACTGTTTTTGACAAGGGTAGAGTTTGCATAACCGAGCCGAAGTCGAGCTATGCAACTACCCGCGTCGAAGCGAGTTGCTCGAAAATTCACGAGTGAGTTTCCGAGTTCACATAATTGATCTCGAATAAATGAATTATTTTCACAGCATGGAACGTATGCTATTGTATTCCATATGGAAAGAAGTTGTTAACAACAATTAAAATTTAATTCTTTCTCGAAATTGTTTGAAGAATAGATCAAAACAAAAGTAATCATCTTGACTGTCATATTTTCGAAAACCTGTCAAGCTCACGTCATTCGAACATTCGACGGTTTCAACCGAAAACGGCGATAATGACATTAGTAGTATGTAATGAGTTTTGCGGATAGGACACAATGTTATTATATGTGGACACAAATATCGAAAGAACCCTACATGTAATAGACCGCGTTACATGGGGGGAGATATACATGTATTGACATCTTTCCATATGGGACAGCGAATAAAATTATAATCGATAAAATTTTGTTTTTATGTAAAAATAATGTAAATTTTGTGTTTCATAGGAAAATGATGGAAAGTTCATGGATAATAATGTAAAGTTTATGTAGATAATGTAAAAAAGATGTACAAAAGATGAATAATTAATGTAACAACGATGGTTTTTGCTACATTATTTTTCCATCATTTTTTATTTCGAATTGGATTACAGCATTCGCCTTCGGCTCATACAACAATTTTCCTACGAGTCAAAACAACAATTTGGAAGATCATAAGTAATGTACAATTTTCATTACTTACATAAATTTTACATTATTTTTACACTAATGGAAAACTTATGGACAAAATCATGTGAAAACGATGTACAAAAGATGGAGAAATAGTGTATTGTATAAATAATGTAAAAAAGATGTAAATGTTTCCTTATTCGGAATGTGGAAATAATTGCAGAATACATAATTTTTCCATCTTTTGTACATCCTTTTAACATGATTTACAAAAATTTTACATTATTTGTCCATAAGTTTTCCATTAATGAAAAAAAAATTGTAAAATTTATGCAAATAATGAAAAAATGATGTAAATCATGTTGAAAAGATGTAAGTGCTTTTATAATTCGGAATGTAAAAATGATGGAAAAATAATATAGCAAAACCCATCGTTGTTAAATTAATTATCCATCTTTTGTACATCTTCTTTACATGATCTACATACATTTTACGTAATTAGCTATAAACTTTACATCATTTTTCCATGAAACATACACAAAATTTACATTATTTTTACATCAAAAATAAAATTTTGTCGAGATTTTTGAGAAAAATAGGGGTTTCTCTGTCACTCTTCGGAAAAATAAAAAAAATGTTTTTCGTCCTCCTCTTTCCCTATGGAATATAATGGTGGCAGGAGACTGAGTGAGTACCTGATAAGACATTTCTATCATTTTGCTTTTAAATCTTGTATAATTTTACTATACAAATGACAAGATGTACAATGGTTACACATCCTGTTGAAAATCATAGACGCCTTATGATTTCATCCTGTTTTTGACATTCGAATTATGATAATGTGAAAACCATAAATGTTTGTGCCATAAAAAATATGATAGTCTCATCTGTTTGATACATTTCGAATTAATCAAATGGTTGATGCCAATAATGACTCATTGCCATAAATTGTTTTTTCAATCAACCCTGAGTTTATATGTTATCCATCTATATCTATATGGCATAGTCAATTTATTTCATGTTGCGAGAAAGTTCAATTAAAAATATTTTACACCAGCAAGTGCGAGTCAAAACATTAAACAAATTTTCATAAAAGTTAGTTGTTCATAGCAACGTTTAAAATTGTTAAAACTAAGCCGAGAAAATGCTGACTTTGTTGGAAAAGTTTATGTATCAAAGTCTTCAGAAGTGCTAATTTATCATTTCTATAGAACAACTTTATGGTTTGCTCACAAAGTGAAAGTTGTGAACGAATTTCTTCTTTGTAATAGGCTATGACCTGACTTGACCTAACGTTCATTGATATTTCAAGCTTGAATGTTGTTAAACTTGATGGAATCAAATAAATTGCTTTTTTTAATTTAATGAGCTCTTTAATCTTTGCTTAATAAAGTCTTTGCTAAACAAAGACGAGGAGCCGGAGGTAACTTTGGCGGCACGTTTTCCCTACTGGTTTTAGAAGATGACGACGGCTGACGACCTCCCATGTACAAACCCATCGTTCAAAATCGTTAAGAGAGCACGTCGCAAAAATGTGAGCTGCCAAATTTGCGATTTTTTTTTAAACAGAATCCTGTGTACATAACAAATTATTCAAAATTATAGCTCAAGTACTGTGAGAGGATACATCTTACACAAATCATAGTTGAATCAGAATTCAAAAAGTTTAAGTAGGATGGTACAAATTTGCTCTGAAATAACATCGCAAATGGTGGGTCCGGTGTTTGTGACGCATTTTTTAAACCAAAAATGAAAACATTAAAAACAAATTTTTTGCGTTTCAAAGCTGTAAGCGTCACCCCAATTGATATCAGCTGTTTTGGAAAAAGGGACGAGGACTTGCGTCACGTTACCCTTTTAAAAAGGGTTTTTGTTGTGATATCAATAGTTTTGGAAGTAGGTATAAAATTTAACGATACGATTCCAGCGAAAAAAAATTCCGGCGAAAAAAAATTTCCGGCGCAAAAAAATTTTCGGCGAAAAAAAATTTGGACGAAAAAAATTTACGGCGAAAAAAATTTCCGTCGAACACACAAATTCTGCGAAAACAAAATTGCCGGCGAAAAATACTTTTTCGGCGAAAAAAAATTTCAGGCGAAAAAAATTCGGTGAAAAAAATGTCCGGCGGAAAAAACTTCTGGCGAAAAAAAATTCCGGTGAAAAAAATTTCCGGCGGAAAAAAATTTCCTTTGACACGAAACATCTATCTTCAAAAAAAAATTTTTTTTTTTAAACCGATTTCCCCTCTAAGTCCGTCTCATACCACCATCGGCCATTTTGTTGGTCACCCTGACACACTACACACCCAACAACTTTTCCTTTGACACCAAACATCTATCTCCAGTCCAAAAATTTTGCTCATATTTGACCCACACTTTGAATACACTCACACACACATACAAATCATTTTTTTCTATGGGCTTTACATGTCGCCTTCTACGAGCTCTGGCGCCCAAACGAGTCTGGTACCTCCGCCCTTTTCTTTTTTTTAAATGTCATAAGGCGTAGAATGCCCACTCGAAGTTCCCTGCAAAATTTCAAGAAAAGTTATCGAGCCGTTTTCGAGCACGAGCCCAAAAAGTCGGTTTTCATACCAATGGCTCTGGAACTAACTAACTGACTTAGGATGTTTCCATTAACTTTGGCTTCTATGAAATACCACATTTTGTATGGAGAGTGACGATTTTCTACAGGTCATATCTTCGGATCCACTGGACCGATTTTAATGAGTAAAATGTCGATTCCAACTAGGTCTCACGACGCAAGGGAAAAAAGTCAAAACTTAGCTGTATATGTGGTTCCGAAGTCGACGAAAAAAAAAATTCTGAATTTTTTGTTCGTATGGGGACTTGCGTCACGGGCGCATCGCTACCGCGCGCCCATGACAAGAGAATTCTGATAAAAATGAATAAAGTTATAAATGCATGGCTGTAGATCCGCATGTTTTCCTTAACTCAAAAATTATACAAAATTCGATTTAAGCTTCGAAAATTGAAGTGAAGTCAAGCAAAACTTCCGATAGACAACTTTCCAGTGCATCACGTTTTGCACGTGATGCATCTTTAAACATGTATGAATATCAATCAATATGGCTTAAAGCTCTTGTAACAATGAAAAAACCGACAAGAGAAGAGTACACACATTGAAGTAAGTTCAAGGAAAAAAGTACAAAATCCACTTGGGTAAAATCGTGAAAATCGAGAAGGTAGAAAATGCATGTGGAGTGTGCTACATTGTGTCCAAATAGTTTTCATTCGATATGTGTGTATTCCTCGTATTACGTTCTTTGTGTGTACGACTTATATGCGGCTTCATGGACAGTGACCGCGGATTTGACAATTTAATTTAGGAACTGACTTTTGGACAGAACTTTTTCAGATGAAAAATAAAAATTCATCTCACGGCTACATTTGATAAGACCACACGCGGTATTTTGGGTATGTGGTAGCCCTGATTCTTCTTCCCTCTGTTGACGATGATAACTAAAAATTGTTTAGCAAACCGTTACAGAGCCGTGATTATTTCTGTTGAAACACAAAGGGAAAATGAAAACCTTGGCCAACTCAATCATTGCTAGGTAATATCCCAATTCCTTTTAACAAAAAATTATTCAGTCTATCTTTGAGCATTTTTATATGCGATGCAATATATGTTGGGAAAAATAACAATTTCAATCGAATGAAAAGCAACTAGTCTTTCAAGATACATATTTGTGAGTAAACATTGATAAATAAAACATATAAAGCATCGGTTTTCGCTTCGCTGGTGCTTTGAATAATGAAGTAGGGTTGTTAGAAAGGATATTACATTTTTGTAAATAGGAACTGCAGCTTACATTTTCAAATCAATCTTCTCCTACAATTGAAAGAAATAGCTGTACGAAGCAGATTTTAAATTGATTGGAGAGTGTAAAAGTTGAATTGAGAACTTCGTGTCTATTATAAAACTAAGAAAGAAACCACCGACACCCACCGGGAGAATTGGTTCTATGCTAAAATATCTCTGCTAAAATAACTCTGCGGCTCACTGTGCCCTGCCCCAAAACTCGCTAGGGGGATGATATTCTTCCCTTTGCGCCCTTCGACCCCACTTTTTTACATTCCAATCATCATTTTAATGCCGAGGTTTATTCACTAAAAATAGAAGAAGACGTATGTGTCGCTAATGAATTGAACGTGCGATGCTTCCTCTGTAATTGAAATTTTAATTGCTGCTCAGAAAATAGAAATTATTTTCAACAAGCAAATTATTAACCAAGGCATGTAATGGCGCGATTATTGTCGAAGTGAAGTGAATATCCGAGGAGCTATACGTACCGAGAATATAATCAAGCTATTTATCTCTTGGTTAATACGGTAGTTTATATCATTTGAGCATATAATTCGCCATTTCACTCGTGGCTTTTTTTTCGGACTCTAATGAAAATTATAGTCGAATCGAAAATTATAGTCGGATTATAATGAAAATTATAGTCCAGTCGACCATAATATGCCTATTATATAACTCCCAGTTTGTATGAAACTCGACTATAATATTGTCATTATATTCCTACTTTCAGGTGTATAAATGACTGATTATATGCCCGAATGATATAAAAACAATTTACGAAAAAGAAGAAGCTACGTCATCTCATAGTTAAAATTTAGATGGAGTCTCTGTCATTATACCAGGCCCGCAGATAGGGGCGGGCAGCAGGTGCAAAGCCCATGCTGGTTATCCCAATGCCCCTGCTGGTAGTTTTGAGAGTCTGGTATATTTACAAAAGTAAAAAAACTGTTCTCCCTTTCTTAAAAAAATTTTTGCCTACGGCGTTTAAATCTGAACAATTGACAAAGGTTTTCTACAACAACTACCTGTTCGTAACTTTCGCTGTGGATACAATGGGTACATGGGAAACAGAGGCATTGCAACGAGCTTACCAAACTGATTACAGCCAAGACAAGCTAGTTGCGATCGAGGGCTTTCTCAAATATAAATTGAAAATTGCTGTGCGAGATGTCAGGTGACAAGATGGAGGAGATTTGAAGTTTCATCGGAAAACAAATCTTCTTTTGCGCGAATTGTAACTTAAAACATTCTTTTAGTAGAACAATAAGAATGTGAAAATGTCGGAAACAATTCTAGTTAAACTTGACGTATATCTCTGAAAATCTTTAAAAGGTGGTGTTGCAGTAGCCAAGTCGGGGAAGGCAGGCTGGTGCCAAAAAATTATATTAGGGAAGTTTGAATCTAGTATCCAGTACATTACGGCGCAAAATTTTTTGATTTGGCACCAGGCTGCCCTCTATGTGACCTTGAACAATGAAAAAGAAGGCAGCCTGTTGTTAAAAATTGAAGAATATCACTGTGACGGCATTGACGGCATCGTCTTGGCACCGGGCTGCCGCTGCCTTCTACATTTAAACGAGCATAGCTCAAGAAGGCGGCCTGGTGCCAAGATGAAAAATTGATGCGTTGTGAATCATTCGTCAGTGCCGTCATAGTGATATGCTTCAATTTTTGGCACCAGGCTGCCTACTCTGTGCCGTGGAACCATGATAAAGTACGCAGCCTGGTGTCAACTTGACAACTATTTTTCCAAGGAGTACTTGCTATTGGCTTTAACATTCCCTTACATCATTTTTTGATCTCAGGCTTCCTAGTCAAAAATGCAGTCTTCCACTTGTTGCAACTTTTTGAAGGCTACATACTTTGGATTCAAGATCCAGTAGTTTCATGCACTTGAGGAAGGATCATTCTAGTGCTTGAAAGAACTATAATTGCTGAATATATTGGAGATTCTCAGGAAAACTGTAACAAATTGCGTCATCAATATGTGGAACATCACCTTTTGTCGAATATCAGGCAGAAAGGCTGTCACTTTTTTTGGAATTTTTAACACTCCCCTTACCCCCATCACGCTCAAATTTTACCCTTATTTGTTAGAGCCCCAATCCCCCTCTAGAGCGTGACGTCATACGGCCGTTCATAAAGTATGTCACGCTGAGGGAACGGACTCGCGGGACAAAAAACGTCGTTCGTATGCCCATAACATTGGCATTTGGACCAGTTAGCGCGACACGGAGGAGGGAGGGGTTTCGAAAGCTTACATTTTAGCGTGACACGAAGGCGAGGGGGTTCGAAAGTTAACATTTTACCCACAACTTCGTGTAAATTTAGTGAAAAATTAGAAATCCACTCTGCCTACGGGCCTGCATTACACTCCAAAATATATACTACAGCAATTTTAGAAATGACTTATAACTGAAACCGAGAGTTCGACCATTCTCATAAAGAAGCTGCTTTTCACAGCATGACTTATAGACTTCCGGCTACCATTTTGTCCAAAAACATTCAAAGAAAATGGCGAAATATTTTAACTTTTTTCAACATACTAAGAGAAAAGTAACCGAAGAGGAACAAGTTTCAATTACACCACGCCATTAAGAAACAGGCTGTAGGAAATATATAGAAATCACATGGATTTTTAAAGATATTGAATCGAATGGATTTAGTTTTCGCGAGTGAAGGTGTGTGGTAAAATATACATAGGAAAAACTAGCGGCCAAGTATTAAAGCGTCACAAAGAACATTGTGCTTATTAATAGCATAATAAACACAAAACTTACAGAACCCCAGCGTGTGGATCAAATCTAAGAATAAGCACGCGCTGATTATGGCAAGATAACAATAATTTGCCGTTACAGCCCGTCCGAGTCAGAGGCTAGAACATTTTATTTACTAGTCCCGCAATTTTTTATGAGTTTTTTGCTCAGATGGATTCTTCTTGGAGATCCTTTCTTTCCGAAATTTTTACTGTGTCAGTGGTAAATTGCACACAATCCTAGTGAAACCTAGACGATGAACTAGGTGCAAAAACTGGTAGGACTTAGAATGCCGTTGTTAGAAAGTGTTTTACACGAAATTTATGGAAAATGAGCTGAGCTCGAGACAAAGTAAACTGCACGAGGCACGACAAGCAAAAGGAGAGAAAGAAAAAAGTCGACCAAACGCCTTGAAACCTTATATGAAGTCCGGGAGTTTTTCGAAGATACGCATAGCTTCTTCGCATCCATCAAAACCTTTGCTGGCAGTGCATCAGTGCGTGAATGTTCATTCACGCAGCACTAGTAGACATTCCGAAGAAATTCTCAATGAAAAAGAGGCGACGTAGCTTACTGCCGCCATAACGAAAAAATCCCGAAGATTTTCATCGAAATTCGGCGAAAAAAGTCAAAATCAAATTAAAAGATTCTCAGCGATTGTTTTGCTATTTGATTAGACCCGTACGAAGTACGTAGGTCTGATGCGTTTACTACCAGGCCCTAGGTCAGTACTAAGGTCGGCCCTAGCCCAAAAAATAGTTTTTTTATCTATGTTGTAGACAAAATTGAGGAGAACATTTTTCTCTATTTGGAGGTCGATTTTGTGCGTTCGGAGAATTTTTTTACACCGTTACTTCGTACGGGTTTTTCAAAATTGCCCTACGGGCAATTTCCAATACAGTCTAATCTGAACGCAACATTTACTTAAATACATTCCAGTAACATCAACTCTGTTTGCCGCATCTATTCTGATACGTACGGGTCTCTTCTATGTCTTTTTTTTCGAATTTCGTTGAAATTCTTCGCTGATTTTCTCTGAGTTTTTAGTTACGTTGTCTACGATTTTAAGTTACGTTGTCTACGTTTTTAAGTTACGTTGGCTCTTTTTCATTGAAAATCTCTCAAGAGCACAACTTTTTTAAAACCAATTTTGAGATTAAAGAGACTAATTTTCCTAAGAGAGGCAAAATTTTCCAAGGGCAGAAGCCTCTTCTGCGCCGCTTGAGGCTACGGCTCTGGTCAAATAGAGCTGGATGTAAAACTGAAAAAGCGAATGGAATAACCTAAATACATAGCAAAGTTTATATGCGCGAAAGCAAATCACTGACCCTTTCGCCGGTTTTTAATTTTTAACAATTCCAAATTAATCAAATCAGAGACATGATATGACTGCTGTGTTGCCCAGACTGTAAAATCTGATAAAAAATTGTCATTGAAAGCATTATTTCTTTGCATTTTGTATGTTAACGAAAGTGTCAAAAATGATGAGGGCATTTGCTCACATTTTTAGTTTATCTGGAGAACCGAGCCAGTATATCAAGTCTCTGAATCAACTAGAACCCAATGTTATCAATTTTAAGGAAGAACCGGAACAACAAAATCGGTCTCATTTAACCACGCGACCGATGATGGCCTGGGTGGATCGGAATATATTTCGCGTGTATTCATTTGATTTATTTATTTCACATACAATTTTCTCCACATGAAGGTGGGCGATGGAGTTAAGCAGTAATACTGGCGTAGTCTGCAAAAAATTCTTACCTCCTCTAAATGTCCAAAATGTGTTTCAAAAGTTTGTTGAACTAAATATAATCTTTTTTTCAAAGGCGACTTTAACGACTCATAAAAAATACTTTTTCCACAAACTTTCTGCTCTGCTGAATGGAACCTTTTACAACAGAGAAAAAAGTAATAAAGCTAAAAAGTAGTAACAGCAAAAACCCTTTTTAAAGGGAAACGTGACGCGAGTCCTCATCCCTTCTTCCAAAACAACTGATATCAATTGGGGTGAAGCTTACAGCTTTGAAACGCAAAACATTTTTTTGGAATGTTTCTTTTTTGATTAAAAAAATGCGTCACAAATGTCCGACCCCCAGTGTTACAGTTTTTCTACGCTACAAAATACGCCATACATCCCATATAGTCAACATTTTGCGTTGTGGAAGTTGAAAGAACACAGAAACTATTACACTGGGGGGTCCGGCATTTGTGACGCATTTTTTCAATCAAAAAAGAAAACATTCCAAAAAATTTTTTTGCGTTTCAAAGCTGTAAGCGTCACCCCAATTCAGTTGTTTTCGAAGAAAGGACGAGGACTTGCGTCACGTTTCCCTTTCAAAAAGGGTTTTTGTTGTGATATCAGTAGTTTTGGAAGAAAAGAGGAAACAAATTTTGGACAAAAAATTTCGGGCGAAAAAATTTCCGGTGAAAAAAATTTCCGGTGAAAAAATTTTTCAACGTAAAAAAATTTCCGACAAAAAAAATTCCGGCGAAAAAACCCTCAACTTCCTCTACAACATATCCAAAGTTTTTTTTTGAGTCACTGCCTATTTTCCGTCATTTTGGCGGTTTTCCTGATACACTACTCACCCAACCCAACAATTTTCCCTTTGACACCAAACCTCTATCTCGAACACCCAACCTTGTCTCATACAAAATGTGCTACCATACACATTACACACACAAACACATAAATATATGGGCTTTATATGGCGCCTTCTAAGAGTCCTGGCACCCAAACGAGGCCGGTACCCCCTTTTTTAAAGTCTCATATGGCGTAGAATGCCCACCCGAAAGTCCCTGCAAAATTTCAAGAAAAGTTATCGAGCCGTTTTCGAGCACGAGCCAAAAAAGTCGGTTATCATACAAATGGTCCTGGAACTAACTACTAAGGGGTCGTACACGTATGACGTCACGCTTGCTATAAAATCCACAAAGTCTATAACTCCAAACTGGTAAGAGATTTTGCTTATAGTACTCCGGCTGCCCCCCCAAATACACCCCCTGTTTGGGGGGGGGGGGTAGCCAGAGTCCTATAAACAGAATTTGCTGTCTTGACTAAGTTATGACCTTTTCATGGATACTCATTTTTTATAGCAAACGTGACGTCATATGTGCACGACCCCTAACCCACTAACTAACTAACGTAGGATACGTAGGATATTTGCATTAACTTTGGCTTCTATGAAACAGCACTTTTTGTATAGGAAATGATCATTTTCTAAAGGTCGTATCTTCAGATCCACCGAACCGATTTTAATGAGTGAAAAGACACTTCGCCTTAGAATTTTCCGTAGAATCCAGGAAAAATATTTTCCGGGGTGTACGTCGCAAGGGGGGGGGAATCAAAACTTAGCTGTATATATGGTTCCGCAGTCTACGAAAAAAATGTTTCTAGTTTTTACTTGTGTGGGGACTTGCGTCCATGATAAACAGCTATTTACGTCACAAGGAAAGAGCCGAAAGTACTTTCCCGACGACTGATTGTAGGCATTTTCGCAAACTCGCAAAATTGCCTAAAATCAATCGTCCAAAACAGACCCACAAATGACAATAACAGACTACGCCAGTTACGATTATTAATCCATCGTGCACCCCCGCTAGACAAGACGGGAGCAACACGGATCAATTACGAACCGCACTGCAAAAGTAATGAAAGTTCCGATGTTTGTATTTGAATTTTTATGTAAAATCAACGAATGTTAACCTTTGTTGAAACAAAACCGAAATTCACCAGGTTTCTCTTGTCGGTCGTCTCTTGTATATTTAAATTCCTATCCGCATTACTTCCCTCGTTTATGTATTCCGGCAACCGTGACCTCACTAATGTATGTGACTCAACACAATAGGGTCAGTGATTAAAAATGTAAATAGTAAATCATATATCTGTCCCTGTTCTGTCTGTGAAATGTTATGCCTGAAGCCTGAGCCAAGAGTTTAGCGAACGGAAATTCCAAACTACTAACTTTAAGACAAACCTAAATAATTAATAAATATTTTATGCGGAGAATGTTTTTCAAAGTGTCTGTTGTGCCCAGACTTTGAGGGTGGTGGGATGGGTGTCATAAACATTTTAGATTCCCATAACTCTTTTATTACAAAATGCAATTCGTACACGAAACACGACGTCCAATGTAATGAATAAAACTGTAACATAGTTACAACTGACCTACTTCAAAACAGTATTTTATCTCGTAAAACAAAGCATGAAATTATGAGATAATTGAAAAAGTTCACAATTAGCACCTAAAAACACCAATGGGAAATTATTGCTGATTTTTTATTATTAAAAGCAAATCAGTTCTACTCAATTATTAAACCGTTTTAAGGATGAAATTTACGAATTTTTCATAATTAATGTTTGCTTAGAAACGAACACTTTGCATCGCCCTTCAGATGACATAAAACAAATACACAAAATCACACTACATCTTGACTCGTGCACAGCACAAACAGCTCAAATTAATGAGGTTGAACTTCTCCAATTCTCCTTGTTTAATCACAATTTTAAAAAAATGTTTTCTTTTTCTTTAAATAGAGCACTTTCGTATGAATATTGTGTCCCATGGCACATAAAGTCCAATTTAACTTTTTAACTGAGAAAATAAATAATTTTTCCTTTAAAAAGAAGTAAAAAAATATTAGGCATTGATTTTTCGCACAAACACCGATTACAAATACGACTTGTCTCGGTAAAATATTCTCGCCGACTGAAAACATCGGAGGGTAGTTTTCTGAGTGCATGGAACATCGTAGAATTAATTTTCCAGTGTGAGAGAATTTCCCCTTATTTTGTATTGGAACATTTTCGTTTACACTGTTGCACGACTTTTGAGTTTGGTTTTTGGTTCATACAGTTTTTGATCTTTGGCATAGGATATCATTTTCCTATAAAGCAATAGTCTCTCTCTGTTGAACAGATATTTATTGAACGTAATTTGTATTTACATTTTTATTGAACTTTCATCTAACGTTACTTTATTATCTGCTAATTTTCTGCTCTCTGAACAAAATACCCTTCTACACTAGACTTTTCGTACCTTACTTCTATTTCTCTTTCTAAGCTTCTGTAAGGAATGCTACAATTAAATATTTCGAATCGTGTACTGGGTTCATAACTAAGGATACTGCTACTACTTAGTAAGATCATTCCCGCAGAGGGCATGACGCAGTCCCCACACTCCAAAAAAAACGTCCACAAACCCAAAAAACTCCATACAAAAACCTCTGGGACAAGACACGATGTATAGGCGAACTTTTGAATTTTTTTTCCCTTGCCCTCCTCCCCCAAATTTAGCAGCAGCTTTCCAACGAGCCCAGACTTATCAAAATAGATTGGAAATTGGCTGAGATATCGAGGTTTGAAAATGATTTTTTTGTATGGAATTGGATTTTTCTATTGTTTTCATCATTATGAAAATTTTTTTCTGATCTGTCGGTTTCGGTCGGTTTCTATCTATCTATCTATCTATCTATTAATAATTTTCGATCTCGAGAACTAGACAGCCGATCTTCCTGAAATTTTCAGGGAAAGTCAGTCTCAGCCCCAAAATTTCATATGCCGCTTTTCTGGGAAAATTCTGGAAAAGCCGTGGCATGTGGAAAAGTGGTCAATTTTGAGGATTTTTTAGGTAATGCTTGGAGTTTTCGAATTTTAGCTCCGGAGTGACAACAGCTAGAGAGTTGTTTTCTTCGGGAAAGTTATAGAGTTTGGTCAGTAGAATTTTCTTAAGAATCTTAAGATCTTAAGAAAATGGCTGCCAGCAGTCAAACCGGCGCCATCTTGAATTTTCCCAAGCAAATAAATTAGGTTTTATTGGTTTTCGAATTTTAGCTTCGGAATGACAATACTTAGAGAGTTGGTTTCTTCTAGAAAGTTATAGAGTTTCATCAGGAGAATTTTTGGTATCATCTTGACACCATCTTGGATTTTTTGCTTAATTCTGAATAAGAATACCTAGACAGTTGGTAGCTTCAGGAAAGTTTTATGAATCACTGGGAAGAATTGGTGACACGAAGTGTTTCGAAGGCAGCCGAAGGTGACACGAAGTGTTCCGAAGGCAGGCAAAGGTGACACAAAGTATTCCGAAGGTAGCCGAAGGTGATACGAAGCGTTCCGATGGTAACCGAAGGTCTTGGAGAACACTTTTTTTGGGAACAAAAATTTTTTTCGAATAAAATTTTTTTTGGAGAAAAATTTTTTTCGGAGAAAAACTTTTTTGGGAGAAATTTCTTTCGAAAAAAAATTTTTTTAAGAAAATTTTTTTGGAGAAAATTTTTTTCGAAAGAAAAATTTTTTGAAGAAAAAGTTTTTTTTTGAGAAAATGTTTTTTGGAGAAAAATTTTTTCAATTCGGTCAATGTTTCTTTGATCTTACAATTTTTTAAATCACAATAAAAACCGTTTTTAAAAGGGAAACGTGACGCAAGTCCTCATCCCTTCTTCCAAAACAACTGATATCAATTTGGGTGACGCTTACAGCTTCGGAACGCAAAAAATTCTTTTGAAATATTTTCACTTTTGATTAAAAAAATGCGTCACAAATGCCGAACCTCCCAATGTTATAGTTTCTCTGTTCCGTGATGTGTGGAGTACGGCCAGTCAAATTTGGCGTGCGAAATCTGACAGCGCAGAAAAATTATTACGTTGGGAGGTTCGGCATTTGTGACGCATTTTTTTAATCAAAAGTGAAAATATTTCAAAAGAATTTTTTGCGTTCCGAAGCTGTAGGCGTCACCCAAATTGATATCAGTTGTTTTGGAAGAAGGGACGAGGACTTGCGTCACTTTTCCCTTTTAAAAAGGGTGTTTGTTGTGATATCAGTTGTTTTGGAAGAAGGGACGAGGACTTGCGTCACGTTTCCCTTTTAAAATGGGTTTTCGTTGTGATTGTAATGTTTTGTATTATTTTGCGCCGCCGCTGCCGCCGAACCGCGAACCACGAACCGAAGCACGGCGGCTACTACTGCAATGGGCGAAAGTCATCCCCTCAACCTCCTCTACAACATATCAAAAGTTTTTTTTTGAGTCCCCGTTTATTTTCCGCCATTTTGGCGGTCACCCTGATACACTACACACCCAACCCAACCTTTGACACCAAACCTCTATCTCGAACACATAACTATTGCCTCAGACAAAATGTGCTATCATACACATTACACACAAACACATACATATGGGCTTTATATGGCGCCTTCTAAGAGCCCTGGCGCCCAAACGAGGCCGGTACTCTCCCCCCCTTTTTTAAAATCTCATATGACGTAGAATGCCCACCCGAAGGTCACTGCAAAATTTCAAGAAAAGTTATCGAAAGAAAAGTTGTCATCAACGGCAAAGAGTAATCATTAAAATTGTAAACCGTTCAGAACAGCTTTGAGAGTGGTCGTGAGATGGTGCCGTGAGAACGGTCTGAAAATCAACCCGTCCAAAACAGATCTTATGCTATTCAGCAGAAGGCGCTCAGGATCTAATTTGGTCGGTGAAATCAGGCTCTTCGGCTAGAATTAGCTCCGCAGGTGAAATACTTAGGAGTGACGCTTGATAGCAAGCTGAATTGAATTGCTCATGTGAAGGATGAGGCGCAGAAGGCTTTTTGGCTTTGCAGGAACTCCTTCTGGAGAAACTGGGACCTACCGTCAAAGGCAATTCTGTGGATTTATGAGGCTGTGATAAGGCAGATGATTAGCCACGGCTGCGTGGCGTGGTGGCCAAGGCTAAATGTGGAATGCGCTAGGAAACTGTCAAGTGAGATTCAAAGGCTAGTGTGTATTTGTACCACGGGCGCTATGAAAACCACCTCAACCCTAGCGATGGAGACGCTGGTGACTCTGCCTCCTATCGATATTGTGGTTAAAGCGAAAGCTTTTGCCACGGCTGATAGGCTGATGCAGAATGGCATGTGGACTGCGAATTTTCACATTCGGAATGGTAAGATTGCAACGATAATATCGATCCCGGTGTTTGAAATGCCGAGAGACGATATAGCTGTGGTACCGAAGTTGCATAGCAAATGTATACAAAACAAAATACCTAATGTCATGTTGGTTGTATTGTTCACCAAAGTCAAGTTTTAGTCCTCTATTTGACTTATGTCACACGTCACATCCTATGTCCGTTCTAGAAAGTGTGTTGCAATTTTAGAAGTAATAAAAAAATGTGATAACAGTTGAGATGTTGTTCCGACAGTTGTACGAATCTGTAGACCTCACAATGCACCTTATTTAGAAAGATTTGGGGTTTTTAGAAAATTATTCTGTTAATTGTTCGTGCATTAAACACGGCATGCTTCAGCAAACCAAATTTTGTAGATTGTTGTTCTGCTCTTAGAACTTCTGAAAATATTTGGAACCACTATTTTCGACATTTTTTTCTCATTGGTTGCGTTACGTAACAACCTCAAGGGGGGGGGGCGGTACCTTGCGTTACAGCGTTTCAATGTGAATTATATTGATATGAGACAAAACACATTCGTTCCCCAGGTCCAGGTGACAAGATATCTACTTTGTAAACTTTCACTAGCTAAATTCTTTTCAGATTGATTTCTTTTTTTCGGGTTGTGTAGTTGTTTTTCTGTTTGCGAAGATCTTTTTTCGAAAAAATTGGGTCTAGGTAGGCGACGGGCGTTGATAGACCAACTATATCCGTTTCACTTTATGAGCACGTCACAAAAATGTTAACTGTCAAGTTTGCGATGTTTTTTTAGAATAGAATCGTGTGTAAATAACAAATTATTCAAAATTTAGCTCATGTGCTGTGATGGGAAGACTCTTACATAAGAATAGATGAATCATAATTCAAAAAGTTTGAGTATGAAAGTCGAAAGTTGCTCTGAAATAACATCGCAAATGAACTTGGAATGCGATGATTTTTCAAAGCAACTTTCGACCTCCATACTCAAACTTTTTGAATTCTTATTCATCTATTATTCGCGTAATAGTCATCCTCTCACAGTACATGAGTCAAAATTGTGAATAATTTGATCTTTACGCAGGATTCTGCTCTAAAAAAACATCGCAATTTTGGCAGTTCACATTTTTGCAACGTGCTCTAACCTAAGCTTTAGAATAGAAGAACAAAAGCTGTCCGTCGCCTGCCTAGATCCAATTTTTTCGAAAAATGATCTTCTCAAGCGTTGATCTAGGCTCGATTATCTAGTGATTGGCTAGTGAACACTCTGTTTCTATAGCATTTACATTATTTACAAAGGTAGATTTTTACGTGGAATGAGCCATTATGTCCTTTGTTATGAAACCAGGGGAGTCACAGTCTTTTGTTTTGATCTTTGCAAGTAACATTCAAGGCGAAGTTAGCTGTAGTTGCGACCGAAGCTAACTTCGCTGCAGACATAATCAGCTGATTTCATTCATAAGTTAACCAAAATCAGCTGAATGCATTGAAAAGTTCAAAAATCAGCTGATTTTCTAGCAATGAAGTTAGCCACGGTCGCAACTGCAGCTAACTTCACGTTGAATATTTTTTGCAAAGGTCAAAACAGAAGACTGTCACGTCCATGTACGAAACTAAAAAACAATTATATTCGTTTGCCGTGAAGTAGGCGTCGCTTCACGTTCTTAGTGTGAAATTCAGGAAGATTTCCACACAGTTCTTTCTACAATATCTACAAAACAAAAATGTAATCCTTTGGGGGAGAGATGTATAGAATTAAGCATAAAGCATTTCCCAAAAAAAAATTCTTTCCAGATAAATAAAATCTTCAGAATGATGGCCATCACCCTTGACAGTGTGATACGCCGAAGATCTATAAGCATCAAAATAACCGTCCTACGTTCGAACTAATCTTATCTTGAACCGTCTACAAACACCATGAAATAAAACCACAAAAATATCACACTAACCTCGTTACGTGAGGGTTGCTAATCTCAACTTGATAGAAATACAGACGATACAATAAAGTGTTCGAAATAAATATATTTCATCCCCACAAAAAAGGAAGGAAGAAAGTAATCAACAGAAGACCAGTGACGTGGTGCAGAATTTATGATAAAAATGTATCGATCAGGCGTCTGAACACATTTTCGCTAGAAAAAATTTCTGTGTATCCAACAAAAAAGCAAGTGAGCGAACGATGCGTGAGAGAATGAGGGGAACGGCACTGCCACCCTTTTGTTCATGTGTTACAATTCAATGCTTTTACCATCAATATTGCATTACACATCACTTGGGTATAACTTTTGTATTTTCGTTTTCCGTTTCAAATATTCATTTCAAAGTATTATTTGAGTCTAATGTAAACGCATTAAATTCAGAAATATAACGAACTAATTTTCAATGAAAAGAATCAGATATTCTAATGATATTGATGTTCTATTCTGTTCGGTTTGCTAGAACGAACGGTTGGAACCTTTCAATATTTATCATCAATTTATGCATTTCTTAAATTCTAGTTTTCATTATTCGATTGACTTGCTAATGTCCAGTGCGTGTGTTACTCACATATGGGTTGGATACTAAAGTGAAAAAAGCATTGCGTTAAAATTCTGAATTAGAAAATAGGATAACCAAGCCCAGCTACAGCCGGTTGTCTTATATAATTTATCTAACATAAAATCAACTTAAAATTTTAGAGGTTACGAAACGGAAATGTAGATTTGTGCGTATGCATAATACAACAGAATAGAGAGCATTTTCTTGAAACAAAAAAAATCTATTAAAATGGATGAGTTCTTCCTCAATGATGGTGATCTTGGAAACTAAATTCGGTTGAGTCTGTACCAGGGCCTGTTTTCGAGGAATTACTTCAATAATTCCACGAAACTACATTATCCTACAATGAATGTTGTAAGCTGTTGTAGTTTTGGGCTCGCAATCAGGTCAGGTCAACGTTAACGCTTAACTTGACTTGAACTACCTGGATTGGCCTGAAAACATTAGATACAAATCAAGTTAATGTAAGGTCAGGGCAACATTTGAATGACCTGACCTGACATAAGTTTTCAGGTCTAGCAAAATCTTTGACCATATTCGACCGAGGGCGGACAAATCACAGCCTTAGCACAGTAGATCAGAAGAATCCTTAAAAGATAATGATCTGAAGATGATCTTTCATGAGCTTGAAATATTTCTTCAAAGACCAAGAAACATAGACCTAGATAACAATTGACTCCACGAAATGTACATAAAGTGCCATCGGAAAATGTGCTGATCCCATTTAATGTGCTCCAATTCCAGGACATTTAATGTATATAAAAAAGCGCCTTTACCATTAGATCTTTTCTTTGGAACGTGAAGTGCATTTAAAGTACATTAAATGTGAATTACATGTACATCTAATGTACATTTGAAACACTTTGAATACACAACTAATGTACCTTTCATGTACTTTTTAGTGTGAATTACTAGCATATTTCATGTACATATAATGTTATGTAAGAAAAAAAGGAAAATGTAATTTATTTTTCCGACTTTCCTATTTCGGTTTTTCTTATTCTGATGATCGCTACGTCCTCCATCTACATTTCTTTATGCCAAGCTCTCATTTTTTTTATTAGAAAACTTTCTGCCATTTGCCGGGCTCGAACCCAAGACGCTCGGGATTATGAGTCGACTGCTTTACCAATTGTGCCACCGGATACTTATGTGTTGGTGTGTTAAATTTGTATAAAGTGTTAAATTATAGAAAGTACATCACAAGTACATTTTTGGTACATTAAATGTGATAGGAATATTGTACACTTTATCACGCACATAAATGTGCAAAAAATGTACTTGTGATCTAGTGCAATAATTTCGAGTTTTAATAGCTAAAAAAATGTGCCTTTTATTTACATCGAAAAATGTACCACATCACAAGCACATTTTTGGTACATTAAATGTGATAGGAATAGTGTACACCTTATCACGCACAAAAAATGTGCGAAAAATGTACTTGTTATCTAGTGCAATAATTTTTATGTACATCGAAATATGTACCACTTTACAGGCACATTTTTTGTACATTTTATGTACATATTCTCAACGACATTGAATTTCGCACATTTAATGTACATTCAGTGGGCAACCACATTAAAAAGTGTGAAATGTGTTATCTGGGAGAGGCACTTGTAGCTAACTACTAACAGAAGCATCTACAAAGCTCACAAAGATTCTTACTTTTAGATTTACGAGAAAATATTTCTTTTTTCGTTAGTTCTAGATCTGTGTGGTTGCAGTTCTGTCTTTTTCATTGCTCTGAACTGAACTGAACTAATTTTCAACAAATTCATAACTTTATTGCTTCGCTTTTCATTCAAATATTTTCGAAAGAAACTCAATGTAAGTGTTGATTGGATTGCTTTTAAACTCTAACCTCCCATACATGTTCTTTATGTTCCACTTTAAACATCACTGAATGCATCACTTTTACATTACTTGTACATCCCGTTTTCCACAGCATTGGCATCAAATTTATATCTATCTCCTTTATACATAGATAGTGCTCTTCAACGTGACTTGAATAGATTTCTACAATGCACTACGGGCCAGAATTTAAAATTTTGTGGCAAAAGTATAGTAGTGAATTATAACGAAAATGAATTTTTTAGGGTGAATTTTTTTTCTGTAGTTTACCTTTAAAAACGCAATTTACTTAATTACTTTAATTCACTAATATGCTGCTGCAAAAATTAAACTTTTGTTTCGTTGTGCGAAGATTGCTTTGTTTTTTAAATTGTTGCGTGTTAAAACTGAAAGTGTTGAAAAATTAATTCGTCGTTGGGTCTGACATTTGTGACGCAATTTTTAGAACACAACGTAATTTTGTTTTCAAAAAAGCGCTTTAATTTTTTAAGAAAATTAAAACTTTGAACATAAAATTCCAATCAAACAAACTTTTGCGTAGTATCAGCGATAGCGTCACGTCAAGCGATATCATTATATTTGGAAGCAGACTCGCGGACTGCGTCACACTATAACTTTAAAGAGGTTTTTGTGGTGATATCAGTCGTTTTGGAAGTTTTCAGTTGTTGAAAAAATTTCTATTTTTTGAAAAAAATTTTCTCCGAAAAAAAATTTTCTTAGAAAAAAATTTCTTCGAAAAAAAATTTC
>CM055403.1:166948712-167046515 GCA_029228625.1 Pseudolycoriella hygida
TACTCCAAAAAAATTTTTCTCCAAAAAAAATTTTCTCCAAAAAAATTTTTCCTTAAAAAAAATTTCTCCAAAAAATTTTTTTCCCACACACTTCCCACATCATTCTACACATTTCCCACATCATCCCACACACTTCCCACATCATCCCACACACTTCCCACATCATCCTACACACTTCCCACATCATTCCACACACTTCCCACATCATCCCACACACTTCCCACATCATCCCACACACTTCCCGCATAATCAGACATACTTCCTACTTCATTCTACACATTTTCCGATTCATTCCACACACTTCCCACGTCATCCTACGCACTTTCCACATCATTACACGTCATTTTCGGTTACTTCAAAAAAAAAATTTCTCATAGTCGTACGGCAACGTAGCACATTTCGGACCACTTTGACCGACTCCTGGCAACGAACCCCCCAACCGATTTCCACAAGACCAGTTCCGTTGGCTAGAACGATACCTTTCATTTGATACCCCATTCACCGCGATCTGACCACTACCGGCCGAGATATAGCCGATGAAGTGCTCCCGTTCGTTGTGGATTTTCATATATGGGGGTTGTATGAAAAATTTGAAGGCCAATAACTCAGTTCCAAGATTTTTTTGGGGGTAGCCACCGGCTGAATTTTCCATTTGGGACCGAAACTGAACTTCCCTAAAAATTGTAATGAAATCGCTCGGGCGGTTCTCGAGAAAAAAAAAGTGTAGATAGATTCATAGATGGATAACATCGTGGACCATTTTTACCATTTTTATATGGAAATTGGTCATTTTTGATTGGCGATATCTCCGCTCGTTTTCAACCGATTTTGATGATCCAAAGTGCGTTGAAATCAGGATAGGAAGTAGTTTTGTTTAAATGATTTGGATGGGGAACGGGGCAGAGGGGAAAACTCCAAAGTTCGCCTATACATCGTGTCTTGTCCCAAAGGGTTTTGTATGGTGGAGTTTTTTGAGTTTGTGACTTCTTGTGGTGTTGGGACTGCGTCACGCCCTCCGCTACCGCTGCGGGCATGAAACCCGGATATATGACTGATGGTGAGTAAAATCGGTGAAATTTTTTCGTATTTTTCTCGGCAAGTAGAGCGTGGAAAGTGCTCAGTCAACAGAAACATATTGTCTGCATTTTTTCCGGGTTTCCAATGTTTAATACAAATTGAGATTATTTATGTATGAAGGGTCTGTTTCATCATAGTGCAGACGTCATTTATGAACGCTCCCCGTATGTAACAAACAGAATAGATGTTGGAAAATACTCGAGCGGATCTAAATAAATATTGCCAATACGTCCACATTAAATTGGATGGGATGGACGGGATGATAAGCCCTTTAAAATCTCCACAAAACTTTTAAAATTTTCAAAAAAAAAACTCGAACAAATGTGGCTGATTTCAGGACCCTAAGCAGAGGTCTCGGACCCATACTCGAATGGACAAAAAATTCTTCTCTCTCTACACTGTTGTGTAGATGGATGTGTAAACAGTCCGTAAAACCTACAACATTATCTTAATCTGAAATCTCTATTCACTGCAGACGCAATAGAGATTGTGATTTTTATTGACGCGCAGCCTCTGAAAATCTTTCAACGGCATGGCATTCGTCTCTACATGTAGCCAAAGTTGATTTTTTTCTTTTACTTTCTAATTGAAATTCTCAATTACGTATCACTTTGGCAAAAAAGTTTTTCATTAAAAATTGATGAAAACATTTCAGTAAAACTCAAAGCAGACCGTAGTTGATACCAAGTTATCAAAGAAAATTGGTGGGGCGATTCCAAAGCCGTTGTGTGTTCGCAGAAAGAAACAGTAACGAACAAACAGAATGAAATAAAGGAAAACCCCCGGTACACATTAGAAAACATCTTGTTCATGAATTTTTTATAAATTGTCCGGGGCTGGTGAATTGTTTATATAAATGATATTCTTTATCGTTGTGAACCCTTTTATCGGATAAAACCTTAATCCAATTTAATCTCGGGTGTTTCCTGCAGCGATTCCTACGGTACTTATTTCGTTCACAGTTCGTATAGTTTACGCAATTTAATAAAATATTCAAAAGTTATTGCCATAAAGTACAACAAAACCATTAAAGCATCTCAAGCAGTTTTAACATCCATCGTTCGTTATATACTCGCGGAACCATACTCCGTGCGTCTTGTCGATGAAAACCTATATTTTGCCAGACATTTCGTAATCACTTCGGGTAATTATGAAATTGATGAAAAGGTTTTGACGAAGTTGTTTATGCGGTTCATTAACTTTCTCAATTTTTAATTTCACAAACATTTCCGTTTAGTTAATACGATAAGAATAAAATCGATCGAAATTAAATCAACTCCCTTCGCTGTTTCATGTATAGAACGGATACGTAAATAGTTCCCGAATCATTTATTCATCTCATGGATGGTGTACCCGTGTATGTGCTTTCACGTCCCATTTCTTCTCAATTTTGTAGTCGAATTGATATCCCAGTTGCTTTTATAACGAATTCATTGAATGGCGAAAGGTGCATTTAAAATTTCTTTGCTTTATATGAGCTTTGTTCAATAATTCTACCGAACATTCACACCGACAACGATGTGGGATTTGTTTGGTTCTATTTGGAGTCTCTGGAGTATAAATTGGTCACTGGTTTGAATCTACATCTTAAAATTACGTCTCGTCGATCGTAACTTTCAAGTTTTTTCGAATCACTGGTGTATACGTCGTTTGCACTTCCCTGGGGTGTTTGTCTGGGATTGGGAGGCAATAATATTACGGATGCGTTGTCTCATGGTCAGATTGAACGCATGTTGTAAAACTAAGGGCAAAGCTGCCGCGTGGTATGATACCGGAAAAAAATTATACATTTTCAGGGTAATTCTTTCCAGTAAATGAATTCCAGGAAAATGTAGGAAAATTCTTAAAGCAAAATACTTTAGTATTTTATTATATATTATATTATTTAGAAATAACTTGTTTTCAATGGACATCCGAGGGGTAAGCGACTCCCAAAATTCGTGTGCCATGATTTTAAAAGCAAACATTTTTAGACCCATACGAAGAACGAGAAGTTCTTCGAAAAGGGGTCTTATGCGTTTACCACGACGTCTGTACCCAGTCGAATTTCGACCCCGTAGTAGGGAAGGGGGAGCACCGATCGTGGTCCTCAGATGACGAATCAGCAATAAAAAAAATGTCCATCCGTCCGCAACCGCGATAACTTGAGTAAAACTCAACCGATTTTCAAAAACTTTTTTTGCCCGAAAAGGTAATCGAAAAATCTTTTTTGGAATTGCATCTGGGCCAATGAACTAGGGCCGTTTAAGTGGTTTTTGGTCTTTTGTACGGAACTCGAGTAAATCTTTTCCGATTTTCAAAAAAAAAAAAATTCAATCGAAAGGTCTGGGAATGCTCAACACTTTATGGGAAAATTTGTTTTTACTTTGGGTCGCTGGACCTAGCTAGAGCCCTAAAGAAGAAGACTCACTAGTGCCCTACTAGTTTTTTATACATAAATCGAGTAAATTCCATCCGATTTTCGTGTTTCTTTTTCTATTAGATAGGTAATGAAAACCTTAAAAGCATCCAAGAAAAAATGTGGGTCCGGGCCGAGCCTAAGATGGCCGCTAATGTTAGAGTGGATCGATCTAAGCAATTTATTTTGGAAAAATTTTTTGAAAACTATAAGAGATAGAAGATCGGTGTCAAAGGCAAAGTTGTTGGTTTGGGTGTAGCGCATGTCGTAATGCCTGCCAATACGGTCGCTTAAGTAAGGGTGGATCGATCTAGGCAATTTATTTTCGAAAAATTCAAACATTTTGAGAATTATAAGTGACTAGCTTGGTTACCCGGGCTTCGCCCGGGATATGGTTTCAGTAATTTATGAAAATTGGTTGCCAGTAAACATGTTTTTGATTTCAAACCTTTACGTCTACAATCAGTTCTTTGCTGAAAGTTTCTAGGAAACCTCAAATTACATAAAATACTTTAAAATACTTTGAGCTCTGACCCGGCAAAAAGTTGAAAATTTGCTTCGTATCATGCATGCGTATCGTTAGGCCCACGTCAACTACATAGACCCTCCTACCGAAAACACTCAACAGATTTCCGAGCCATTTTCTTTCTTTCCTTAAGTGAAGTTATTTTTGTGCAAGGATAAGTTATTCAGACATTTGTAAGGCAAAATTCTCCTACAGTTATAAATAAAATGAAATGGCGATACTCAAAGTGTCATGAAATTTACAAAACCAAAAGCTGCGCAAAAAAGTCCTCTACCATCTATCAAAAATCATTTTTAGGTCCTCGGACGACCGTAGTATCTTACTTGGTTTCTGGGACCAATAGTTTCATGAGAAATTGAGTTCCCCCTGACGTCTACTGCAGCAAATCAAAAATTAAATTTTGGACCTCAACCAACCAGCCTTTTCGTGAAGCCTGTGAGCCCGTGTTCGCCGGAATGTCTAAACTTTGTTTACCTGTATTTAAAGGAATTAGCTTTTTATATGAAAATTTACTGTTTTGAGTCCTGGAACCAAGACTCGTATGGGTAAAAATGTTCCATTTGACTCTAGGATCAATCTGGATGCCCGAGTGAACCGGAACACATTGTTACATTGGTAAAATGCTCCCCTCGACTTCCTGTACAACAATTCGAAAATTAATTTTTTGGTCCTCGGCTGACAATAGCGTCGACCTGGAGGCCTGGGAATCACACTTCAATGGGCAAAAGTGTTTCGCCCTACGTCCTCTACAACACTTCAAAAATTAATTATTTGGCCATCGGCCTCGCCATCAACCAACCGTTTCACCGACCTTGGGCCTCGGTTGAGCTGAGTGACTTATTGTACAGAGAGGCGTTCCAAGGTGCACCAAGGTGTAGTGAGGTGCACCAAGGTGCAGTGAGGTGCACCAAGGTGCAGTGAGGTGCACCAAGGTGCAGTGAGGTGCACCAAGGTGCAGTGAGGTGCACCAAGATGCAGTGAGGTGCAGTAAGGTGCACCAAGGTGCAATGAGGTGCAGTAAGGTGCACCAAGGTGTAGTGAGGTGCACCAAGGTGCACCAAGGTGCGGTGAGGTGCAATGTATTTTGGGTTTTATATTATAGATAGAAGATCGGTGTCAATGGCAAACTTTTTTGTCTATGGAAGTATGTGTCAGAGGCCTTTCCTATGTGCTCTAGGTCGGTTCTAACATCGGCGATAGTACAAATAACATTTTTTGAAAATATGTCTGAAAAAAAAGTTTTCACATTTTTTAAACTTTTTTAAATTTTTTTTTATTTTGACGGTTGCTTGAATATTTGGAGAGACTTTTACACCGCTTCTTCGGACGGGGTTTTCAATATTTCCCTTTCGGCAATTTCCAATCCAATTTAATGTGGACGTAATTTCATACACTTAAGAGTGAAGGCAACATTTACTTTGATACGTTCGAATCCTTTTGCAACATCTATTCTGTTTGCCACATCTATTCTGATACGTACGGGTCCCTTTCCCCTGCATATGTTTTGTGATTTTTTGAATATTTTTGTTGATTTTTTTATGGATTTTCTCCAAACTTTACTTCAAAATTAGCTTCTTTGACTAATAACTGCAATTTTCTTTGTGATTTTCTAAAGATTTTTTTAGCTTGTGCCACGATTTTCCGAAGTCGTTTACCCCTCATGGGCATACATACAATAGCAGTGCTTAACTGCTACAGATGCTCCAAAGTATTTCAAAGTACGTAGCGAATCGAGTGAATTTATATTGATTTCGGCATTCGTTGCACGGCTGAACCGGTACTTTGCCTGGCTTTCGTCCCGCTCAGTTGCTATGTTGTTGCTCTGATACTTCGTTGCCTTATATTACTGTGGGAAAGTATAAAGTACAGGTGTAATCGGCAAAGAGTTATTTAATTATTAGAATCAGTTTTGGTCTTTTGTTTAATTGAATTAGATTGTATCGAGAAAAGGCAGAAGCAGAGTCATAATCGATACATGATCAAGTAAACTCTTATATTTCATAATCATTGGAACTCAATAAAATTGTTAATTTTATGCCGTAAAGTTGTGGTTTTATTCGATGGAAATCTTATCGTTTCCTACATGGGTAAAGTAAAGTAAAGTAAAGACAATCGAAAAGTGTTACGTGATAGAGAACTGAAAAGCCAAAATTTTGTAAAGATTTATGAAAAGCGTCAAGAACTGAAAAGTGTTAAGTTTGAGAAGCGATAAGTTTGCAAAGTGTAAAGTTTTGAAAAGTGATAAGCGTAAAGTAATTGAGAAATTGAATTATTAGTTTAAATAGCGAAAAGAAACCGATCCTTCGAGAAGAGTCGTTTGTTCTAAGCACGTGGCGTTGTTGAAAAGAAATCAGTCGTGCGAGTTTTTCTATTGTTGGGAAAAGATACGCATCTCATGGATAATTTTATCGGTGGTTTAACGACGAAAGAACTCCGTATAATTTTGAAAAGTCGTGAGTTATCAGCTTCTTACAAAGTTAAAGTCGATTTGATGAATCGCCTGAAAGCATCACTAACGGAAGCAGATACGGAAGAGATATTTCGAGCAATTTTGGTGTACAACAAAGAAGAAGAACAACAGGACGACAACGAAGACGAAAAATTTGAAGATTCGGTGAGCATGGCAACGAGTTTTGTGTTCAAGGACGTGGAAGATGCGCTAGAGAAATTTACCGGAGAGGCTACGAGAACGGTAAACGATTGGGTGGAACATTATGCGAAGGTGGCAACGACTTGTGGATGGAACGACATTCAAAAATATTTGTTTGCGCGAAAGCTGTTACAAGGAGCAGCTAGAAAAGCAGTGGAGGCGGAAGAGGCAGTCGTCAATTTTCAATTGTTAGTGGCCAAATTGAAGGAGGAATTCAAGGAAGAGAGAACGAGTTATGAGATACATCGAGATTTGCGGGTTAAGAAGAAGTCATCGGCAGAGTCATATCTGGAGTACCTATACGACATGAAGAAAATTGGTACAAATGTGGATGAGAAGTCAATGGTTCGATACATCGTTGACGGGTTGCCGGAGGAGAAAATCGAAAAATCGATTTTGTATGATGCGAACAGTTTGGACGATTTGAAACTCAAGCTGAAGAATTACGAAAAATCACGCAAAGGCAAAATAACGTCATGCATCGATCGTTGTAAGAATTGTGGCTCCAAAAGTCATCACCGAGAGTCATGTCCAGATCAGGCAAAGGGTAAGCGGTGCTTCAAGTGCAACGATTTTGCACACGTAGCACGAGATTGTAAGAATGGAGAAATGAATGGCAAAGAGAAAATGATCGGAACGGTTCGATATGCGGACGACAAATTTGTTAAGTTGGTTCAAGGTTACTATGAAGAAAAATAAAGTCTCCTGAGGTCAGTCGAATATCGCAGGACGGCCGTGTGGGAAAGTATAAGGTACAGGTGTAATCGGCAAAGAGTTATTTAATTATTAGAATCAGTTTTGGTCTTTTGTTTAATTGAATTAGATTGTATCGAGAAAAGGCAGAAGCAGAGTCATAATCGATACGTGAACAAGTAAATTCTTATATTTCATAATCATTGGAACTCAATAAAATTGTTAATTTTATGCCGTAAAGTTGTGGTTTTATTCGATGGAAATCTTATCGTTTCCTACATTACCCATTCCTCATTACTCATTCCTCAGCTCGGTTTGGTGGAACGGAGATTCTTGCCGCGGATACGCCTCGCCGTATAGCAATTTCAAACTCAGTTTGTGGACCGGAAGTCTTTGCCTTGGATAGGCTTCGTAGGCGGCACTATTCCCATGAACGAGCACCTCCGGCCGGCTAATTTCGACGGGTAGATTTAGTGACAGCCGTAGAGTAGGGGTGATACGTGTCTTCTTTCCGTGTAAGTCGACACCCAGACAGGAGAGCCTTATAATTTTGAGTAGGCTGGACTAGATTCACCACCCGCCTTCTCACGGGGAGTTAAAATTAAAAGTGCATTTCATAAGACATATTACAGTAGGTAAAATATTTCTCCCATCCTTGAAGGTTCCCATCACTGCGGCGGCATTGCCCTTCTGTATGGCTACGATTAATCTTTGTTTGAGAAAGGATTTAGACCGTCACCGTTCAAGGGTTGCCTATGCAATCCTTTTGCCTATTTCTTTGAAGAAATCTAAAGCTGCTTGGTTCCATGGTCCCATGGACTCGACGGCGAATGGAACGAAGTGGTAATTTTGGCGGATCAACGATTCATATTTCTTCTCTTTTCGTCGCGCTTTGTTATCAGCGGCTTTACCGGCTTGTCTCGAGTTAGACCGTACATTTTACATTTCAGTCCGTGGTGACCTT
Source organism: Pseudolycoriella hygida (assembly GCA_029228625.1). NCBI lineage: Eukaryota > Metazoa > Arthropoda > Insecta > Diptera > Sciaridae > Pseudolycoriella > Pseudolycoriella hygida. Next base: position 166,957,021 of record CM055403.1, read on the forward strand.
TCTTGTTGACTTGTGAGCCGTAAATACACACGTGCGGTGAACAAATGTCCAAACCCAACCTTCCATTATTATCCGGAAGGAATAGGGCAGCATCTCATTGCATTATGTTCATGTTCAGACTATATGCCAGGTGTGTAACTGTTCAGGTGATGTTCAATCGACTGCTGAATCTTGTGGCTCCTGCACAAGGGCGGCGATGCGGACAGATTTTTTCGTGTAGAGAAGAGGTCCTTAGCAGGGCTTCTTAAAGCAGAAAACTTTCTATAGTCTATCTATTAATAATTTTCGATCTCGAGAACTAGACAGCCAATTTTGATGAAATTTTCAGGGAACGTCAGTCTCGGAACCAAGTGAAAAATTTCATATGCCGCTTTTCCGCGAAAACTTTTGAAAAGTCGTGGCATCTGGAAAAGTGGTCAATTTTGAGGGTTTTTCACGTAGTGCTCGGAGTTTTCGAATTTTAGCTCCGGAATGATAATACTTAGAGAGTTGGTTTCTTCGAAAAAGTTTAGAGTTTGGTCCGAAGAAATTTTTTTTGCTGAAAATATTTTTTCGCCGGAAAATTTTTTCGACGGAAATTTTTTTTTGCCAGAAATTTTTTTTCGCCGCAAATTTTTTTTGTTCGGGAATTTTTTTAGCCTGAAATTTTTCTGCCGTATAAATTTTTTTTGACCGGAAATTTTTTTCGCCGGTGAGAAATTTTTTTTCGCCGAAAATTTTTTCTCCGGAAATTTTTTTTCTCCAAAATTTGTTTCCTTTTTCTTCCAAAATGGATTGGCACTAATTGATTTTATCCTATCGCGCCGCCGCCGCTAGTTATGACAGCTGCGTGAGGTTCCGTAGCGCCAAATTTCGTTTCTACTTCTAAAACTACTGATACCACAACAAAAACCTCTTAAAAGGTAAAGTGTGACGCAGTCCCTAATGTCCACTTCCAGAATTAGTTTTGTCGTTTGACGTGACGCTATCGCTGATTATACGCAGAAATTTGTTTGAATTAAATGTTAGTTTGTGGTCAAAGTTTTATTCTTTGAAAAAAATTGCATCACTTTTTTCTAAAACATAATTACGTTGTTTGGTAAACCACGCACGCTTAGGACTCAACAGTCCGAACCACTGTACAGATTTTCACTAATTTAATTTCCTTGATTTTCTGATGTCCATATCTTTTATTTGAAACTTTCAAAATTGATTTCCGTTCTAATTTCGCAGATATATAAGTCGAAAAGTTTCACCAACCTTAAAAAAAACACGTTTTTGACCACTTTTTATGCAGAAAAAAAGTTTGGCCCTAGTTGAGACTCAGTTTTAGGGCCGTGGCTGAGTCCAACGACTCTACATAACCTTGAAAAATACGTGGTGCTACTGCTGCGAAACTTTCAAATGAATATACGTGCGTCAATTTTGACGTATAATATCATTTGCAGATTTTTTTTACGCAACTTTTGCAAATTGAACCGCCACCACAATATTGAACGCAATGAAAGGATAATATTTCTAGCACACATGGTGATGGTATGGTTATCATACATCAGAGTCTAGAGCCGGAAAAAACAACCGGCGGCGGCTAGAGCCGCGCTGCCGGTCAAAAAGCCGGCTGGCGGCGGTTGAAGGCAATAATTTTAATTTTTCTTAGATAGGATTGGATCATTGGGCGGGACACCTAAGCCATTGAGCCTGCTCCAGTAACGACAGGGATAAGGGGATTGAGTAATGGGAAATTTGGCGTTGGACCTACTGAATCCGGATCGCCGTCAATATAAGTGTTAAATTACATTGAATGAGCCATTTCGACTTGAAAGCTAGTATACTAGCTAGTATAGTATAATTTGTTATTGTAAGTGGAGATGGATGTAGTTTTTTTTTACGAAATCGACTGACTTCTTTAATTTTTTGCGACGTGTTACGGTCGATTGATCTGTTAAGATTAACTAACTGAGATTGTGCCTAATCACTACGTGATGGGAAAAACCGGACAAGTACTTTGAAGACGCGGTTTGAACCTGCGCTATCTGTTGTGTCAGTCCGACGCTCTACCGACTGAGCTACCTGGACTTGTGTAAAACGTAATACCAACACCAATTATCTTATTGATAGAAGAGATGTGCGTGTAATAGTTCAAACCACTCTAACATAGAACAATAAATTAAATGAACAAGCAATCAAAAATTTTATTCATTCAATAGATGACGCCAAAGAAATTTTTTTTCAGTTTTTTTTGCATTTGCGTATTTAAAAGATTTGAATTTAAAAATTTTGATGCACAAAGAAGGAAATATTTTTTGGCCTCCTATGTTTTAAAACGTGTTTTGAAAACCTTTTAGCGAATTAACGAATCATCGTGTGTGCTTTCATATCATTTTCTATGGTTGTCTTCCTCGCACTCGTGCGTGTGTCGGATGTACAGCCATATTTAAACGCATGAGAGCACACGCGGTGGTTAGTTTGATCGCTTTAAGGCCCATAACTTGTGTGCTAAAATATAGTCTACATTTTGGCGCTCAAATATTATATTTTCGCTGATATCCGTGGACAAAGACGCAGTTTGGAAAAAGTAAGTCAGCATTTATCTTCCCAAATTTGTTGCCTTTTAATAGCAGCTAAACTTATTTTTTGGGATCCAACCTACTCTGAGAACGGTGAAAAAAATCGCTAAATTTGCACAAAAACTCGTCGTACTGAGGCTAGGTTCAAACCCAAAAAATTAGTTTAGTTGCTCTTAAAAGACAACTTATGTGGGAAGGGAAGTGCTGACTTACTTTTTTGAAACTGCGTCTTTGTCCTGGGATATCAGCGAAAGTATATTATTTGAGCGCCTAAATGTAGACTATGTTTTAGCACACCAGTTATGGGCCTTAAGGTATCGAAAACAAATTTTACAACATGATAGGCCAACAAATATATTTCTTCCTTCGTACCAATTCTTTTTTAGTAAAAAACTTTACATTATTTTTCAAACATTTACGAAAATGCTTTCAAGCTAGAGAGTGCAACCGGTAAATAAAAACCGGTAAAAACCGATTATGGCGATTACCGACTACCGGTAAATAAAACTTCGTTTACCGGTTTTTTGTTAAAAGTTAGTCAAGATTACATTTTCTGCAACAATAATGGCCTGATGGCTTGATGTGTCGGTCGATTCCAGTGGTGTTATGAGAATTCAGTCTCTAGCTTTTCAATTCAAATGAAATACCGAAAAGGGAGGTCCTATCTTAGGATATTTAGGTAGGTTTGGTGAAGGAGGACAGAGTGTGACCAAAAAACAAGGTACGTAGGTCGGTCTGAGAAATATGGGCGTCCGATTTCGAAATGACTCTATACAAGAGGATTGATTACTTAAATTGAAGATTTGGAAAGGATTACCCTGCTACTGGGGAGTATAAAATGACCAATATTGATTGCGAAGAGTCTGATAATTTAGTAAATCTCATCTTTTGTATATGAAATTCGTTTTTCCTTAAATATGGACGTCCTACATGGTTAGGACAAATTGTGACAGGGTATGGCATTTACACATAAAATTTTGTTCGTAAATTGGGGTGTCATAGCTTTAATGGTAACTTAACACGATATACGTGGACGATCTGTGTAAATTATGAATCGTCCTTTTTCAAATTGTTCATACGCCTCATTCAACGTTCGTCGCAGATTATTTGTCGATTTGATTATCTGAAATTGAACATATCAACCGATTCGCGTGTGATACAATTTACCGGTACGTTTACTCTAAAATTTCGGTATTACCGTTTACCGGTTTTTAAAAAATGTACGGTAATTGCATTCGCTAATTCCAGCCGCAGAGCATTTTCACGGCGGCGGCGCTGATTTCAGCCACCATCCGCCGTTTTTGGCGGCTCAGGGCTCTGTCGTACGTATCAGTCGTTAATATACATGCCAGAAATTAGTATACATGCTTGAAGTAATCTCCGAAAAGAACTTACCGATGTCAATTTTATACTTCAGACACACATCAGTTAATGTCCACCACGTATGTTTGTTTATCAGGTATGGATAGAGGATAACAAGTTCTGTGGGGTCATCCATAAAGGACGTCCACTTTTTTCAGTGTTGCCGTAAATATTAAATCAGCGATATCTCGAAGTAGAAACATTTTTAAGGTGTCAAATGTATGACCGACCCCCCATTTAGGGGGTATAAAAGGGGAGTCGGCCATACATTTGACACTTAGAAAATGTGTTTGCGTCGAGATGTCGCTGATTTAATATTTACAGCAACACTGAAAAAAGTGGACGTCCTTTATGGATTACCCCTGTGTTAAATCTTTCGAATCTGATACCTTTGATAACTAAATGATACGAATTGCATTTTCCGAAGAAAATGCAAGTCTACAATTAAAATCGATAGTCTTGAATCCTCCGATTCATCTCAATATCTATAAATAGAATCAAGGGAAGCTTCTTATCGAAACCTTGGACACTATGAAATAAATATTTATTACCCATAACAACATAAACATCGAAATGATCATCACGTTTTCCATGATGAAAATTGTAATTTCATAAATTTCAATAAAAAATTTGTTTAGCCATTCATCTGGCCATCCTCATTAGTTATGTCCATAAATTGAGTGGAAGTATTATTTTTGTTCTTCTTTTAAATATGTGATCCACCTAACATTACAGTAAATATGGTGTGTGTGTGTCATCCTCGCATTGTTATGTGAAAGATTTGTAAATGAGACATTAAACTTGCCCATGAAATACTTTCTTTGTTTTGTTTCGCTGATCTCTTCTATTCGATTCGATCGTGGCTGGCTTTCGTCTATTCACCAACGGCACACTCTTCATATTAATGGAGTTTTGGGATATTTTTAATCCTGCGCCTCATCGGTGATTTCTATTTTTATCAACAATCGAAATAAAGCGAAAACTAACAATGTGATCGGTTTGATATTAATTGCAAATTTCGTTGAATTCATTATGGAGATGTTAAGTTGAAGAAAGTTGAGGAAGTTTGTGTTTGATATTTTGTTCAACAAATACACGAATTTGAATTGAAAATAAAAAAAAAACTTTCGTTGTTCGAGAAAAATACATAGAATTTATTTACATAAATCTTATAGCTCTTTGGTAACATAAATTTAAAAATATTTTTTTTTTAATTTTTTTTTTATATTTTAGAATTTGCATTTAAGAAATTGATTTTTACTTTTCTTGCTAAAATTCTAGATACTGATCACAGAAATAGCATTTAATACAGCAGTAGTAAACATAATAAACAAAATTACACTACCCACTCTCATTGTAGAATAAAGCAGACATCGAAATCGATCGAAATGATCGAAAATTGATATAAAATAATTAAGAATAATAAATTGATAAATCAATAATCTTATAAACAATAAATTAATAATTATCTTGTGATTTTAAACTTACTTTCCAAGCCGAATTTTGAATATGGAAGGGTTCGTTATATTGGAAGGTCTGTGTGAAAGCTCAACTTGACAGAACAAACTTTTTTTTTGTCAAGTTGAGCTTTCACACAAACCTTACGCGATGCGATTCGCATCGCGTCCAATATAATGAACCTTTAAGACACCCAAAGTGGGGAGAGTTTCATGTATGGGTCGGAGTGGGTCGACCCACAATTTTAGCGGGTCGACCCACACATGACCCAAAGTTTTAAAACACACAGAAAAACGATTTCTGTGAATTCTGCAACTGGAGGTCAGGTGTAGGTCGACCCGCTAAGACTGTGGGTCAGTTGTGGGTCGACCCACTCCGATCCTTAGTTTCATGTAATTTTTTCTGAGTTTTAAAATATTCCTTGGAAATTTCCATAAAACTCACCAAAAATTGGGTGAATAAAACATTGTCACATTGTTAAGCTCACCGAGCACATTTCGAAAGCTTTTCAAAGCTTTAAGCTCTTGTGTACCAACGATATATTCAAATTAGACAACTTTCACACTGAGGTCTGAGTTCATTTCATTGAAAACAACTCAAAGCTCTAGAAAGCTCTTCTAAAGCTCTAAAAATTCTTCGTTCCTCAGGTTACATTTATGAGAATTTCATTATTTTGACTAATAAAATTCTCAGCTGGCGAACGTAGAACGAGCACGTTTTGTTCTTTCGGCAAAGTTAGTGTTTTCTTACAAAAAAAAATAAATGAAAAGAATTCTAAGGAAGCTTAAAGCTTCTTAAAGTTCTATAGAGCCAAAAATCGCTAGACGTTTAACTTTCATTCAAAATTTTAAATTGACATTTTTAAAATGTCCAAACCAATTATACTCTGAGCAAGGTGTTGAATACTTTTTTGGCTTTAGTTTTTGAGATCAAATAAATTTTATCAACGTTCTTTGAACAGAAATTCATACGATTTTTCTTCAACGGCCAAACTGCCAGCTTCGACCGTTATTTTAGCACCTTCTTGCAACGTAATGTCGAATGTTTGAAAAATATTTGTTAGAATTGAAAAACTGACAAATTGTACCAGTTTGTATCCCATGCATGATCGTCTGCCAGCACCGAACGGTAGGAAAAAGTCAGGTTTGAATACTCGTCCGTCTCGAATGAATCGTTCCGGATTGAATTCTTTCGGATTCACCCACAATTCTTCCGACATACTCAATTCGTAATTGTTCAAAAAGATGAGCGTGTCCTTTTCCACCAAATAGCCACCAATCGTACTGTTCTGATTGGCTACATGTGGTACGATTGGTGATGAAATCATACGCAATGCTTCCATTATAACAGCTTCAGTGTACGGCATTTGATTTCGATCACTCAATTCAATTGTTGCATTACTTTCCTTGTGTTTGATGGTCTCATCAACTTCTTCTTGGATTTTCTTCACGACATGCTGATTTTGTACAACGTAACCGAAAACTTTTACCAAGAAATTTCCCACCGCCGAATGACCACCGATAATATCTTCCAATGCAAACAAAGCGGTTTCCCATTCCATTTTCGGTTCATAATTCTGGGTCACGTGGTCTACCAACGAGTCCACGTAGTCAATTTGTTCGCTGCTACTCGTCCAAGTTTCGCAACGATTTTCAATAATGTTATCCAAAATGAATTGACGAATTTCATGCGACCAATTTTCCATTCGTTTCAAATTTCTCGAATGGAACAAGGGCAAGAGAAATGGTAAGAAATCGGCCAGGTAACCTTGATTCACTTCGTAGAAAATTTTGTCAAAATTGTAAATCATTTTCTGGAAACCTTTGTCGTTGGTGGAAAAACTTCTCGAACAAAAGTATTGTGTAAAAATATTAGCACACGACTGTAATATCACCGGTTTGATGGCAATGGTTTCGGTTTCGTTTAATTTTCCTTTCACATCGCTAATTGTCGATTGCATTTGCTTGGTGATGATGTCGTTTAATTGATTGTACCGTAAAGAAAAGTTTCGTGGAAACGAATGTTGCACCAACATATCGCGACGCTTTTTCTGAATGTCTGACCAGTTGCAAAATGCTAATGCTGTAAGCAAATAGAACAATCGTTAACACACAATCCGTTGGTTACAGCACAGTCAAACAAAACACTTACAATTTTCTTTATTTCCGGAGAACAGATCGTGATATCTCTTGAAGTTCGGTCGACTATCGAAATGTGACGACTTTGTGATCAAAACTTCTTTAATGTTGTCGATACCGTTAACAACGACCGCTTGTTGGAAGCCCAATTTCAAATTGATGATGTCACCAAACTTTTTGGCCAAAGCTCCAAATGACTGATACGGCAATTCGTAACCTGCCATACTGTACAAATTACCCAATATCGGTATGGACATCGGTCCCGGTGCTCGTTTCACAAATCCATCATCCACGTAATGAATTTTTTTCGATTTTCTCTCCACTAGCAACATGATCAATGTCAACAAAACACATGGCAAAACAATAAACACCGTATTCGATGAAAATACTTTAAACACAATTGAACTGTCCATGATGACGATATATAAATTGTTGCGAGAGAGTATAATGTGTGGAACGGAAAAAAACAAACAAACAAACAACTCAAACGTTCTTTTTTAACTTGAAAATTGTGTTTTGTTCTCAACACTCCTGTATTGGCAACAACGTCTTATTTGAAACAGACCAGCTCTTCTATGTGCGGTATATCAGATTGATCTGATTAAATGGGAGTACACGGGTCGCTTTTATATGAAATCGCGGTGAAAAATTTATAAATTATTTATCGCAAAGGAATCACCAATTTGATTTGATTTTTTTTCGTCTTTCTATGTATATACAATTGGAATAAAGTTAGAGATAATTTTTGATATATCGATTTAAATGTTCTGATAAAACGTTAGATTTTGGTATATTCGCTAAATGTTATGTGTTTTGATTTGCCGTTTTGGAATAAGTTAAAATAATGAAAATATACATTTCCATATCCTGCGCTTGAAACAAAAAAAGTTGTCTAGTTGAGCGAAAACTTAAGGATTAGTTCTTGATTGGAATAGAATTTGTGCATTGTAAAAGAGTCTTTGTTTGGTTTACTGAATGACGTATGACATACCGAGCGACATACTTACAATGGAAATAAAATTTCACTGTTTTTCATTCTCATGCTAATTCTTTTTAACGGATATCGATTATGTTAACCAAATTTGAGTCAACAATGAATGAAATATTAACGAAGAATCCCATTAAGTCCTGTGAAAAGTTTTTGAAAAGAAAACAAAGAAGGCGTGTCGTGGGAAGTTATAATTGTAAGAGTGCAAATTTATTGATTGAGAAATGCAACGATTGATGAAAATAATGTCTAATTGAGTTTAATTCATGCGTACCGTTTGTATTTACCATGCGAAATATGGTTTAATGGTATCCGGTTTGTAAGGTTTAGTTTGCGTTAAAGCGTTAATTGTATTGGGCGCATAGCCTAAGGTTGGTGTGAAAGCTCAACTTGACAAAATTATTTTTATTTCTGTCAAGTTGAGCTTTCATACAAACTCGCATTGCGACTGATAAAATTAGCTTAAGACAGTCTCACTAGAGTATGTCTTTTGTTCGTGTTTTGTTCCCGAACCTCAGGTGGTGGCATCTATGTTTTTTCATCGCTGAATTAAAATCTCAACACAGAACTACTCCCAAATCTCATAGCTGAATACGGACAAACATAAAACTATAGACACAATCTAACAGGGCTTATTATTCGGAATTTTGTTTTCTCAAAATTCTTAAGAAATTCCTAAAATTCTTAGAATTGCTAAAAAAAAAATCTCAAATCGTTCAGTTCAATTTGTTTTATTTCAAAAAGTAAAAATTAAGGAAAACATAACCAAAGACCCGTACGTATCAGAATAGATGTGGCAAAGTGACTCGAACGTACCTAAATATACAAATAAGCAAACAATCCAACGTTTTCTGTTCTTTTATAACTGTAAGAATTTAAAAAATCCGTAGAAATTACCCAAGGTAATGTCAAAGGCCCTACCGAAGTACGTCTCAGACCATTCAAATCTAGAAAAGCTTATATCCAAGGACTAAGTCGTTTTTCCCTAAGGGATGTCCCAAACTAAATCCGGACGATTTCAATAATGAATAACTTTCTTAATTTTGCTCGAAATTAGCTGAAATTTTCAACTTTTGAAGTCTGATATGTTACAATTAAGTGCTGTAAATATGAAGACATAAAACTTTTTGCTCGCTGAAATATTTGCGATGGAGTGAAACTAGTGCAAAAAAATTCTGCACAAAAATACAAAATTTTCAGCAGCCTCACATTTGACTCCTGTGAAATTGATGAAATTTTCGAATTTTATCGTCGGAAGGGGAATCATTTCTGATATTGCTTCTATTAGTATGAAATAAAATAAAAGAGAGCAAAAGTTTGCTTTTACAGTTTGTGAAACTGTCAGCATAAGTAACATGATCAGTGGAGAAAACCACCGCGCAAGCCTTAAGACTAAAAGCTCCTAGCTACGCTCCTTGACATGGGAACATTTCACAATGACACTAAAATGTTAGTTTAGGGTCTAAAGTTGCCTTAAAAACTGAAGAGCTTAACGAGGAACAACATACCTCTTCTAAAAATTGAAACAAGAATATCTGTAATTTCAGCTGACCAAATTCGTAGCGCTTGGAGCATTGGGTAAAAAGAATGCTGCAAAAGTAAATTCATAGCGGGGTTTCTGTGGAAAATTCTTTATCAGTATGAGAGGTATGAATGTGTCTGATGATCTCTCATCCATAAAGTTGGGTTACTGAGCGAAACTCGCTGCTTTTGGCAGGGAATGTACTGATGTGTCAAAAAAACATCACCTTCGTGAAACCTTCAACTTCACCCTGATACATTTGGATCGAAGGGCGTCTTGACAACAAACTTTTGATATTTTTTGATAAAAATAATATTTTCCGTTTCTCTTATAACAAATTTAAATCGGATTAGCAAAATGTTGAACTCTACGAGAAGTTTTTGTTCTGGGAGATGTGGAATTGCTACCTTGCCAGTAAAGGCATTCCAGCAATCAGGTTCACGTAAATTAACAGAAATTTGTTTTGTGGGGTTTTTCTGTTCAGAAACAATAAATATATTTGTAAACGAATATTCTACAATGAAAAATTAGCATAAAGCTGACATTCCTCCCATAGGTAATTGCGAATGAAGTAAGAAATTATTTTGTGCAGAATTTTTTTGCACTAGTTTCACTCCATCGCAAATATTTCAGCGAGCAAAAAGTTTTATGTCTTCATATTTACAGCACTTAATTGTAACATATCAGATTTCAAAAGTTGAAAATTTCAGCTAATTTCGAGCAAAATTAAGAAAGTTATTCATTATTGAAATCGTCCGGATTTAGTTTGGGACATCCCTTAAAACCCAGAAACACATGTTATCTCAAATTTTATTGTCTGCAACTTTGTCATTGGAAGCAACTTTCTACCTCTAATAGTTCTGGATATCTGGGTCGTCCTGCACATTTATGGAAGTGGTCATATACCAGGATTGGGCCATATTTCCCCAAAACCCTGAAACACGTGTTCGCTTAAATTTAATTTTCTACAACTTCGCCTTTGGAACCAACTTTCTAACTTTCACAGTTCTGGAGATCCGGGTCATCCTGCCCAACTATGGAAGTGGCCATATACATGGATTGGGCCATATTTCATCAAAACTCTGAAACACGTGTTCGCCTCAATTTCTTTCATCATCAACTTTGCCTTTGACGGTAAATCTCCATATTGCATAGTTAAGGAAATATAGACGAAAAACTGTTTTCTCTCTGAATCTCAATTTCGTCCATTCCATTGGTCCAGGTGCCCAGACCCCTGACCCGATTCCCACAAAATTTTTTTTCCAGTTTCGTGACATCAAATGTTTTCATTTGACACCAAAATGAGAAATTTCCGTGCTATATTTGCTGAGATATTTGCGAAAAAGCTTCACCGACCTTCGAAAAACCATGTTTTTGGTCCCTTCCTCGACCATATCTCCGGAACCACGGAGGAGACGGACAGACGGACATTTTTTTTATTGCTGATTCGTCATATTTAGACGATAATAGATGCATCCCCCCAACTCCCACCTCGACCTACCCCATGTTACAATAAAATTGTCTGTAGTAAACGTATAGGACCTTTGTACTTCGTACGGGTCCAAAAATTCTTTTATTTTCGTGATCGCTTGCTGTATTGTCTCAGTTGGACGGGCAACGATTTTCTTTTCGTAGTACCACTCTTTGGCACACGAATTGTGTTTACTTTTTCGATTTGAATGTCTGGTTGACTCTGGGTTTCATCTTCTTCATTCAGAAGGTCAATAAGTAAAGGTTGATTAACAGCTGTAGTTTGGGTTTCAGCGCTCAGAACTTATACACCGCTTAACTGACTTGTCGTCACTGAGTCACTTGTAAAATTAAACTCAATTGCTAAAGATGAATCATTCGTTGCTGTTTGATCATCGTTGCCGTTTGTATCAATTGTAGCTGTGGATGCACAGCCTTCGACCGGACATTTCAAAAGAAACGAGGCGCTTCCGTCCGTCTCAATGAGTTTTAACGGAATCCATGTTTGCCTTGAATACCAAATTCTCTTCAAGAAGCTGCAGTGTTGCGTAAATTCACATAGCACACGTCCAGCGTAATCAAATATGTTTCCGTGTATTGCAAGTGACTACAACAAGTTCAAGGATTGGGACCGAACTGCTTCATCCGCTTATACTTTGTACAATTACTTGTTCACTTGAACATTTTGATCCCACCCCGGCTATCTTTGTCGCAAATGTCACAAAAAAAACGAAGATACAAATCTAGTTCGAAAGTGAAACAACACTCTTGGTATAAGGGAGTTTTCGAAGAAGCAACTGTAAAGAAGCCAACTAGTCATGATCGTGTAATTAAATTCTAGGCAGCTGTTATTATACCGTTTCTGAATATATTTTCTTCTTAATTATCGAAATAGTCACACAGACACACTTATCTGGGTTTTAAAAGTTTTTCTTAAAAAATTCTCAAAATTCTCAAAAAATTCTTAAAAATCTTAAAAAATTCCAAAAAAATTCCGAATAATAAGACCTGAAATCTAAAGCCATCACTGTTGTATGCTTCGTGAAATCAGTCACTTTTGAATTAGAAAAAAAGGAATAAATGCGTTTCCCACGAATTTCACTCTTTAGACCCATACGAAGTACTGGTCTTATGCGTTTAGCACGACGTTTGTAACACGTCGAATTTCGACCCGGGACTTGGTGGGTTTTTCGTTTTGGTGTATAAATAGAAGAAATATGCAAAAAAAATGTTGTCCGTCTGTCTGTCGCCAAGTTATCTCGATTAAGGCTTCACTCATTTTCAAAATCTTTTTTCTTTCCTGAAAGGTAATCGAAAAAGTGAGGTCAAGTTCAGAGATGGGCACTTTTGGACCTAGGGCCGCTTAAGTGGTTTTTGGTCTTTCGTACATAACTCGAGTAAATTTTATCTGATTTCAATAATTTTTTTTTTATCGTCATGTCTATGAAAGCCCAACAATTTATGGCAGAAAATTTTTTTAGTTCAGGTCCTTGGGCTTAATTAGGGGTCTAAAACTGAGTCTCTACAAGGGCACTACGAATTTTTTGTACATGACTCGAGTAAATCTCTTCAGATTTTCATTAATCTTGTTTTATTCCATAGGTCTATGAAAGCCCCACAATTTAAGCAAAAAAATTTTTGAGGTCGGGCCGTTGGACTAAAGCAGGCCCAATGGATAGGGCCAAATGTCTTTTTGCTATAAAAACCCAGTAAATTCCTTTCGATTTTTTGATTCTTTTCTATTTCAGAGGTAAAAGAAGGCCTAACAGTCCTCAAGAAAAATTTGTTGCCGAGGCCTGTAAAAATTTGTTTTGCTATGTTGTAGATGAAATTGGCTATAGGACCGATTATTCTCAGTCAAAATATCCCCAGACGAAATGTCCCCAGAAGAATATCCCAGAATATCCCACAAAAAACGGACCAAATATCCCCAGATGTAATGTCTACTCCGAAATGGTGAATATAGTTAGGTATTATGAATTACATATTATATAGTGTGTTGGGCGGCTCAGCCCCCTCAACCCCGCGCCTGCGGCGGGCTTTTGTAAGCCATGCAGGCGACCTTACGTTTTCAAGGGCTGCCGCCCCTCGACCCCGCTTTTTTATTTTTGGTTATTTATTTCAGGCCTGCGGCGCAAAGTACACTTTACATTGAACATTCTTAAATTTTTGAGTGTGGATATTTCGTCTGAGGGGATATTTTGTCCTTTTTTTTAATGGAAAAATTGTGGTTATTATGTCCGGTTATTTTGTCTGGGGATATTTTGTCTACGGGGATATTTTGGTTGGGGATATTTTTTTTGGACATTCGGTCCTAACCCCGATAAAACTGAGTGGAACATTTTTGTGCATGGAAATATGGAAATATCAGAGGATTCCCAAATATGGGTCCGAGGCAGGCCCAAAACGAATTTTCTACAATGCTTTTTCGTACGGGTTTTTCAATATTGCCATTTCGGCAATTTCCAATCCAGATGAATATTCATAATTAGTAATTTCATACAACGGGAATACATGCAAAGGGAATCTTTGCAACGGGATTCGTACGGGTCAAATCTTAAAAGTCAAATGATTTTTTTTCCAAAACTATTTAAATTAACTTAAAATTATGTTGTGTTTCACTAGCTAGAGTTTCATTATAATTTGGGTTATGTTTTCAATCCAAAGGTTTGATCAAAGGATTTGTAAATGATCTTAGTTTATTAGCAAATATAGCATTAATTTCCTTCATTTGTAAATTGAGTGGAGGTGTTTTTGATTGACAGTGGAGACTGTAGATGGGATGGTTGAACTGCGCTTTGAATATCGATCTAAGGCACTTGTTCTGTATGAGGTTGATGATGTGTGTTGTCGCGTGAAGAATACTTCTAATAATTGCTTTATAAATAAACCATTAAAATGGTATAAGAAAGTAGCAGGTAGAGTAACTTTCTTGAAAAAACAAATGTCGGAGTAACAAATGTCAAAGTCTCACTTTATTTATTTATTTATCTTCGGTTAATATACAGATTACTCCAATAACATATTAACAACAAAATTACTCAAATAAATTGCATATTTCTGCTATTTGAAATAGTAGAATAAAAGAGAAAGATGAAAAAAGTAAGAATAAGAAATAAGAAATAATATAATGTAAAAATAAAATGAAAATGAAAAATAATAATAATAATAATAATGAAAATGATAATAATGAAAAGAAAAAAAACAATAATAATAAGAATAATAAAACAGGAGAAAAATAGGATCGGATCAGGATGTAATAGAGTTTCTCAAGAAGGACAGGACGCTTCAAAACAAAACAGAGAAGCATCAACGCAGGCACAGACCACCAAAGAAAACCGCAGACGGAGATGTACTGATGTGAAGTAGGAGCTATTCGTAGTGTTTCAAAACGTTCGATGGTAGACTAATAACTCAAAAACTGCGAAGATAACGAAGGTAGTGGTAGAGCTGAGATGGCGCGTTTAAACTCAAATAATGACAAGACATTAGGGATTGGTATGCCACGAAAAAATCTGTCATGATTTTTTGGGAGTCTGAAGGAAGGTGCTTTCAGGAGGATATTAGTTCTAGGTGTCCTTGAGGCAAAAGTATTCCGCTCCCGTGTTGGATAAGCATACTCCGCATATGTTATTTTGACTGCGATGTTAGCTTGTAAGAGCCCATTTAATAATTTGTACAAGTAGATTTCATCAATGATAAGTCTTCTACTCGCTAGTGTCCGCATGTGGAGCCTAGTTAATCTATTCTCGTAGAGGTCCTTGGTATATTTCATTTTAAAAAATAACATTCTTGTATATTTACGCTGAATTCGTTCTATCTTCGAGATGTATACTTTGTAGAAGGGATTCCAAATAACAGATCCGTACTCTACCACCGACCGGATCAGAGAGTTGTATAGGAACATAAATGATTTTTTACTCTTAAAATATACACAGGCCCTGAAAATGAAACCCAACATCCTACTACATTTACGGAAGACGTGGTTTATGTGTACATCGAAACATAGTTTTCCATCGAAGTAGATACCGAGGTCCTTGATTGAGTCGACTCTTTTTAGTATATGCACACCAATCTTGTATTCATAGAGAATAGTTTCTTTTTTCCGCGTAAAGGTGATGATGGAGCACTTATCAACATTTAAATCAAGGTCATTATCTTTTGACCAAGCATCAAGCCTCAATAGATCAGATTGCAGAGACACGCAATCCCCTAGAGACTCAATTCTTTTGAACAGTTTGAAATCATCCGCGTAGCCCAAATTTTCAGATAATAGTAAGTTTGGGAGATCATTGACATATATGATAAAGAGGAGGGGCCCGAGTAGGGAACCTTGGGGTACACCTGAGATCGGGGTGTAAAATTCGGATGTACTTCCACAAAATCTGACACATTGCTTCCTATCTCTAAGATACGATTCGAACCAACTCAGGATGACCCCACAGATGCCAAAGGACGCAAGTTTACTGAGAAGAATGTCAATGTTCAATCTATCGAACGCCTTAGCGAAGTCCGTGTAAATAGAGTCAACTTGCATATTGCTATCAAGTGACTCCGACAAAAAGTCAACATATGCCATCAAATTGCTCATGGTACTCCTCTTTTTCACGAAACCATGCTGGTTAACATTGATGTATGGAGACACATGCTCGTAGATAACAGAGTGTACCAGACGCTCAAAGACCTTACTAAAACCGTTCAAGATGGAGATAGGCCTATAGTTTGCGATTAGTGCTTTGTCTCCGGATTTAAAAATGGGCGTAACATTGGCGCATTTGAATTCCTCTGGAAATATTCCCGAACTAAGCGACAGGTTGAACAGCATAGACAGCGGTTGTGCTAAGTTTACTGAACAATGCCTTATGAAAACATTTGGTATATCATCGATACCGGCACCCTTGTTCGTATCTAACCGTTCCAGCTGCTCTAAGACCTGAGTCTCAGTGAAGGACATTGGAAAAGGCGAGATTGGAGGTCATCAGTCGGTATTATGCGTTTCACATATGCACCTCCGGGTTCTTTGAATACAGATTTAAAATATGTGGCGAACAGATTTGAGATGTCATTGGGGTTTGTGGCCACCACTCCATCAAAACTCATCGTGTTGGGGTACGTATTCGTCATTCTTTTGCCCTTGGTAAATTGCCAGAAATATTTCGGCTTTACACTTAAGTTATTCTCTATGCTTTGAATGTATCTGTCTTCATCTCTAATAATCATCGACTTAGCTTGAGCCCTCAACGCAGAAAAGGCATTGTAATCAGCTTGTAAACCGTATTTCTTCCATCGCTCATGAGCAACATGTTTCTGTTTAAGAAGTTTAATCAATTCAAACGAGAAATACACAGGATACTTACGGTTAGACACTTTCATCACGGGTATCAACTCTTCAATAATATGATACACAGTGTTGTAAAATTTGTTCACCGCTTCCACAACACTACCCGAAAGTATTTTGTTCCAATCACATTTATTTAGCCTATTATTAACCTCCTTGTAGTTTGCCTTAAAAAAATTAAATTTATTTATGGAGATTTCTTTGACAAATGTAACGGGTTTAGAGCTAAAGCGCACGCTCAAAGGCGGGTGGTAGCCATCTATCGGATTAGCTAAAGGAAATACTTCCCTCGTAACTACAATAGAATCTCTTGGTGCATTGGATAAAAACAGATCCAAAATACCACCGTGAATGTTGCGAACACCGTTAAATTGAGTTAGGTCGCTAAAATAAAAATTTTGAATCATAAGTTCAGGAATCTCGCCTTGAAATCTAGTTGGCTTTAAGTAGTTCTGTGCGGGCACAGGCGACCATATGATGCTACTCTTGTTAAAGTCGCCCACCAAATAATGGCGATCAGAAAGATATACATCATTAATGAGTCGACTTTGACGTTCGAAAAAGTCATCATAATAATCAGCAGATGCTTCCCGTGGGAAATACGCGACCGTCAGGCAGAAATGTAAGTCCTTGGCAAGACTTACTCTAATTGTTAGATCCTCCGAGCTATTGTCAGATACATTGAGTAGTATTGAACTCATCGTGGTCTTAATGGCTAACAGGACACCACCCCCATCTTCTTTGTCAGTTCTTACATTAAAATCCCTGTCTTTACGGTACACATGGTATTTAAAACCATTTCCGAACAACTCGCTTGTGTTTATGTTTTCGTTTAGCCATGTCTCAGTGAGGCATATAAAATCATAATCACATGCCAATATGTTCCTTAAGGTATCTTGCAGTTTAGTTTTTAATCCTCTAACGTTTTGATAGTAAATAGACAAATTATCCACTACGAATTTTATTGAAATTATACCCAAAAACGGGAAATAGTCACATCAATACAAACCGCCTGACGCTAGTTTAATTTGGAAAAATCCGTACCTACGTTGACGTTCAGTGCCTTGGCGTCCTTATCCTTCTTAAGAAAAATCTTACCATCCTTGATCCACAAAAACTCAAAATTATTCGCTATTTTAAATTGTTTCGCTCGATAGAAGAGTTGCTTCCTGTTTACTGTGAGGTGATCATTGATGTAAATGTTGCTTTTATCATCTACAAAGCCAATTTGATCAGCCGTTGGTTTCAATTTACGTGATGCCTTGATAAGTTCACTCATTTTGCCATAGTTTTTAATGCTGCAGATAATAGGTTTAATCTTTGATTTATTGGTAGAACGCACCCTTGAGACGTATGAAATGTCATCGTTTTCCAGCGGAATTTTTAACGCTTGGGCAATCTTGGGAATCAATGTGCGCAGATTTTCATTACTGGTCTCAGGGACGCCGCTTATCTGAATATTATGGGCTCTATTCATCTGGTCAAGATCATCTAATTGACGATCATGCTTTGCCAAACGATTTAAAATATTAACATTGGTAGATTCGAATTGTTGTATTTGGTTATCATGCTCATCAATACGCTTAGACATAGACGAGAGAGCGCCCAGATGTTCTTCGAATGATGCAAGAACTATACTAAATTTGTTTTGACTTACTTTAATCATCCATTAGTTGCGCAATAGTAGCATTGGTGTCCATTGATTGGGCATTCTGAGAGCCAGCTGTCGAACCCTTGTTGAGTTGACGAGCTTGTAAACGTAATTCGCTTTCTATTCTCGCAACCAGAGCAGATCCAGTCAGAACCATTTTTCAAAACACTTTTAGCTGCGATGTCATCCAAACTTAGACATTTGGAGTGCCAAATTTGTGAACACTCATTACAGGCTAGAAACAGTTCATTCTTAGCTCTGGATATTGTGTCTGAGCATACGACACACTGACGAACCATTATTATTTCATATCCGGTTTAGTGGGATTCACATCCACTAAATTCACCTGTTCTCTTCAAATCAAGAGTTTGTGACACCGACGGCTTGTAATCACAGCGAACTGGTACAACTGGAACAATGCTGTGAATTGGTAGAGGTCGAAGATAGGTCACCTTAAAAATTTGACTCTAGACAATAGACCAATGCGAACACTGTTTTAATTGAAAGGTGCCACGTGCTAACTTGCTTAGCTCTCAGATTCGATTTGTTGTAATTCTGAGCTTCGAATTATTATTAAATATGAATTCAATTTAATATGAAATGAAATTAATATGAATTCATAGAGTTCAACACACAAGCACTCTGCACATGGAATCACTGTATTCTGACTTTTGTTCTTTGTTATAATTTGTTCATTGAAATGACTATTAGTTGACAATCGTTGAACTTAAGTTTATACAACATAAGCGAACTCTGAACACTTTCGTTTATATGATAGGAATTTATTTGAATTTTGAATATTTGAATTTAATTTTATGACAACGTATGATGACGACATTAAAATCAAAACTGAAAACAACACTTTATGTTGATTTAGCGTGTTGTTTGCTGTAGGCTGAAAAACAACTTTGACAGCTGTCAAAAAACATTCACAGACAGAAAGGCAACCAGCCAGAGCATTCCCAAAGTGTAGCTACCGCTACTTAATAATTATCTTGTTGACTTGGTTTAGTCTGGATTTACGATTTAAAATACTATATAAAATACTGTAGTATTTCAAAACCTTCTCTGAAGTAAGGTCCGTGTGCCGTTTAAAATTAAGCGAAGAGTGACACCTAAGACCATTGGATTTCTGAATTCATGACTTTAACTTGGGTAGATGGGAGCCATCTGGCGGCTGGCGACTTTTCGCCTAGTATAATAAGATGCTTGGGTTTTGTCAGGGTTAAGTTTTATTTTCCATTTGGAGCAAAAGTCTGATAATTGAGTGCTGGCTATAATCTTTTGTGGACTGAATACACAGCTGTGTGATCCGCAAAAATACCTTTATCTGAAGCAGTTATATTAAGATCTGACGTAAACACATTAAAAAGAGTCGGACTCAACACACTACTTTGCGGAAGCTCTGCAATTGTGCTGTGTGTTGGTGAGGAGTTGCCCTTGATTGAATGTCCACCGTGAAACAAAAGAGTTCAGTATGTCAATTAGATAAAGAGGGAAATTCAATTTGAACATCTTGTGGATTAAGCCTTTATGCCAAACACTGACGAATTTCGCTCTGCTGCACTTATCGCGTTCACAAATTTTGTGCTTCCCTGCTTCAATATGTGAAAAAAAATTCAATTTCTTCTTGTACAGTGCTCCGCAAAGTGTTCTCCTTAAAATTATGATTTCTCTGGAGTTAACATTTCTTTAGCAATAGATTGTGTCTTTAGTTTAATGTTTGTCCGAATTCAACTATGAAAGCATGGATACCGCCACTTGAGATTTGGGAGTAGTTTATGTGGAGACGTTAATTCAGCTATGAAACAACATAGATGTCACCACTTGAGGTTCGGTAACAAGACACAGTCATTTTTATGATTTTAGGTTCAAAGATGGTTTTTGTTCAACCCATTAAGTGCACCAAAGTGAAATATACGAAACAAAGGACGTAGATTTCAGCAAAAAAAGAACAGATGAGTCTTAAGACTTTTCCTGTTTATTAGTTTCTTTTTGCTGTACGGCGTGTAAATAGGTAAGCTTGCGCACAAGAATTTGTCGCTTTCTTAATCAAATAAACGAAAACAGTAGGAGGACCGCCGCAGCATTTGAACCAATTGTGCTACGTCTGACCAATTGTGTCATTTGTTTTAGGTTTGTCCGTATTCAACTATATGACCACCAGAGAAAAGTGAGTAGTTCTATGTTGAGACGTTAATTCAGCTATGAAAAAACATAGATGTCACCACTTGAGGTTCGGTGACAAGACACAGACATGACAAGGTCTATTTTTCTCAATTTTTTTTTTAAATTTTGTTTTTAAACCTTGGGATTGGAGGTTCTTTGCGACGTTGCTTCGGACGGGTTTTTATCATATCATGTATCAATCATGTATCATCGTAACATATCATTTCATTTATGACATAAAAACTGGCTAAATAAATTTGAAAAATATTCAAGAAAATTTTCTAAAAGATGGGCAGTTCGTGGCACCTAAGCTTTTTGTTAGTATTTGTAAACTCATTAACCAATCCAAACTACAAGGTAATTTTACATCAGAAAATTTTATTGGCTATCCCATCTGAAAGTTGAGCATTACATGTATGTTTACCCCTATCAAAACCATGCGTAGCTTCTTTTTTACCTCAATAGTGAAGACAAAAGTTTTATTTCACTAGTGGAAACAAACGTTTTACCTCACAAGTGAAGTAAAACTTTTGTTTTCACTAGTGAGGTAAAAAAGACCCTACAGAATGCATAGTTTTCGTAGGAGGTAATGCTCAACTTTCGGATGGGTACGCAATAAACATTATACGGTGGACCCTGACACAATTTTGAGAACTCGCAAACTCACTCGTGTTACAACACGCTTTGAAAACTGATTTTTGGCTCATGAAGTTGCATACTTGTCAAAATAACATTTTCAATGCTTGTTGCTGAAGAAAACATTCGCGAGCTTGGCTCTTATAAAAAAATTGTGTCCTCATGTAATGAATTACTTTCGCAGAGTCCACTGTAATATACTATTGAGTGACAGTGATTTTCTATGATCTACTGTGATTAACTATGAGTAACATTATGCATTGAGCGACCTTTTTTGACAATTGTATGTACAATTCGGTCTCAAAAAAGAACCTAATGCAACGTATACTGATCTAACCCGATCATATGCTTTTATGGCAGACTTTGGCACGAGTAGGTCAAATGTTCTCCCATATTTCTACCCAGCTGAAGTTGAGTACACAGACAATCAAAACTACAACAAGCATTTTTCTCTTCTGTCATTTTTCTCTAACTGATTACTAGCCCTAAGCAATTGACAGTCTAAGATTAAATGCCCGATTTTTAACAGCTTTATGAGGTTGATGATAGTGAACGATATCTGAGGCCAATGTCGAATATAATTTCATGCAACATTGCTCTTGAAACTTTCAGACAATCGTTATATTAGGCTCTTTCTTGTGAAAATCTTTCCAATGTTGCGGCACCCATAAAAAGATAAAATTTATTGACAATAAAAAACTTAACAATGCTTCTCGGAAATGGACTTTTAATTGTTTCTGTTTGTATCTCGGATTATCAGTGATTTTGAGCTAATTATTTACTCAAAACATAAATTCCGATATGGTTGTGTTATATGCATTTTCTGCATATTTTTGAATTTCCATGCTCATCGATTGAGGCTACTAATGTAGGAACGTAGGAAATACAGCATACAGCCTCACCAGTAGCAAAAAAAAGGTTACTATATCATCTTTAGATTGTATGCCCCTAGGTCGAAACGAAAGTGGACCATAGTTTCGAAAACTTTTTTCTCCCGATTTCGTCCTATCAACTAAATGAACGGAAATTAATTTTAAAATCGAAGCGCCTGTCTTCGTCTTTCTGCGAATACTTCACGTAAGAGAGATAAAAGAGAAAAAAAAAAAACAAGAGGCAGGGGGGGGATACGAAAACAGACACATTATACAAAAAATCTTCAGTTACTTGTTGTCCCATCGAAAACTTGTCATTATATGTATATGTGCGCCCCCGGAAGTTATTCATTACATGCTATTCATTACATTAGGGCCCCCACCGGAAACTTCTCGTTGCACGTATATCTATATGTAATGACGCGTTTTCGCATAGGACACCGAGTAAAACAGTATACAGTGGGGGTGCTTAGTAAGTCGTGACACTCGCAAACTCATTCGTGTGTTTTTAAGCAACTCGCTTTTGTAACTGTTTTTTAACTCTTGCCTCTAACCTTCGGCTCGGGATACAAACAGTACACTAGTCAAAAAACAGTTTTCAAAGCTTTTTGCTTAAAAACACCCTCTTGAGTTTGGCTCATTTCACAAAATTGATCCTTCGTGTAATGACTCACTTCTGCACCCACCACTGTAATCTACTATTGTATGGAATATTGCAGACAAGGGAGAGGAGGGTCCAAAAACTCGGAAAATGCAGACGTCTTATAAACGCTCGCGCAGGTTCCAAGTGATGAATGAACAGAAAACGAAGAGACATTTGTATGCCTTTCTTTCTCGTTTACTCCGTTTCGTTCGTTACATTTTTTTAATTCCTGCAAAGAAGCGAATGTACTTACCTACGTATGTTGAAAGGAGATCAGTTTTAGAGCAATATTCTCGTATTCGCTTCTATTTCTTTTTTTTCACATTCTGTGTCTTACCTAATTTTCAATTGGAAATCTTCAATTTGAATCTTGAATCTCAAAGAAGGTAAACACACAAAAAAAATCAAAATATTAAATTAATTTTGTTAAATAAATGACGAAATGAGGAAACGAACAGAAGCGAATCAATTTGTTGACTACGCAGCAGAACATTTCGATTGCATCATTTCGAAACGCCTAACGTAATATTTGATGAGATTACATCTGCGCAGCCAAACAACGTTTCTGCGTTCTAAGTCGACAGTAGGAGTTGGCAAATACATGAAAGGTATATGTGGTGATATAGTTCATACATGTGACTAATAGATAGCGTGATTCTCTTTATAGAGAAATTATCAATATTGCTAATATTTTATTTTTAGTGTTGATTTTAGTAACATATTAACATCATTATCGGTGAGTTCTCCATATAAAATCTACATTTTGTCATAGAATAATCTGCAATTTATTAGGTAAAGAACTGAGTTTTAAAGTTTGGACTCAGCAAATTAGTATTTTGAATTGCGTGCGATGCGAATAAATCGCATAAGGTTTGTTCGATATCTCAACTTGACAGAAACACCGTATCCATAACAGGTTGTGATTAAGGAGTTGTTTATTAGGGAGCGATGTCAATAAATCGCGTTTGAAAGTTCAACTTACAGCTGAGCACAATAAGAATGACCCGCTATTTGTAATATCACCGTGTTCTCTATTTCTCCCACTTCTCTCATTTCGTATATCATTTCAAATGGCGAATCGAGAGAAGTCGGAGAATCATAGAAATAGAGAACACGGTGATATTACAAAAAGCGGGTCATTCTTATAGTGCACAGCTGTAAGTTGAACTTTCAAACGCGATTTATTCGCATCGCTCCCTAATAAACTACTCCTTAATCACAACCTATTATGGATACGGTGTTTGATACGGTGTTTCAAAAGATCTCATTGAGTAGAGTAAAGATAAATCGTGCTAGGCGACAGCCACAGTCTTTGTCCTTCAAAGCTTTACTTAATTGTTAAAGGGTTTCGAACGCTGGACTTACAAACATAAAGCCGAAAGGAAATGGGCATGAAAACATCAAATTTTTGTAAAATGCAGTGGCTCAGTTGAAGAAAAAGAACATTTCAGATCTGAATGAACCATTGTCTCTGCGGGTAAACGAAAGTAGCGGTAGAAGTTAATTCTGGACATAAATCATTGGTGATTCATCGTGAATCACCGATGATTCACCGGGTATTCACCGATGATTCTCCGAGGAGTCACCGGTGATTCCCTGGTTAATCATCGGTAATTTCCCAGTGCTTCCTCTGTGAATCATCTTTAATTCCCTGCTGCATCATCGTTGATTCCCCGGTAACTCATCGTTGATTCTTCGGTGAATCATCTTTGATTCCCCGGCGAATCGTCGGTGATTCTCTGGTGAATTATAAGTGATTCACTGGTGAACTATCGGTGATTCCCAGCTAAATTATCGGCGATTCTCCGAATCTTAGGTGATTCATCGTGAATCACCGATGATTCACAGTGTAATCAACGATGATTCACCGATGGTTCTCCGAGAAGTCACCGGTGATTCCCTGGTTAATCATCGGTAATTTCCCAGTGCTTCCTTTGTGAATTATCTTTAATTCCCTGATGCATCATCGTTGATTCCCCCGTAAATCATCGTTGATTCTTCGGTGAATCATATTTGATTCTTCGGTGAATCATATTTGATTCCTGGGTGAATCGTCGGTGATTCCATGGTGAATTATAGGTGATTCCCTGGTGAATTATCGGTGATTCTCAGCTGAATTATCGGCGATTCACCGGTGAATCATCGGTGATTCTCCGAGGAGTGGTTAATCATCTTTGATCCCCGGTGAATCGTCGGTGATTCCCTGGTGAATTATAGGTGATTCCCTGTTGAATTATCGATGATTTCCAACTGAATTATCGGCGATTCATCATCGGTGATTCCACTGTGAATTATTGGTGATAATCCCGTGAATAATTGGTGATGATTGATTCCACCGTGAATCATCGGTGACTCCACGGTGAATCATCGATGACTTTCAGGTGAATCATCGGTGATTCCGTGATGAAACATTGATGCCTCGGTGAATCATCGGTGGTTCCCCGGTAAATCATCGGTGAATCATCGCTGATATACCGGTGAATCATCGGTGATTCCCCGGTGAATCATCGGTGATTCCCCGGTAAATCATCGGTGATTCCCCAGTGAATCATCGGTGATTATTCGGTGAATCATCTGCTTTCACTTCCACAGAAATGGCATGTTGCGCCATACTGTGAATTTACTTTGAGAAAGAAAAAGAGAGAGAGAGAGAGATTGTGATCTTAGATGGGATAAGGGACCATCCATAAATTACGTACGCTTTTTTCAGTGCTGTCAGCAGATTTAAATCAACAATAACTTGAAGAATATTCACTTTTAAGACGTCAAATGTATGGCCGACCCCCCCCCCCCCCAAACTACCCCCCTAAATGGGGGTCGGCCATACATTTGACGTCTTAAAAGTGAATATTCTTCAAGTTATTGTGGATTTAAATCTGCTGACAGCACTGAAAAAAGCGTACGTAATTTATGGATGGTCCCTAAGTTCACCGACGCTGATCGCTTTTCTGTGAAAAAAAAATTGTAGAAAGCTTTCTGAGAACATTTTTTGTTGCGTTCTCATAATTAAGTGTCCGATTTTATTGGAATAAGAATTAGGATTGCAGCAAATTCCTTCGTAAAATGAGAAGCTCCTTTGACTTTGACTCGCATCTATTGAATACACATTTTTAGGAAGGAAACATTTTATTTAGCTAAAATAACAATTTGACTCAGTTTACTAATTTGTAACAATAAAAAAAAACTATTTGCCTATGAATGACGACATGTCGTACGTAATGACTTTGGGAGCAATAAATCCACCGAAACCGGGGGATCCTTTAAAGTAAATTCCTACACCACTTAACGGTGCTTCACGATCGAATGACTCTACCATCTGAGAATCGATAAACGGTATGGTCGTCTGAGCGACGTCTTCATACAAGCCAGTCGGTTGGAATTTTACAACTTTATTCTCCTCAAGGTTAGGAACTGAATAGTCTGTCGCTTTCGTCGGAATATTGGATTTTTTTAAACTTATTTCCGCTCGAAGTTGATTTTCGTGCCCATTACAAATCCATTTGTGATCGTTGTACAACATTCCAGTGGAAAATTCGAATTTTGTGGCTCTTACTTCTATGTTCAGTATTCCTTGAATCACCTTAAAACGAACACCCGTTACCACCGAACCGACTGGCACAGTGACAGTATCTAAGTTGATTGCCCGATTTTGGTTAGTCAATGTGTGGTAATCAACGCCCTCTACTTGTCCATCTGGTTGGAAATGCTCGGTGAGTGTAAATGGATGCCAAGGCTTCGTAAGATTCACTCGACCGTTACCCAAGAATTCTGATTGGTGGATACCCCAAGTAAAAATCCCTTTTACTTTAAATAACCCTACGCCGGTTATGATACTGCAACAAGAATTTTGTTCAGTTGAATGTTTTTCCGGTAACGTAAACGCTAACTTTACCTATTCGACGCTGTGTCTGACACAACTTCCTTGAGACTGAAATACCTGTCTGTTTTTTCACTCATTTCGTCACACAAACAGAAACAGTTGCTGCATTGAACAAACCATCTCGTCCATGATGTCACACTTGTTGTAGGCCGATGGCAATTATCACTTCCCAGCTGTTTTCCAGAACCTAAGACTATGTTTGTGTATCGACGATCCGAATAGCTCTCCTGTAAATGTAGCAAATTATCCAGCGAATTATTTCTGGGGACAAACAAAAAATTACCGTGAAGCACACGGTCATGTCACCTTCAATGAAGTCACAGTTCAAAATCGTTCCATTGCATCGAGTTTTCGGATTTTTTGGTTCTTTATCGCACAACGTACCTTCATGGCACCCATAGCTTTTAGTGCTACTGTAGTCAGGACAGGATTTTGTACAATCGTTGTTTCCATTCAAATTCGCTTCATTTTCTACAAATCCTTCCAAGAAATGCATTACTTGGTATTTTGGATCATCTGAAAAAAATCGTTCTGAAAGTCTTCAGAAGGCTATTTTCAATTCCATATAATTCGCTAAAATATCCCCGGACGAAATAACCCCTGGGAACCAGACAGAATATCACTGACAAAATGTCCTTTGGAGAAAATACTCACGGAGATCCGTGGTATGAGTTCACTGCGAGTGATCCGAACAAACTTTGAGATATGTGTAAACACATCTTGGAGCTCTTATACTTCTAGAAGGAAGGCATTCTCGTACCCCACTTTGTAACCAGCTTTAAAGATTTTCGGAATTTTTAGGAGTCTGTTTTTCTGTTAGGTTATTTTGACCGGTGATATTTTGATCGATTTCTTCAATTTCTACTTCAATCAATCAACTCCCATTCTAAAGTTCACATTGCAAGCAATTACCATAACTTTGAGGAGATAAATCACATTTCCAGACGTCTCTATTCGCTAACAGCATCAATTCTTTCGCATGTTGTTGATTTTTCCTCATTTGTTCACTGAATTGCTTTTGCAAATCTTTTCCTTTTTCGATGTAACTTTCTTTAAGAATAAAACAAAAAATGAAAGCTTCACGCAGTTGGATTATGGTAGAAAATTGTTTACTTTCTACATATGCAGCGAGGAACATCTGAGACAGTTGAACTAAAGCATAGGCACCCAATTGAGATTTAGATAAGTCGTTGTAGCATTGGAAAAGTTGATAATTTCCTGACTCCATCGTTTGGCCGTGCTTTATACATTTTTGTTTATCAGCTGCCTGTAAAACAAAGAAATTGCTTTTTTCCATTTATCACAAATAAAGCTGAAGAAATTTAAGTTTGCAGTAAGTACAAACTTTTCCTTCGTTTCTCTTATTTCTCCCATTCTACCACGAGTGGCAAATTAAATAAATAGAGAATGAGAGAAATAAGAGAAAGTAGAAAACGTTGTACGACAGCAAACCCAATTAACCAAATTCAAAAGAACTTTGTTAAAGCTTCTCCGAGGGATGTCTCATTTTGAAATCGGAAGAATTTGGTTAATTGGGAAGGCTGTACATTGCGCGTAAACCACAAGTTTATAGATCGTGTCTTTAGTTTAATGTTCGTCCGTATTCAGCTATGAAAGCATGGATGCCGCCACTAGAGATTCAGGAGTAGTTCTATGTTGAGACGTTAATTCTCCTATGAAAAAACTGAGA
Organism: Pseudolycoriella hygida; assembly: GCA_029228625.1. NCBI lineage: Eukaryota > Metazoa > Arthropoda > Insecta > Diptera > Sciaridae > Pseudolycoriella > Pseudolycoriella hygida. Next base: position 166,985,384 of record CM055403.1, read on the forward strand.
TGTCACCACTTGAGGTTCTGGGACAAGACACGAACAAGACAGAGTCTCAATCGCAATTTAAAATAACGCTCAGACGCAATAGTATGTCTTACTCTCACCATAGTATGCAATACCGAGAGACAGCTGCTCAAAAGACAAACCGAAGAAATGCACCAACGTAGATGGGAAAGGCAGGCAAAGGAATTTTTGTTGGGCCGGAACTTAAGGACCAACAGAATTCTGCTAAACCTGAACAAAGGCGGAATCAGGCGATTGATAGGAATTCTGACGGGGCAAAATTCATTAGGATACCATCTCAATAAGATGGGTTCAAATGATGATCCAAACTGTGGAAAGTGCGGCGACGTATCTGAAACATAGAAGCATTTTCTATGTCATTGTCCGACTTTGGCAAGCCTGAGGAGGAAGCATTTAGTTGACTTCTATCTCACCATAGAAAAGTTCAGAGAAGTCCCACTGACTAATGTTTTAACAGTATCACAGACAACGACGCAGCAACAGCGTCAGTGATAAAAAAAAACGCATAATTGGAAAACATAACAACACCTCACCCACAATCTACAATAGAATCGGATAATTCCATCATGATCAGCCACCAACATCCACCACAACAACGCCATATACTGAGGAAAATGTCTACAAGCGACGTAGGAATTGTGTTTATAATATACGCCGCCGACTTATTTTATCCACCAAGCACGTATTATGACCGCCGTGCACGTACTAGGAACGCAGTGCACGTATTATGTGAGCTCATAACTCGTTTGTTACGTATGACATACAACACAATACTTAAATAAGGTTGATTATGCATTCACCGCGTATATAATACGTCGGCGGCGAATATTATCAACACAATTCCTACGTCGTGTCACTTGTAAACCAAAAATAGAAAACACAGCACAATGGGCCCAACAAGGATGTCCTAAGTGCATATTTTTGCTCTAGTGAATTTGTAATTGGGGCTGAAATTGTTTTCAAAATAAATCAATCAAACATCAGATCTGCCGTGTTTACTCTAAACGCCGTATGTATAAAATTGACACACGGTGTTTTAGGTTCATTTTTTATGAAAAAATAACCAAAAAGCCGTGTGTCACATATGTCCATTGGTAGGTTATGTGCAAATGTTGTTTTCTTGCTAAACAAAGCACATACGAGGCTTGTGTTATATGAAAGAAATTTCTACAAATGTTCAATCTTCAACTTCTCCATACAAAGGAATTCTAATATCCAAACATTTTACCCGGTAGAGCGTTTGCACGTAACGCATTTTCCACTTTTTGCATGGAATTGCCCACATACGGCGTTTAGAGTAAACACGGCAGAGATATTCATTCCATTTCAGTATTTTCACCATAAAATGGAGTGTTTTCTAAGTTTTCTGAATATTGAAGACTTTCCATCACACATAGAAGCCTTTTGAAAGGATTTTGGACTGGGTTTAGGAGAGATTTTTCATCGAGGGGGCTTATATTTCCTATTTGCAACTTTTTATGGGATTTTCGTTCGACAGGGTATGATACTGATCAGTACTGATCAGTTTCAAAACTGATACTGATCAGTACTGATCAGTTTCAAAACTGATACTGATCAGTACTGATTAGTTTCAAAACTGATACTGATCAGTACTGATCGGTTTCAAAACTGATACTGATCAGTACTGATCAGTTTCAAAACAGATACTGATCAGTTTCAAAACTGATACCGATCAGTTTCAAAACTGATACTGATCAGCTTCAAAACTGATACTGATCAGTACTGATCAGTTTCAAAACTGACACTGATTAGTACTGATCAACTTCAAAACTGATACTGATCAGTACTGATCAGTTTCAAAACTGATATTGATCAGTACTGATCAGTTTCAAAACTGATTTTGTAAAACACATTTTCTATTGAGATTTAGAATAAAAATAACTGCTGACTGCCGTAATTTTGATAAGAACCGAGTCCTACAAAGAATTTTTTTGTGTCATTTGTGGGACTTGTTTCTTATGAAAATTAAAACCGTGATTTTCTTCGTTGACGTTCACTAGTGATGATTTTGAAACTTTTTTTCCATATAAATTCTGTCAAGATTTTCACGAGCCCGTTGAACTTATTGTAAAAGTGGCGCTGTGCTCTATGTGAAACAATGCCTAATTCCATACATTTTTGATCCCCTTCACAAATGATGTCTTTAGCCACCATTTAGGGATCCTATTTGACACAGGAAGCAATAGAGCATGAATCTTTTTTTCGTATTTGTTAGAAAAAGCGCCACCGACAGGCGGATAAATTGAATCCTTCACATTATTATGATATATTTTAATATTTTGAATATTTATTCTATTGATTGGCTTTCGAACTTGACCTTTTTGATTTGAGTTGTTTTGTTGTATTATGTGCCTATCTAACATTATTGTTAAAAAATGGTAAATACACTTCACAGACCATGGAAATTACAATAGCGAGCTTCGTTCCTTTATTTCACTGACATAATGAAGCTTTGTTCGTTTATTATTGCCGACACAGTGCAATCGTTACCTATTGAGAGTTTTGTTCGATAATTTTTAATCTACGTTCTTTTGCTGTGCGCACTCCAGACTGGAGAGCCGAATATAAATCTATGGCGGCGGCTGGCCGTAAAAAACTGAATGCAGGCGGCTGACAATTCGGCTAAACTGTATTGAAAAACTTGGCGGCGAGTGTGATTAGCCGCCGACTAAAATGTACTAGCCGCCAATTTCACCCGACAAAATTACTAGGCGGCGGCTGACGGCGCGGCTAATTTTGTGTTTTTTCTTAATCCTCGGCGGACGCGGCTGCACTTTTAGCCATCAGCCGCCGTTTTTTGGCGGCTAACTTTCGGCGGCTCTCCGGTCTGGCGCACTCCTGAAGTGGGAGAAATTTTCAAAAATGGGGGTCTGGGAGTTGGTAATACAACCAGTTTCTTGGTATAGGTTCTGTATGTGAGGGTCTGGTAGTCGTTGTAGTTTTGGGGAAGGAGGTGTTGCTAAGAAGTTGGTTAGCCAAATATTCACAAAAGCTTTTTCGCGATAAACGAAGACTTTAATCTAGAGCTTTGTTTTGTGCGAAATTGTCGGAAATTTACCGTCGAACAACCGGGTTTTTTCACGGTAAATTTCCAATAAGTTTCGCAGAAATTGCAGCTACACTGAAGTTTTCGCTGGACGCGATGAAATTTTTGACTGTTGAGTGGACCAACTCCTATAGAAACAATCCCCAAAATATGATACCTCCAATAAAAATACAACGACCACCAGACCCTCACATGCAGAACCTATACCAAAAAACCGGCAATATTCCCTATCTGGGAGAATTGTGATGACGATAAGGCCGTGTTCCGTGTTTTCTAATTTGAAAGATTTCATTGTAATTTTTATGGATTTTCTCATAAAATGTATTTAAACGATTTTCTTAGTTTTGACTCGAATGAAACTTTCCGAAATGTTCGTTTTATAAGTAAATTACGAAAATTGTCAGTTAGCAAGGCCGGTGCTAGTGCTAGTGCTAGATTCCGGGATCTTAATCACATCAACTGCTTTCGATCAGAACCTGAACCAAAGCTACCTCCGAATGGACGACTTCATGCCCACTCCACTGTCCGGGCTATTGAGTGTGTTAGATAGGCAAAATGGGAACATCTTAACACCTACATCGGATGAAGTCAACTATATGCATTGGAATATCAGACACCTCACGAACAAGTTAGGTGTAGTTGAGTTTCTAATATCAAGCTTTCCTGGTGTTCTTCATAGCCATAAGTGAAACAGGGTTAACGACCGACAACTACTCCTAAGAAATCAATGGCTATCAAGCTATTCACAATATTCGAAACCACAGGGAAGGGGGAGGTGTAAGCATTTTCATCCATAACAATCTATACAGCAAAGCACCGTTGGTAACCAGCAACTTTGTCTCACTTCAGCTTCATTATTTTCTAGTTGTAAAAATTCCGACTATCAGCATGACAGTTGCTTTGGCTTAAAATCGACCAGGTGATCTCAACCTAAACCTATTAGACAAAAAGAAACATCACGAATTGGTTGGTCTCCTGGAAAGTAACGGATTTGATTTTTTAAACGAAATCAGTGAAGCTGCCACTACCAGACATGAATCGGGGTCCATCCTCGATATTGTTGCAACTAACATGCTCCATTATCGCTACAAATTATCGATCGTTCATCAACCATCTTCAGATCATGCCGTCGTCTACACTTCGATCAGCAGAGACAAACAACTTCTATCCAACAATTACACCGAAAACAAGTTCTCTCTGGAGTCAGCAATTGTTTAAGTCAACGAAATGTGCTCCAACAATAACATTGCAAATGAAAATAAACTCGATTGCACGAGAATACTGGTCATCAGCTGAAATAACAGAATTAAAAAGTCGCATGTTAACCGAGACCTAATAGTTGCGATTCGCACACGCAACCGACTATACAACTTACATCTACTACATCCACAGAACGACTGTATGGCTCAACTATACATCCAAAAGCAACTTCAGGTGAAATCTCTGAACGGCATGCTTCGCTCTGCTTATAACGCCAATAGAATTGCTTTAGCAGCCGAAGATTCTCGGAAAATCTGGAGATTGTATAACGAAATCGTCTTTAACCAACACCATACAAAGCAAGACAAATCCATAACAGTCAATGGCATTCCCACGGATGACTCGACAGTTTCGTGCAATTTAATCAACAATCTGCACACCTTGCTTTTCAGCTATCGTGTCGATACATGGTTACGAAGTTAATGACGTAGATCACCTTTACCCAGAATATGCACATAACAATTGGGATTTCAAGGAGGTCAACCCAACCGATGTCGCTCGAGCGATCGCCAAAGCTCCAAACAAACAGACGACCATCACTGACAACGTGCCTATAAGCCTCCTCAAGGCAACCTCACTTGTCATAGCCCCACTTATTGCGCTGTGTATCAACCTGGCGATTCGTATATCATTTTTTCCGGATGAAATATTAAAAGGTCGTCTCAAGCTTATACACAAATCTGGAGACAACGACATAGACAATTTCCGTGGTTTGACAATTCTACCGACTGTAACTCGGTTTTTAGTTGTTAAGAATTTTGTGATAAGCATTAACCTTAGTTGTTAAGAGAGTTTTGAATTAACCCGGTGGATATACTCGGAGTGCGCCGGTGGTGACAGATAGATGGCACGCACGGTTTGATTAACCGGTTGAACAGTGACAATTACCAACTAGTCGACGCTTGATTCTATCATTGCAAAGTGTTTGAGTGGAGCTCGACCGAATACTTCGCAGAGTTAACAACGTTAACTGAGAGCAATTCACCAGTAGAAGCTGACCTCTAATCACAGGGGAAATTTATATATTAAGCTTGCAGTCAGCAAGCTTTTAGGTACGTGTATAATTATTGGAAGCGATCCAGAACATTGTAGCCGTGTGATTAACTTGGAACTATAGCAGACATTAAGTAGCAACCAAGTGGTTAATTTGGCCCGCAAATAAAAGCGTCTTATTAAAGGAAATTTTGTCAAGGAGATAAGTCGCACTCACCACCCAACATAAAAGGCATTTTTAGTTGTAAGGGGATGCGCATTTTTAAGTTTAAGTTTAAGTTAAGTTTAATTTGAAAAGTGAAATAAAGAATTTGTCATAGTTTGTTCAATTAGTGTATTCCATTTGTATCAAGTATTGAAAGTGAGGAAAATGGAACGTTACCTCATCAAACCTTCATCCGAACAGCTCACTGAGTACCTCAATAATGGAGCGCGAAGGAAATCGCATAAAGAAAGTAATCTCAATGATAACCGGACAAGTACCAAAGCATAAAAGCGAACAAAATCCAAATTTCTTTTGAAAATTACCATGGGCATATCTCCTACCCAAGAAGAAACAACTTGAAGGAAAATTTTTTTGAAACTGTCAGTCAAATTTAATGAGATTTGGCTGGTTCTTCTCTTTCTTTCAAGTTCCACATATGAAATCCACACATTACCAAAGTGTCTCTTACGCAAGTGCATAACCAACGTCTCAACTAATAACTACAACGTTTAGTCGAAAAGAAAACTTTCGAGTTTTCCATACATTTTATATTGAACTTGAAAACTCCGAGCGTTTAACATGCGGATTAGAATAGAGCATTAACTTTGAATATGCTACGCAAATCGAATTTTGTGGATCGTTGTGGGACGTTAAGTAGGTTCATTTAAATGTAAAAGCATCGAAAACACCGGAAGAATGAATCTATTACCATTTTCACATAACCGAAATAGTCATCCTTTGCTAATTCGAAGTGGCTTTCGAGTAATGCTGTGTTTCTATTTGTCGTAGCCATGTCTATGATCTCTTTTTTTAATGATTCCGGATCGCCAGAATCATGCAGATAGTTATCTTTAACCAATGTAATTTTTGTGTTCACTGTCGTCATATAATCGTGCAAGTTTTTTCCGATTAACAAAAGTCGTTCTTGAGATCGTTCCTCTATGAGAAATAAATTGTTAAACAATTCCAAATGTTCTCTATGAATCTTTTGAATCACATCTTTTATATTAACATTCGACGCTATGTCGTTCCAAATTTCGGTTTCCGTAAGCAAATACTTGTTTGTAAGGTAATCTATGTAAATTGAGTCTGATTTTGGATTGACATTTTCACATTGAGTTAAACTGACGACGGACAGACCGAATAACATCACAAATAGTTCCCTCATTTTTACTTTCGTTTGTGTCCACCTTAATCAAGTATTTTGCACTGACTGGTTCTAAGATTAGTACAATGCTACAATCAAATCTGCTTACTTAGCAATGAAGTGGTGACGTAACGCTTATATCTGGTTTTCTCTCCATAGAATTAATTGAAGGTTGTTTTCATTATGTGATAAATTACGTCGATTGTATACGTGATTTAAGCATAAGTCTCCAGTCATCACTGCAACATTCTTTGGCTAATTTATTGATGCATGTACAAAAAAATGTTTCATTGGCAAAGATGAGGCCGTTCATGAATTGGCAAACAATTCCAAACTCTAACTAGTAAGCGCTTAGTGATCATAATAAGAGAGGATTTTGAAAACCAACTCAAGCCACACGCTTTGTGAACGTTCTCCATAAGTTAATACACTCTCGACTGTTCACAATTTTAGATTAGAACAACAATTGAATAAAATCATTTTCCCACCTACAATACGAACGGCAAACCGACAAAGAAACATAATAACGTTTGTGTTAGAATTAATTCTCAAACAAGCGATCAGAAACGTTTGTTAGTAGTGGACTGTTTTTTGGGAAAATTTTGTGTGGGCAGCCTTTTCATTGGGAAGACTACTGTAAGGATCTATAACAAATTTCCTCTGATGTTAAATTTCGGGTAAGTTTAAGGGTCAATGCGATCTAAAATAATATTGAGTTGTTGGAAGTTTTCAATCTTAATGTAAAGCCGACCCGAAACGTACTGTGCTGCACTGTGTTGGATAATTGTGTAACATCAAAGATAAAAAAAGAAAAAATTCAACTCTCCATACAAAATTTACACCACTCACGCCTTTGACGTGAGGGGAAGCTCTATGCAGCAGAGTACGTCATGACTTGCTAGAGTACACTACTATGGTACATCACAGCTCCAATGATCTTCTCTCATTCTCCAAGAGATATAAAAAGAATCACGGACATCCTAACTGGGCACTACTCCCTCAACAAGCATTTGTGCTCCATTGGTTTTGCCAATAGCACTCTATGCAACCTCTGCGCCGAACACCTTCTTTGCTGCTTCTTGCCTACATTATGGCAAGAGCGAAATTCTTCGTTTCCTATATAGCTAACCCTAAATCTATAAAGAACCACTCTCCGAGGACCGTACTTAATTACTTAAATCGAATAAAAAGGTAAAAAAAAGGGGAAATTCCTCTTAATTCTGTGGGTATTTGAACAACAGGCCCATCGGCGGCTTAGGTGCAAGGAACCACGGCTAATGTGTTCCTACCCACTTTTACCCTATCCTATCCTATGTTACACCACTATACTCCTTTCTACACCTTACTGGGCCCCGAGGTACACCATGGTACACTTTGGTATACTACTATACACCTTGGTAAACCGCGGATGGTAATAAACGACCCATAAAATAATTCAACTTTACCGATAAAAAATAATAAATGACCAATAATTATTTACCGATGATGAACTTTGAAACACATATTTAAAGAAGAATTAAAGCGGGAATATTTGGGGTAATGCCTAAAAGACCTCATGACATTTTGTAAAAGGAAAAATTCCCTAGATAAGTGGGTTAAATGAAGGTATCGGTCAAAAGTTATCGGTCATTTATTACTTTTTATCGGTAGTATTGATTTAATTTATCGGTCGAATATATTTTCCCGTAAACCACTTGGTACACCTTAGTGTACGCTGGTACATCCAGAAGTGCAATTATATCGCCCAGATATGATGAAATAATCCCAAAAAATTGGTCACACTCTAGGAAATCTCACCTAAAGGTATATCATGATATATATCATGACAGCGGTAGCGGATGGCGTGACGCAGTCCCCCCACCCAAAAAAAAAAGTCCACAAACCCAAAAAAAACCATAAAAAACCTTTGGGGAACCAGTAACTTTTCCAATTTTCCACTCTACTCGCCCCTCCCCCTTATAATTATTTTAAAAAAAAGTACGTCCCAGCAGCTTTCAAACAAGCCCAGACTCATTAAAATCGGTTGGAAATTGGCTGAGATATGGCATTTCAAAGTTCACGAATTTCCACACAAACTGCAGTTTTTCCAAACTTTAAAAATCCTTCAACTTACTCTCTATGTGATTGTAATCATCACGGATCACGATCTCGAGAACCAGTCAGTCGATCTTCCCGAAATTTTCAGGGAACGTCAGTCTCTGCCCCATTTGGAAAAGTGGTCAATTTTGACGGTTTTTCAGGTAATGCTCGGAGTTTTCGAATTTTAGCTCCGGGTTGACAATAGCTAGAGAGTTCGTTTCTTCGGGAAAGTTATAGAGTTTGGTCAGGAAATTTTTTTGGGATCTTCAGAACATGTCTGTCAGCCTTCAAAGCGGCGGCATCTTGGATTTTTTGAATGTTCAAAAATGCTATATTCAGAAATAGAATACCTAGACAGTTGGTTTCTTCGGAAAAGTTGTAGATATTGATGAGAAGAATTTTTTTGTGACCCCAAGAAAATGGCGGCCAGCTGTCAAAGTGACGCCATATTGGATTTTTTGCTATCTTTTGAATTAGAATAGTTAGAAAGTTATAGAGATTGGAGCGAAAATTTTTTTCGGAGAAAATTTTTTTGGAGAAAAATTTTTTTGCAGAAAAATTTCTTTTGGAGACAATTTTCTTTCGGAGAAATTTTTTTCTAAGCAAATTTTCTTTTCTGAGAAAATTTTGTTCGTGAAACTTCTTTAAAGGTAGAATGTGACGCAGTCCGTAAGTCCGCTTCCAAAATTATTGATATGATTAATGATCAGGGTTGTATTAGCGTCGTTAATCGTTAGCGTCGCTATTAGCGTCGGTAATAGCGACGCTAATAGCGAAGCTAATTTATAATTTCCTCGCTAATAGCGACTAGCGTTTTGCTAACAGCTAATTTAGCGAGGCTATATTTCGCTATTCGCTAATCGCTAAAATGTTATGCACTTTTTTGTCGATTTATGGACTACTTTTCCAAGTCTCTAATCTTCTTCTCTCGGTTTGTTACTCCTTAATGAAACAATATATAGTTAAATTCAATTTTTCTCAGAAGGTGACATACATAAAATAGTGTAGTAAAAATAATAACTTTACTTGTTTCATGTTTAATATTCCAGATTCCAGATCCCTTGCTACAGCAAATTGGATTTTTAAAAGATTCTACTCTGTCGCTTAATTTCACTCAACAAAATAAGGAATGTAGGCCTATCACGTAGCGGGAAAAGGTGACGTGAAAATATAGATAAATATTGCTGCCCATCGCAGCGCTGCGATCGAATCTAGTACAATTATCAAATCTGCACTATCTCGGTTCGCAGCAACTTCACATCTATTCTACCTAATGCAAAGAAAACTACAACGAAGTTGGCTTTCATGCAAGTAGATGCAACAAGACTCAACAATGTACTAAATGCCTAACGAATTTGTGATCGGAGAATTTTTTGTGATAGACATGTTGAATTCGCTTAAGAGCCGGAATACTATAATAAATGAAGGGTCAAATGCTTGTTCGTTGATTTGAAATTATTGCTTCTGTCGCTAGAAATTAAGAAAAGATTTCGTTAGTCACGGGACATTTCCGGTGTCCCGTGACTAACGCACTTTACTGCTCATATCTAGCGACAGTGGCAATAATTTTAATTTTAAAGCAACCAACAAGCCTTTGACTCTTTATTTATTATAGTACTATGGTCGAGGGGGAAAATTTTGTCCCAAGTATTGGCATTGGTGTCTATTTCCCCCAATGCGAATGGAACTAAATAGCTGTTTCCCTTCTATTTACCCGAAAAAATGCTAAATGTTTACTCAACTTTCGTTTTTTCTGCAAAATTTTCACTTTTATGACTGAAAAATGGTCGAAACTAGGGAAATAGAAAGGGAAACACCTTACTGTTTCCTTCTATTTCCTTTCTATTTCCTTCTATTGGGTCCAATGGCAAATAACACCTGTCCCAGTATTTCCTCGAGTTGTTTCCCCCTCGACTATGGTTCTAAAGCGAATTTAATAAGTCTATCACAAAAAATTTTCCGACCACTTTACCTATGAGAAGGTCGAAAATTTCAAAAAAGAATTCGCCATATGTCATACGTGATGCGTAACTCTGTACGTGGTAAGACTATTCCTAAATAACGGATCAATGAGTCCACAATTTCATTCACTCTAGATTTTTTACTGATATTTTACTAAAATTTTCACTTCCCGAGTTTAGCGAGGATTAGCGGTCGCTAATAGCGATCGCTATTAGCGCGCTAATCTGTCTCCGGTTAGCGAATTGAGTTAGAGACGCTAACTTTTTTCATTTCTAGCGTTAGCGTTAGCGTCGCTAAAAAAATCGGTTAGCGAATACAACCCTGTTAATGATGATGCTTGAGGTGACGCTATCGCTGATAAAACACAAAAATTTGTTTGAATGAAATCTTGTGTACAAAGTTTTATTTTCTGAAAAAATTACAGCGCTTTGTTTAAAACCAAATTACATTGTGTTAACAAAATTGCGTCACAAATTTATTTTATTTATTTACTGATTAATACACAGGTCTTTTCGACCCACTAACATATCAATCATAATCATAATTCATAAACATAAGATATTAAGTTTTCACTTCCATTTGAGTTTCCATATAAATTTCTATTTCACAACGTAGGGAGCTTGGTATTTTGTACCGAAAATTTAAACGATCTCAACGATTCGCCGAAGATGTTGGATTCAACGACCTTCTTTACGCATAAAATAAACAAGAATGGCCCGAGGATTGATCCTGAGGTACACCTGATAATGGATTTATAGGCTTCGATCTGTCTTTTCCAATCACAACAACCTGTGAACGGTTTGATAAGTATGAATCGAACCACTGTATTAAACATTTACTGAAACCGAGGGAAGGCAATTTACTGAGAAAACGGTGGTCCACTATTCGACCAAACGCTTTTGAAAAATCTGTGTACAATGCATCAACTTGAACTCCGTTCGCCATTAATTGGACTTAGCACCAGGCTGCCTTCTATATTCCCAGGTAAGGGACCAAAGTACGCAGCCAGGTGCCAGATGAGAAAACAATGACTTTATTTAGCTATTGAGGTACTTTTTTGAAATTACCATTTTTTTTTAACAAAAGCTTCACTGGAAAAACGTCGTTTTCATCGGTCGTGCTCAGAGTCAAGGCAACATTTACTTGGATTCGGACGTATATTTTTCCAATATCTATTCTGTTTACCACATCTGTTCTGTTTCGTAAGTGTCCCTGGCATATGTTTTTCAGTGTTACTGCATAATGAAATATTGGCGCTGTAAATGTCTTCATCTAGTAAGTTCGGAAAGTTACATATAAACGAAGCAACAGCAGAATAGAAAGAAGCAAGAAAATCCCCAATTTTGCAGCTGGTATATACGGCAGATCTTAACTTTGTCTATCGAACAAAAGCTATAAACTCGTTCATATTCAGAATTAAATTATAAATTCAGTTAAAGAAACCCACTTTTTCAGCTAAATTTATTTTCAAAATAATATAGAAAATAGTGTCACATGAAAATATGATTTTCAAATGCCCAATTTTCGAAACATGCTAAACACTTTAATTTTCGCTTTAAATTTTTATGCAGACTCTTTAATATTTAATAAGATGGACTGAATAATTTTCGAAACGAATCTAAAATGAGATATTATCATTTGTGAATTAGACCATTTAGTTGTATTTGTATATATCTAGGTTGGTGGGCTACAAATGTGTCACTTCTGTTTGTTGAATTGTTTGCCTGCTTAATGAAGTAATTGAAAATAATTGAAACGATGAAGTTAAGAGAAGATTTACACACTTTGTAAGAAAATAAAAATCAGTTAAATTTATATTAATTACAACAAGAAATTCCTCAGCTGCAGAAATTCTGAAACGTAAATAGTTTTTCATTTTTAAACCAAAGAACTTTTCATCGTCTTTTTCGCTGAAACATTTCAATCCTATAAACATTCCTCCATTGCAGTGCAACATAATTTATGGGGATCATCCCTAAATTACGCAACGCAAAAACAAGAGGCAAATTAGCGAAAATGTTTTTTTGTCTCATGTTTTTGCGTTATATGATGTTGATTGTTGTAATGCCGTTTCTGAGTTTACATTTGTAAGGATAAGATTGCCAGATGCGTCCATGGCGGACTTTTTTTTTAAATTTAATAGGGTGGGATGGGCCATTTCTGGCTCCTAAAACGCAGATCTATTGATCCTTTGTTTTGTATTTGTATTTTAGAGACTCTACTAACAGCTTTTTACAGCCAATAACAAGTGTTGTCTGGACCACCGGCTTAACGTGACTTCCGAACCACGTCTCAGAGTAATGCGAATGTAGCGTCTTTGTTATTATGCAATTACTCCAAAAATTGTTAGGCGCTTGATTATTATCTCGCCTAAATGTAGGCTTAGATATTTCGTGCACAAATTCGTCGCATATGGGTTACGTCATACGATTCATTCAGTGTGTACGTCGTTGTGGGCACCAAACACACCACAACTACCCAACTTTTGAAGCTTGAGTGAGCTTTAGGACGTTATTAATGCGCTACACTTGCTAGAAAAATTCCATGTAGAATTTTTCCGACACGGGATTTGAACTCGGATCGTTTTGGTAGAAAGCCAGTACGCTAACCACTGTGCCAACCCGTCCGTTTTGTTCCCATTCATCATGTAAGTCCTTCAGAACCTTCCGGTTCTCACCAAGAACCTATCTAGATCGATAGGTCCTAGGTCTAATATATCGAAGGGTCGAATCACATAACCACCTAAGCGGGCGCTGACATCATGTGACATTCCCTCAATCAGAGAGCCATCGGGGTGTAACAGAAGTGATGGGAAAAAACCTGACGGCTTGACGATTATACCTTGGAAAAGGGGCAAACTACTTGTATGGGATTTCACTTGTGGTGACACAGTTTGCAAGACATATTTAAAATCTACAAGCAAACGGGCTGGTGGTGCAACAAGATTCAGATAAGCCGTAAAAACGACAAAATATTCTTCGTTGGAAGATCGATTTTGCTTTGTCCCGATAGCCGTCAAGACACTAGGTACATGGGGCGACGAGGGAAGAAAATTCGTCGGCGAAATAGGAAAGAAACTAGTGGAGAAAACAGAAGAAAGCCGATCCAAAGCCTTCCTGATTCAGAGAATCATCATAGCGCTGCAGCGTGATAACTCTTCCGGAAACGATTCCGGAAAGTACAGAAAATTTAGACACGGTGTATTATATGCTTTAATTGTAATTATCAAGGTTTGCTAAAATAAAATTACCTAATGTCGTGCAGGCATTTACATATTACGTGGACGCCCATTTCCTCCTCGAAGTCGCAGTCACATCTTGGATCAGCCAAAACGGTCATTTTTGCCAAGTGCTTGTTCAACCCACAGTGACCCGTAATGGCTCCCACTACTCTCCTAATGCCACTACGGTCCATTCTATGAAGCTCCTTGGCCCACTTCTCGTCAGGCGCCGGGAAGAAGAGCTTCGTGTGCTTTCCTCCGCGTACCAACTCTTTGCGGACTCAGCTCGCACCCAGTGTTCCACCGCTCTTTCACACAGAGAGTGTGGGATCGGGATATGGGGTTCTGAACCTTCGATCGCAGATGCTGAACTCTGTCTGGCTAGCTCGTCTGCTCTTTCATTACCGTCTACACCAGTGTGCCGAGGGAATTAGGCGGTCGTGATCTGATTTCTCAGTCCCAATCGATTTAGGGTCCCTTTCAGTTCTTTAACCAGTTTTGACGTTGTCACAGGCGACGCGAGCGCCTTAATCATCGACTCACTGTCTGAGCAGATGGTCACTCCGCCACCCGTCATTCCTTCTGGAACTAAATTCATCACTCCCATTAACGTCGCAAACGCCTCCGCTTGGAGGACGCTCGCTAACTTTCCCAAATGGAAATTGTCGCATAGGGTGGAGCGTTTTTGACCATTTATTTTTTTTTCATTTCCCCTGCAAGACATAAGATCTAGGGGTCCCCACGATTCCGAAAATAACTTTAAAAAATTTTAAAAGTCGAATTTGGACTCCCCGCCATCGCTCTGAAGAGTTTCGTCGGTTGTGGGTCATTAGGGTTGTTTTATTTTTCAAAATTTTAGATTCCTTTAGCTCTATCCCCCTAAACAGTTTATAATTAGCAACGTTGTGCTCGCTAGTCATTTTTTTTAGCGACGCTAACGCTAACGCTAGTTTCAAAAAATACTAGCGTCGCTAACTGATTCGCTAGTCTAAAAAAACTAGCGCGCTAGTGGCGGCCGCTACTAGCGGTCGCTAATTTTTCGCTAATAATTCAAAATCTGGAATAGAAAAAACACCAAACATTTTTGAAAAACTGGCATTCGGTCGAAAATAGACTGATAACTTGTGATAAACAGCTCCATATTTTAGCGAATCCATTAGCGATTAGCGAAAAATATTCGCTAATCGGATTTTAGCGAGCGCTAATCGCTACTAGCGAGCAGTCTTGAATTTTAGCGGCGCTAGCAGCGACGCTAACCCAACCATGATAATTAGTAAGAAAACATAAAGAAAAATATTTTGAAAATTTTCAGAGGCAATTTACAGGTCCCGCTATGCTATTTTTTGCACAAAATATGCTATTTTTCATTATTTTGAAGCTATTTGTAGTTCCTCCTTTCGAAGCATGAACTAAAGCGCCTTTAAACTATTTTTCACAGAAAGACACTGGTAATACCTTTCCAACGACACCTCACACGTCAAATTTGGTTGAAAATTCACTCTACCCTATCGCACTGTGGCGGACTTAGAACACATAGTTGAGAAAAGTTTATAGCTCTGTCGGCTGGTCCGGGCACGCACGCAGTTTGGATGATAGCAGGCTGCTAGGTTCTCGTCTGCACAAGGTTTAAGTGTTCAATTAATTGGACTCATAATTTATGAGGAGTTTCATTGTACAATTAGACCAGACATAAAGGGTAAATGTTACCAGAGGTAATTGTGGAACTGGAACTTACAAGGTGCCATTCACAAAGTACGCTCGCTTAAAACAGCAGTTTTTTGGCCCCATCCTCCCCCTCGCACGCATATTTCCATACATTAGGATGTATGACAACACGCTTTTTCGGACCCCTCCCCCCCTCAAAAGCGTGCGTGCTTTGGTGTTAATCTAGCCAAAAACAAAAAATTGGTAGATGTAAAAAGGGATACGTGAGGTTTATCCTTAAATGGTTACAAAAGGAAGTTCTCACACCCGTAGTTTATAAGAACGAAGTTTTACAAAAGCAGGCTAAGCCGCAAATGTCAAAATTATCTTGCATCCTTTTTTTTCATTAGATTCAAGAATTACGAAAAATGAGATGCAAGATGTGATGATGATAATGAAACATTTGACCAGTTAAGGTTTAACTGGTCAGGCTACATATTTATATTATGATTTACAACTCTTAATTTAAGATTTCTTTAGCAAAGGAAGGTTTATGCTTGGAAAATAGATGTTCGGAAACGGACGGAACTGGAATTTTAGTTTACATTTGTTGATTGGCTAACAAAATACAACAAAAAATGGCATAAAATAAATCCGAATGAACAAAATGGAATGTATAATTTTGTATAAAATTTGACGAGTAAGTGCAACAATATAAATACCAAAATGCGAAATTAATGCGAGATAAATTGTACAAAAGAATGAAATGGAAGAAACATTATCTGACACTGAATCGTATAATACGACAAAACATTGAAACAACGAGTTTTCATTTTCAATTCATCCAATAAAAGAATGTGTTGGGCATTTGTCGCTTCCATAAATTAAAATTAATGTTTTAATATTTCTTTTATAGAACGAATTCTATTTGCAAGAACTTTATCACAATTTATTCGGTCTGAGTTCTGCAAAAAATAGGTATGCGTGATATTGAATTATAAAGCGTTTATCATAAACTGAAGGTTTTTTGTTTTTAACAACAATGTCGAAGGTGTGTAAGTTTGTGGTACTCAAATTTGAATTTTAAATGTGAAGAAAGATTAGGTAAGGCGTAAGGGGTTTTCGTTGTTACCAAAAATGTAACCGACTCCTACATTTAAAACATGTTTTCTAGGTTGGAGCGTATTTTACATAATCCGTCTCCTAGATCTCTCACTCCAAGACACATTGGAAAAAAATCGCAGTTTAGTCATTAGAGAGACAAATCGACTTGTAGCAAAATTGCTAACTTGTACTTATAACTATTAGGGATAACTCAAAAGTTATACAGGAAGGGAATCATAAGCTCGTGCACCTTTTTAATTTCTCTTTTATCGCTCTTTTCACGTATTTACTTGTATTTTTCTCAAGTAAAACCGATTTTTCTGTTGAAAGAGTTAAAACGAAGCGTTGCACAATCTTATGATTCTCTTCCTGTAAGTTACAAATTGTAAGTTAACTATAAATTGTAAGTTATAAGTCAAAAGATATGAGTTATAAGATTAATGATGATTGATTGATGCTTGATTTATAATTTATCGATAATCATATCATCAATCATCACAAAACAAATAAATCATCATCAATCAGTTATCACCAGTCATCAAAAATCATCAATCAATCATTTATCAATCATCATAAATCATAATCAATCATCAATCAACCATCATCAATCATAGTCAACCGTCAATCAATAGCATAATTAATATTTTCACTTATGTCTGTTGATTTGTCACGTATAAGTGGCCATCCAGGAAGTACGTGCGCTAAAAATAACAATTTTTAGAACCCCCCCCCCCCCTCGTACGCAAAAATATATGAATATTTAAATCAGAATATATGGAGCGTACGTTTTCGTGAAACCTCTCCCACCTCCCTCAAAAGCGTACGTAATTTATGGATGACCCCTAACTCATAGTTTACTTATAATATTTAACTTATAACTTAGAGCTACAAATTTTGCTATAAGTCGATTTGCCCAATATCTCTATTATTGTAACAATGATCGACATTTGAATAAAAACTTCATAAATAAAAATTACATCTACAAGACCTCCTTCATGTTCTCACCGGGTTCGAAATATCCCATTACTGCTGCAGCGTTCAAAATAAAACATGAAAATAAAAAACAAGGAGTAAATTGCTGGAAGATGGAAAGAATATTTCCAAGAATTCCTGAATCAACCAGTACCAACTGGCCACAGAACCACTGCTTACTATTTTGTGGAACACTCATCGAAGACCCCTTGTACGAGGAAGTGTTAATGGTATAAAAAAAACTGAAAGACCATAAAGCCCTTGGGGAAGATATGTACCGACCAAATTGATAAAAAACGGAGGACAACTATTATGGGACCGGATACACCAAATTATAGTTGAGGTGTGGAAGGAAGAAAACCTACCGGAAGACTGGTTGATGGGTCTATTAATTCCAATTTACAAAAAGGGCAGCAGGCTGAATTGCGAGAACTACCGAGGAATATTTCCTCTAAATGTATCATACAAAATACTGGCGGTGATCCTTTTCGACCGTCTGGAAGTTTACTCGGAGGAAATAATTGGAGACTACCAAGGGGGGTTCAGGAAAGGAAGATCGGCCACTGATCAACTATTCCTTATAAGGCAAACCATGGAAAAAGCTTGGGAATATAATATTGGCATTCATCAACTCTTCGTTGACTTTAAACAAGCCTACGACTATATTTGTCGAGAAGTACTTTTCGACATAATGGAAGAATTCGGCATTCCAAGAAAACTCATAAACTCATCCGTCTTACAAAAGCAACGCTCACAGCAACCAAATGTAAAATCCTTATCCAAGGGGCTCTATCGAATCCATTCAACATCGACACAGGCTTGAGACAGGGGGATAGACTATCAACTGTTCTGTTTAATCTACTTGAGAAGGTAGTAAGAGCAATGGCAATAAACTGGAGTGGGACAATTTTCACAACATCGAGAAAACTGGCTGCCTTTGCGGATGATGCAGATTTGATAGGACCTGGAACCCTACCGGTAAAGGAGAGCTTTGTGGAGATGCAATCAACAGGCAAGGAGATGGGGCTACTGGTGAACGAAAACAAAACCAAGTACCTCACGCTGGATAAACAACATGGATCAAGGATCGGACAAAACGTTACAATGAATGAATTCAACTCCGAAGTGGTTCAGTCGTTCACGTATCTGGGTTCAATAGTTAACATCACCAACGATATAGAACAAGAAGTCCAAATGAGAATATCACAAGGAAATAGATGCTACTTTGTACTAAGACACCTATTCAAAAGATCTCTGCTGAGCAGGAAGACAAGATTCAGACTCTATAAGACGATGGTGAGACCAATCGTTATGTATGGATGCGAGACATGGACATTAACAAACAGACACGAAAATGTACTCAATGTATTTGAGAGAAAAATGTTACGCAAAATCTGTGGCCCCATCCAAGACAACAACGTCTGGAAAGCAAGGAACAATAGTGAGTTGAGCGAGCTATTTGGCTGTGAGACTATCGTAGGCGCGATCAAATCATCCAGACTTAGATGGGCTGGACATGTTATAAGAATGGACAACGATAGAGCAGTAAAAAGAACGCTAACAACAAATTGTGAAACGATTAGAACTAGAACTAGGGGAAGGCCTCGCAAAAGATGGATCTAAAACGTTGAAGAAGATGTTAAAAAGCTGCAGGTCAATAATTGGAAGAGAGTAGCTGAGAACCGTCAGCAATGGCGAAATGTGGTGCAGACAGCCAAAACCCATCTGGGTTAAATCAGCTGATAAGTAAGTAAGTATGCGCTGCTTGAGGACGTTTTTTGACCTTGGATCGTCAGTATGCAATTCGATCAACTTGCTTAATTCTTCAAAAAAATTTATTGCATCCTGGCCCCACGGCCCCCTTGTTTCTACTGAAAACGGCACGAAATGATACTTACGCTCGATCAATGTCTTTTATTTTGATTCTTTCCGTTTGGCTTTGTCATCAGCCGCTTTTCCTGCTGTTATGGTACTGTGACCCAAATTGCTGGGAGCGTAAATGTCAGTGCAAGTAGCGTCCCCTGGTGGTTGCAACCTGGCCGGTATGTCAACCGTAGTGCGTGCTCGTTTTATGATGTTGTTGAGCTCTGAATGTCTCGACCATCTTTCGGCGCTTTTTTTTATTTCAGGCCGTGTCTGCCTTTACCGTTAACTTGTGTTCCACAAACGCAGATATGTGGAGGAGAAATATCCAGTAGGGTTCCGAGGTTCCACGATGGAAGGGTTTTTGAATCGCCAAAAATCACGTCACTTCTTCCGCTTTATCGAAACGTAACTAGCTAAACACTTTGTTGATTTGGATGGTGTCCCATTGCCTTTGTAGATGGAGACCTTCTGGTAGATGAGTTTCGGGATTCAAATCCTGCCAAGCGTTCATACCATCAATGTAATCGGATATTTCCTCAATGGTGAGCGAGGGTAATTCTAACATAATGCTAACCGTCGATGTTGTTTCATGTTGGAGATGTTCTTAGTAAAAAGACCAATTTCGTGATCACATTAAAAACCCTTTTCAAAAGGGAAACGTGACGCAAGTCCTCGTCTCTTCTTCCAAAAATACTTATATCAATTTGGGTGACGCTTACAGCTTCAGAACGCAAATAATTCTTTTGAAATATTTTCACTTTTGATTAACAAAATGCGTCACAAATGCCGGACCCTCCCAACGTAATAATTTTTCTGCGCTTTCAGATTTCGCACGCCAGAAATTTGGCTACCCGTACTCCACACATCACGGAACAGAAAAACTATAACATTGGTGAGTCCGGCATTTGTGACGCATTTCTTTAATCAAAAATGAAAATATTTCAAACGAATTTTTTGCTTTCCGAAGCTGCAAGCGTCACCCAAATTGATATCAGTTGTTTTGGAAGAAGGGACGAGGACTAGCGTCACGTTTCCCTTTTAAAAAGGGTTTTTGTTGTGATATCAGTAGTTTTGGAAAAAAAAGGGCGTAAAAAAATTTCCAAAAAATTTCAGGCGAAAAAAAATTTCCACCGAAAAAAATTTCAGGCGAAAAAAATTCCGGCGAAAGAAAATATCATTTCGGTCGATGTTTCTTTGATCTTGCAATTTTTAAAATATTTCGGACAACTTTATCAGAAATAGATAAAAATTTAGCGTTAATTTAGAAATGTGGCATAGACTCGTTGCTTTTACAGCAGACATGTTTCTATCCATTCTATATTTTAACAATTCACGACAAAATACACATGGTCTTCCGACAAAGGTGTACTGAAGAGGCGTAAACGTCCCAATCAGCCGAACTTTTTATCGTGGATTGTTAAAATATAGAATGTGTAGAAACATGTCTGCTGTCAAAGCGACGAGTCTATGCTACATTCCTAAATTAACGCTAAATTTTGATCTATTTCTGATAAAGTCGCCCGAAATATTTGAAAAAAAATTATCTCCTCAACTTCCTCTACAACATATCAAAAGTTTTTTTTGAGCTGCCGCCGCGTCCGCCAAACCGAAGCGCGGCGGCTACAACTTCCATGGGCGAAAATGATCCCATCAGCTTTCTCTACAACATATCAAAAGTTTTTTTTGAGTCCCCGCCTATTTTCGGCCATTTTGGTGGTCACCCTAATACACAATACCAAGGCTGCCGCGCTATTGAAAAAAATAGCGTCGCTATCGCTATGCGCTATCTAAAATGAATAGCGACGCTATCGCTATCGCTATCAACCCAATAGCGCATAGCGCCGCTATTTTTCGCGCTATTCGCTATTTGAAAAGAGGATCAAAAACGATTACATTTACACTGCCAAAACATCTTTATTTGTTCATTTTAAAGCAATTAGTTTTCAACAACAATCGACTTTCGAAATTCGAATCGGTTAAGGAACATGTATAAGGCGTTAAGATATGTTTAGCAATACTGAATAACCGCTCACAAGGAGCACTAGATGGAATAGCAGTATTGTATTTTATAAATAACTTTTGTATTAAAGGGTATGATTTTAAGCTATCCACTGTAACGTCATTTGACATTAAATAAGAAGTAATTATTTGCTTAGGAGGTAAAATCGCCTTAGATTCTGAACTTGATTTTGATGCAGGCAATTCATTGCCTTTGTCTTTAAAAAAAAAATCACTCAAGATTTTATTATTATCCGCTGCAGCGGCTGTGGTGAACTTTGAAATATTGCAGTCCGATACATACTTCTTGTATGCGTCGCTTTCTTGCAATTCATCTGAAAGTTGATCAATTAGATCGTTTCGAAGCCTAGAATTAGCTTGTTTTCCAGAATGGAATGGAAAATTATTGAAAAAAGGATGCAATAACGCAGCTTTTAAATTATCATGATCGTGTATGTCTGAAAATCTGAAAAAAGTAGAAGAAAATTGAGGAAAATGTCTGACACATTCATAATGTCACGGAAACGTACCTCTCATTTATTGAGACTCGCAATTCTTTTGCCAGACATTCACAATATTTTAGATTTTTCAGTTCACTGAGTCTTTGAAGCAATCGGATTATTGTCGGCGAGTAGAGACCCATGTACATGTAACTTTCGCCTTGGAGAATATCGAGTGCGTCTGCGACTATGCCCAAAACCTAACAATGCATGAAATGCAAAAAATAAATTTCACATTCACGCTCACACAATTGAAAAATTACCAGGGCCTATTTTATAGAAATTAGTTTCTTGAATTTCTTTAATTTCTTAAATATCTTGAATTTTTCTTTAAATAAAAAATTCAAGGAATTCAAGAGAAATTAAAGAAATTTTAAGAAATTAAAGAAATTTATTTCTATAAAATAGGCCTTGAATATTACCATGACATATTCCTTTAAAAAGGCTATTTCGTTTGGGGTCAGTTTAGATAATTTGAAGTCATCGAAGATGGAATTTACTTGCAAAGGCTTTTCATCGATCATTTTCAATAGCAGTCTTACAGCATCAACGATGTAATTCCATCGAGTTTTAGAAGGAGTCACAAAATATCTACCAAGCCTTTCTTTTATAAGATCAGCTGCCAAACTACTCCTACTCTGTTTTTTGAACACTTCGGCACATTTAGCCAAACTAAGTTCTTCCATATTTTTAAATTCTGCATTATTAATCTGTTTTTTCATGTCTGAGCTCATCGACAAATTTGCACTATGTGCAGCACATCTTTTATGTGGTGGTAAAACAAAACCCAACGCGGAAGCATTATCTAACATTTCTGTCACTTCGAAAAATTCGATATCATCATCATCAATGACTTGATTGTCTTCTTTGGAAAGTGAGTGAGTCAATTTGAAAGCTTTTAAAAAAATTGACCCGTTATCAGTGACCACTTTCACAATTGTTGCAACTTTCTGTGATAGTTTAAAACTAGTTATGACTTCGTCTAAGTTTGCAGCAAGAACTTCAGCTTTGTGGGAGCCTTTGATTCGTCTACATGCTAAGGTGCAAGATTGTCTGGTGAAATTATTTATATCGATCCAGTGAGCTGTCATTCCCAGAAACGATCTAAGAGTTTTATGAAAAGTCTTAAAAAATTGTAATAATAGACGGCATGTTTCTTTTTATTACCGTCTGAAAGATGTCCAGCAATCCGCTGTGAGGCAAACACATTGAATTTCTTGAAACATTCGAACAGTTGATTCTATCATTGAGTTGTACCGTTTACTAATTCTATCAGTTACAGTCGTTCTATGAATTTCGTACCCAGGAAAACCGGCGTTCAATAACGCCTTGACGGAGTTGTTTTCAACGAATTGCGCAGGTAAATGAGCATCAAGAATAGCGTCCACGACAAAATTCTCAAACCGATCTTTCGTTATCGGCTTTCGGTTTTCCAAAACATCTATCAATTTTGGTTGTTTAGTCTTTGCAACAACAGACACATTTTCACTGGCAGATCGTTTTTTAGATTGCAACTGTTTTGCTTCGTCGATATCGATTGTGAACGATTCGAATACATTTTTATGTACCGTCTAGAAGACAATAAAAAAATTGTTTAATGACGATGCTCGATGAAACAAATGGACAACCTCTAATTCACCTTGATATGGTTTTTAATATTGAAGGAAGATCGCTTCGTCGTTGTTAATCTTTTTGACGAATCTTTACACATTAAACATTTTACAAAGAAATGAGTGTTGTTTTGGTCTACTAATTTAAAATACTTGTTGAATCCAGGCCACAGATCAACAATTTTACAACTAATACTGGTTGTGGATGGTATGGGTGCGTCATCGCTATTATCGATAATGATTATCGACATTATCATTAAAATTATTCATTTTCAAAAAAAATATTCACTCGATTACTCGACTCTCACTTTCAGTTTGCACTTTAAATTTGAAATTGAAACTGTCACAACATACAGAAGAAGCCAGAACGAAATGCAAAGAATAGGCTACCAATTTTACACAAAAGCAATAGAATTATACTGTATGTGTATGTGTGAATTAGCTGGATTTTAAATGAAAAAGATAACTGTGGGTTGAGTTTATATTACGACTAGCGCCGTGTCCCGGGCTTTGCCCGGGTAGTGTTTGAGATGCTATTGAACATTGAATTTATTGAGGAACACAATCATTTATTTCTTACGTCAATAACAACGGCAATTAGTCTATATTAGAAGAATTTAAGACATAGACCTCTGGTAGATGGTTACACTTATTTTCGGCACTCTTCAGGGAACCGAAAGTATTTAACACCCTATTTAGAATAGTAGTAGTAGTGAGATGAATCTTAAAATATGATATCAAATAAAATAGCGCAGCGATAGCGCAGAATTTTGAAAAAGTTGCGCTATCGCTGTCGCTATTTGAAAAAAAATAGCGCAGCGCTATCGCTATAGCGAATAGCGACAGCGATTGCGCATTTTTGCGCTATTTCGCTATAGCGCGGCAGCCTTGCACAATACACACCCAACCCAACAATTTTCCCTTTGACGCAAAACATCTATCTCCAACTCAAAAAAAGTGTAATTTTCCTCCTAAGTCCGTCCCATATCACCGTCGGCCATTTTGTTGGTCACCCTGACACACTACACTCCCAACCCAACAACTTTTCCTTTGACACCAAACATCTATCTCCATCCTGACACAGTCCAAAAATTTTCCTCATATTTGACCCATACTTTGAATACACTCACACACACATACAAAACATTCTTTTATACGGGATTTATATGGCGCCTTCTAAGAGCCCTGGCACCCAAACGAGGCCGGTACCTCCCCTTTTTTAAAATCGCATATGGCGTACAATGCCCACCCGAAGGTCCCTGCAAAATTTCAAAAAAAGTTATGGAGCCGTTTTCGAGTACGAGTCAAGTCGGTTTTCATACAAATGGCCCTGGAACTAGCTAACTAACTCACTAAATAACTAACGTAGGATGTTTCCATTAACTTTGGCTTCTATGAAATATCACATTTTGTATGGAAAATGACAATTTTCTGAAGATCATATCTTCGGATCCGCCGAATTAAATTCGGAATGAGTGAAAAGACACTTCGCCTTAGAATTTTCCGTAGAATCCAGGAAAAATGTTTTCCGGGGGTACGTCGCAAGGTCAAAACTTAGCTGTATATGGTTCCGCAGTTTACGAAAAAAATTTTTCCTAATTTTTTGTTCGTGTGTGGACTTGCGTCACGGGCGCATCGCTACCGCGCGCCCATGATTGATTAAACAGTTTCTAAGAAGGTAGTTTGCAATTTGGTAATTGTCTAGACTGGTTAACCTTTCAAGAAGCCACTTCATCTGTTCAAGCTTTTTCTTAAGAACTGTGATGAAGGCGTTATCGGTAATTGGTGCGCCGAGAAGCGTCAATTCGTTCACTATGATTATGATTTCTTAACGACCGCCGCATCAACTTCAGAACAAAAGAAAAGCTCGCACTTGGTGGGATTGATAGACGAGCCAATTTTTTCACATTCTTTGATAACTGTCTGATTTAAGGGGTTGTTCATAAATTACCGAAACGCAAGAGAGGGGGGGTATGAGACAAGCGTTACAAACAAAATTTTGTCATACTGGAACAAATAAATGTTACAGTGGGGGGGGGGGGGGTTAGAAAATGCCAATTTTAGCGTTACATAATTTATGAACGGCCCCTAACCTGGTTGAATGATAAGTGAATTACAATGAAGCTGAAATTAGATACTTTGAGACAGAATGGAAGCTTTTTTAAAGAAGCTTTTGCTTTAGGTAAGGCTACTACCTCCAAATGCACTATTTTTTAGATTTATCAGATTCTGAATATGACACACTTACAGCTTGTGACCACGAACCACGAACGTAAATAAAAATATTTTCGCCTTATTTAACAGAGCAAATGTGTACTCAGCAAAATGTAAACACTTACATCTGCACGGAACATTATCACAAATCCAAATTTACATCACATTTCACTGCATTCGGTAAACTTTTCAAGACCTAAAACACCGCATGAGAAATCATACTTCAAAGTTAAACTTAACGTTAACTTAACGAAATGTTGTGAAAGTACTCACGTTCTTGAACGCGATCCTTAAACGTGTATTTTCGTTGAACCAAATAAAATGTATAGTTTTATGTACTTTTAATGTTCGAAAGCACATCTAATGTACATTTTAGATGGTAGATTGTTAGCTGAAGATCATAACAGTCAAAAGTCTTGAAAATCAAATACATAGCTGAGCGTCTGATTTTTTCCGAAACAATGAGTGTCTGTAAGTTGATTTTATTCATATTGTAGCATGGCCCCACGGTAGTAAGGGGCCGTGACGTAAGTCTTACACGCCAAAAAATTCAGAAGAAATTTTTTCGTAGACTAAGGATCATGGCCCCACGGTAGTAAGGGGCCGTGACGCAAGTCTTACACGCCAAAAAATTCACAAGAAATTTTTTCGTAGACTAAGGAACATATATACAGGAACTTTTTGACTTCCCCCCCGAGCGACGTACCCCCCGGAAAATATTTTTCCCGGATTCTACGGAAAATTTTAGGCCGAAGTGCCTTTTCACTCATTAAAATCGGTTCAGTCGTTCCGGAGATATGAATTAAACAATTTTGCTATTTTGTATGGAAATGGACTCAAATCGAATATTTTTAACTACCGTATTTTGCTCTAACTTTGACCGATTTTCGACTTTGAAACCCTGTAAATTTCTTAAATCTTACTCCGCAGATCTACTAGGACACTTTTCGGTGGGGCTGGTACTAGCACTAAAAGTCCATGATTTCATTTTGTATCGAAATTATATTTTCTTCAGTGACGACCGGTAAATGTGGTGGTGGGAATAGAAGAAGAAGAAGAAGAACGTAAAGTCAAGATTTTTATTTGTTGCATTTAAAATCTATAATTCGAGTGAAAATACGCTTTTTCGTAAGCTTTTTTTTTGCTTCCAAATCGAATTCTACGATATTAGTTTCATCTAAGCGTTGGAGTACATTGCATTAACTGCAAAGTTATCGAAATTCAGCCCATTTACATTTGGATCTACATACATAACCTCAATCAACAACCGATCAGTATGGCAACGAATGTTTGCTCATTGTGTAATAAGGAATTGGTGGATAACTTGATCGGCTGTTCCGGACGGTGCAACATGTTCTATCACTATACGTGTGTCGGCATGTCATGAACATTCTTCGATGGATACAGAAAAGTAAATGGCTTGAGATGGCAATGTTCGGATTGTTTGAATGACTTCAAGACGATTTGGGCCAAACTCGACGATTTGACAGCTTCCGTCAATGAAATTAAAACGATGGTAAATTTGTGTGGACTGGTGAAATCTACAATTAGTGAGGTTCTTTGCGACCGTAATCCGATTGTTCGGTTGAAGAGCAATGCTATTGAACAACGAACTGATGGTGTGAAACCGAAACGGCGTGGAAACAAGAGAAAGAATATTCCAAAGTCATCAACACCGGTCAACGGCACCATTGGAAAAATTACAACTGAATCGCAAACAACATCATTGCCGGACTCTCCACTGGAATCGTCGGTCGAAACATCCAATATTACAATGGTAGCTGCACCGATAGCTCCCATTCGTACAGTGGATAAACGAGATAAAGGTGGGCTGGTCCGTATGCCCGTTGAGGGAAGCCCAGCAGTTGGAAAGGTGTTTTAAGTGCATGGACTTTGGACACCAAGCAAGGAACTGCAAGAACGAAGATAGATCCAAGTTGTGCAGGAGATGTGGGGAAGAAAACCACCTAGCAAGAGATTGCACGAAACCACCAAAATGCCTGCTGTGCACGTCAGAAAATGACCACGTGACGGGTGGAGCGAGATGCCCAGTCTATAAACAGGCGCTTAAATCAAAGACGGGACAAGAATGGAAGTGATCCAAATAAACCTTAATCATTGTGACATGGCACAACAACTTCTTTGGCAAGCCACAGCGGAGCAAAAATGCGACGTAGCAATTATTGCAGAACCGTACCGAATTAATAAAAACAACGGTAACTGGGCTGTTGACAGAGCCGGGATGGCCGCAATATTGACGACGGGAAAGTATCCCATACAAGAAGTTGTATCAGGCACCCACGAAGGATTCGTGATTGCGAAAATTGACGGAGTGTATATTGTCAGCTGTTATGCACCACCAAGATGGACGATTGAACAGTTTGAACGAATGTTAGACTTACTCACAGGAGAGCTAACGGGATTAAGCCCAGTCAACATTGGAGGCGACTTTAACTCATGGGCAGTTGAGTGGGGCAGTAGATTTACAAACGAAAGAGGCTTCATTCTACAAGAAGCGCTAGCTAGACTGAATGTGGTTCTGGTAAACGTGGGAAACACAACTACTTTCCGCAAGAATGGACGAGAGTCGATTATTGACGTGACATTCTGTAGTCCAACACTAGTACCCAGTCTGAATTGGCGAGTGGATGAAAGCTACACATACAGCGACCACCAGGCATTGAGGTACACTTTGAAAAAGAGTACGGTGGCGGCAAGGCAGATGAATCAAGTAAGAGAGCGGAGATGGAAGACGAGAAATTTCGATCAAGAAGCTTTCAAGGAATACCTCCAATCAGAAGACGAAGGCGTTGAGAAATCGGCAGAAGAATTGACGAAAGTATTGGTGCATGCATGCGACGTAGCGATGCCAAGAAGGATAGAACCGAAGAATAAACGAAAATCGGCATTTTGGTGGAACGACGAAATTAGGTTCTTGCGCGCAGACTGCTTCATGACAAGAAGGAGGATGCAGCGGGCCAAAAGTGAGAGTGCCAGAGCCGCGAGGCGAGACGAACATCGTACGGCAAAACTAACATTAAAGCGGGTAATCCGAGCTAGCAAGAGAAACTGCTTTAAGAAGCTGTGCCAGGAAGCTGACGCAAATCCATGGGGAAACGTGTACAGGATAGCGATGACAAAAATTAGAGGTTCATCAGTGCCAAAAGAAAGTTGTCCTGAGAAGCTAGGAGCCATAGTGAGAGGGCTATTCCCGCAACATGAACAGGTCGCATGGCCGCAAACTCCTTACGACGATGAAATTGAAGACAGACAGGACCGGGTGATCACTATAGAAGAGATTCAGACGGCTGTCAAAAAGCTGAAAAATAACAAGGCGCCAGGACCAGATGGGATCCCCAATGTAGCTTTGAAGACGGCGGCATGCATAAAGCCGGACATGCTCAGATTGACATTGCAGAAGTGCCTCGACGACGGAAATTTTCCTGATATATGGAAGAAACAGAAGCTGGTCCATACTACCAAAACCAAGGAAACCACAAGGTGAACCATCATATAGACCTATATGTTTGCTGGATGGTATGGGAAAACTGCTGGAGGCCATGATCCGGAACAGATTACACAAAAACACAGAGGGTGAGCACGGACTGTCCGACGACCAATTCGGATTCCGAAAAGGAAGATCGACGATCGAAGCAATAGAAAGAGTTATGGAGATTGCCGACAAGGCGCGAAAGAAAAAAAGAACAGGGAACCGCTTCTGCGTTATAACGAAGATAGACGTTGAAAATGCCTTTAATAACGCAAGCTGGACGGAGATAGCTAAGGCAATGCATGCTATGAGAGTCCCCGATTTCCTCTGAAGGGTAATGAAAAGCTATTTCGAACGACGGGTGCTAATGTATGATACCAGGGAAGGGAAAAAGATGGTAGACATCACAGCTGGTGTTCCACAAGGATCCATATTAGGACCAACGCTGTGGAATACGATGTACGACGCAGCGCTGCGGCTGCAGCTGCCAAGATGGGTTACGACGATTGCTTTTGCCGACGACCTACTTTTCATAGTTATCGGAACGTCAAAGTTGGAGGTGGAAGTCGTCACGAAAGAGGCGTTGGAAACTGTAGAAAGTTGGATGACAATGGCTAAACTGAAGCTGGCCCATCAGAAAACCGAGATCATGCTCGGGAGCAATTGTCGGAAAACTGAGCGGATTGTAATGAACATCGAGGGGAACGAGATCACATCCACTCGCCAGCTAAAACACCTTGGAGTCATGTTAGACGATCGTGGAAACTTTAATGCCCACGTAGATTATACGTGCGAAAATTCAATGAAAGCCAATGCAGCACTGGCCATGATAATGCCGAATGGGTTTGGACCGCGCAGCAGTAAAAGGAGGCTCCTAGCAAGTGTTACCCTATCGATACTGCGCTACGGGGCACCAGCGTGGATAAGGGCGTTAGACACAAAGAGGAACCGTAGGAGGTCGATAAAAACCCAGAGGTTGTCAAGCATAAGGGTAGCAAGCGCATACAGAACGATTTCCTCGGAAGCGGTATGTGTGATAGCCGGAACGATGCCTATATGCATAATGCTGATGGAAGACAGTGAATGCCACAGACTGAAGGAAAGGGGGGCCAAAACACCAAAACAGTGAGGGCACAAGTAAGAGTCGAATCACTGAGTCAATGGCAGCGAGAGTGGGACTCCGCGGAAAATGGAAGATGGACTCATAGGCTTATCCCGGACGTAACCACATGGGTAAATAGGGAACACGGAGAGGTTCGCTTCCACCTGACGCAGTTCCTGTCGGGTCATGGGTGCTACAGGAAGTACCTGCATAGGTTTGGACACGCGGAATCACCTTTCTGCGTGACATGCGTTGAAGAGGAAGAAACTGCAGAGCACGTTGTGTTTGTCTGTCCCCGTTTTGAACAGGAGCGATGTGAGCTGATAGCCGCGAGCAGGCCCGACGTAAACGCCGACAACATAATATCGGAAATGTGTCGCGACGAAGAAGTGTGGAAAGTAGCGGACAACGCAATTGCGAAGATAATGGTGAAGCTACAAAGTGCATGGAGAGACGATCAACGAAGACTGGCAGTTGATCTGAGAGAGTAGGTGCGAAAGCGCAGCCCCTCCCCGAAGTAATGCTGTGAGGCGGTTCCGGTGAGACGAGAGCGTGGCGATCAAGGAAGGAGGTTTTAGTTGGTAAAAATCCAACACTACCTGGGTCCAGGAGGACCAGGTGCCTTTTGAAGGTTTCCTCACCCTTGAGAAAAAAAAAAGAAAAAAAAAAAAACAGTGGATAAACGAACGTATCTGTGGCTCAGTGGTCATGGTCAAACGACGACAGAACAAATTACAGACCTGGTGGCTACAACATTGCACATTCAAAGTTCAAATGTTATCTGCAGAAGCCTAAAAAGTAGTCGTCGAACTTACACAGACCTCGACCAGGTATCGTTTCGAGTTGGTTTGCATTTGGAGGATCTCAAAGACGCCTTGTCTACGAATAAATGGCCTAGGGGCGTTATATGCAAGGTATTTAAGTCAAAAAACTTCAACAACAGACAACCAGTGATACTGGGCTAAGTAAAGAAACTAACCAAAAAACTGACAACCAGCGAGTCTGGGCTAAACTTACTAATAAATGTTCTAAAGTGTCGATCGATTATTTGGATTGTTATTACCAGAATGTTCGTGGTCTGCGGACTAAAACCGAGAGCTTTTACCTTAATTCATTATCCTGTAATCATGACATAATTACGCTGACTGAAACGAATCTTTGTTCGTCGATTAGTGATGCAGAGTTGTTCGACACGGGTGAGTATGTGATCTATAGAGTTGATCGTTCTCCACTCAACAGCATCCATGAATCTAGTGGTGGTGTTTTGGTGGCCGTACGCTCATCGTTATCAAGTGAAAGGGTTATCGTCCCTGTAATTGAGGCCCTTGAAATGATTGTTGTTAAAGTGTGCATGGGAGCCTTTAATATTTTTGTTTGCTGTGTTTATGTTCCATCTGGGTCTCCTATCGCAGTATACAATTCTTATGCGGATGGTATTCAAAAAGTTTTTCAATTCATAAAGCTATAGGCGAATGACTCAGTATTGCTGACAGGAGACTTCAACATGCGAGAAGTCGTTTGGACACCTGATCCCGATAAACCAAGTGTGTTGCTTCCGGGTGTGATGAGCTCCAGCGGTCATAGTGCTCTGACTTATTCGATCTTGGGATCAAATCTTTCACAAATGAATCACACGTCGAACCCGCAAGGAAGGGCGCTAGACCTGATTTTTTGTACTGATCCTGATAATGTGTCAGTTAAAAGTACCGACAACACTCTTAGCAGAGTCGACTTTCCGTTCCACGGAGCAACCGAGTTTCGTCTCACCATCGCTAATCACAATGTGGTGAAACACTGCGAGAAGTCTCTGTACTATGACTTCAAGAAGGCTGATTACGAGGCGATTAACGATTATTTATCACGCGTTGAGTGGAATGATGTGTTTGAGAGCGCTGTGACGGTCGACGATTCTATTGATAAATTCTACGAGATACTGCAAACAGCAATCGATCAATTTGTCCCCGCACTGCCGGTGAAATCGAGCAATCATCCTCGCTGGTATACAAGAACCATTGTCAATCTTAAGAATAGGAGAGACAGGGCGTATAAGAAATTCGCTAAGTCGAAAGACTTACGAAAGAAGGCCAAATACAATGCGACGTTTGTCATCCTCAACAAAGAATTTCAGAAGTTGTCTGCGGTGACCTACAAACGCTATCTTGATGACATCCAGAACGATATAATGAGGAACCCGAAGAGATTTTGGTCTTATGTCGATTCCAAAAGGATGAATAGTGGTTACCCATCTACAATGTCATTGGACGGTACGAAAGCATCAACACCGGAAGCCATTTGCGATCTGTTCGGTAACTTCTTTCGAAAGGTGTACGCTGATGACG
Source organism: Pseudolycoriella hygida (assembly GCA_029228625.1). NCBI lineage: Eukaryota > Metazoa > Arthropoda > Insecta > Diptera > Sciaridae > Pseudolycoriella > Pseudolycoriella hygida. The sequence goes on from CM055403.1 coordinate 167,018,174, forward strand.
ACGATTCATCGTCATTAGAACCGTTTGGGATTGACAAGGTTGCGGACGTTTATACTTACGCATTGACACATAACGAAGTTCTTCGAGCATTAAGGCGAATTAATACATCCAAAGGTTGTGGTCCGGATGGTATTTCACCTCTTCTTCTGAAAAAATGTGCTAACGTGCTTGCTGCCCCATTGGAACATATATATAATTCGTCGTTATCAGCACGTCATTTTCCTGAGCGATGGAAACATTCTGAGCTGACTCCGATACATAAAAGTGGGCCCAGGAACGATGTTTGCAACTACCGTGGTGTATCTATTCTGCCGACTATCGGTAAGCTTTTCGAGTCAATCGTATGTGTTCGAATGACTGCGGATCTGGCATGTGCAATATCGAAGGTTCAGCACGGATTCTGTAAAGGACGTTCGACATCAACCAATCTTATAGAGTTTACGAATTATGCATTAAAGCTGATAGAATCAGGCTCGCAAGTCGACGCCATTTATACGGACATACGAAAAGCGTTTGACCGAGTGAACCACCGTTACCTGATTCAAAAGTTAAAAGAAGTGGGAGTCAATTCGTGTCTGTTGGATTGTACTTGGAAAATCGAACACAATGTGTTAAAGTACTTGGCTGGAGATCATCGAGCTTTTGCGTACCATCAGGACTGCCTCAGGGGAGCCACCTCGGGCCCCTTCTATTCATAGTATTCATCAACGACGCCACGAAAATTTTCCGATTTGCCAAGCTCGGCGTCTTCGCTGATGACCTAAAGTTGTATGCCAAAGTTGATAGTTCAGTTGAAGCACTGCATCTGCAGGATGATGTCAACCGATTTTCGTCTTGGTGCATAAAGAATAAAATGGAGCTGAGCATTGGGAAATGCAAAGCGATAACGTTTCATCGCAAATCGAACCCGATCGTTTACGATTACACTATTGGCGAAACGACCATTGCTAGGGTTCACGAGATAAGGGACCTCGGTGTTATTTTGGATGTTAAGCTAGACTTCACCAAGCATATTGCAAGGATAGTCTCGAAAGAATACACAATGCTGGGATTCTTGAAGAGAATCTGTTTCGACTTTCGCAATCTGAAGGCCCTGACCAGCGTTTACAATGCACACGTTCGTTCGCATTTGGAATATGCTTCGGTTCTCTGGAACCCTAATTACGATGTTCATAGCGATAAGATCGAGTCGGTCCAGAAACAGTTTGTAATGTATGCTCTGAGAAGAACTGTGAGGCGCGACTCGAATTACATGCTTCCACCATATTTGGACAGGTGTGTGTCGCTGAATCTGGAAACGTTAGAGAGGCGCCGTGCTAACTCGTGCATATTTTTTGTGTTTGACGTGCTTAGGGAAAATATCGACGCGCCTCAGCTGCTAGAGATATTTGATGCCATGAGGAATGTTCAGACACACAGCTATTCGCTTCGAGTAATAAACATGTTTCGTAACGTTTTTCATAGAACGAATTATGGATCATCCGAGCCGATCAACGCAGCGTCCAAGTTATTCAATAAAGTCAGCCACCTGTTTGTCGACGGTGTGACAAGAGAGGCCTTCCGAGCGAAAGTACGAGCTATGGCTACAATTTGAGAGACTTCACCCGTGTCAAACTTTAAAAACGGCGTGAGAGTAATTCAATGCAAGTGTAAATTCAAGAGGCAGCGAATTATGTCATGAAGTTGATTACATAGTTGTATGTATTTAAGTTGAGGACTGAGCGCTTCATTGTATAGTGATTTTATCATCAAGTTAATTTAACTGTTCGATAAATAAATGTTTCAAATCAATGTTACATTGAAAAAGTTTGTAACTTTGACCACATACCACATTTTCAATGAATAAAAACATTTTTATAAAAAAAAATCATAAAAACTAAATAAACTTTACGCAGAATAAAAAAATTCATAAAATCACGAAATAAACTTTAACCAGACCAACAAATTTTTCAAAATAACGAAAAGTCTTGCAACAAAAATAGAAATAAAAGAAAAAATTAAAAAAAAGTATGCTACTCTATTGAATCTTTCGCTTCGATGAACGATTTTGTGTTTTTGAACACTTCTTCGATTTATTGGTCGCTATCGACTGGCTATCGATTTTCTTAGCATTACGACCTGAACGTCTCCTTTGTGTGGTACGAGCCTGACAATCATCAGCAGATTGTTTGTCGTTAGAATCGTCGATCTCATTTTCGGAATGAGCTGTTGCATTTTCAGACTGGTTGGATTTTAGATCGTCCAAAGAAATGCTTTTACCAGGAGCCACGTTCATTTTTTTTTCGTCTGTTTCGTTTTTCACCTGCTCCTCCAAATCGCATGTTAGTCAGCATTTGTATGACTGCACTAGAAACACTTGAGCTTACACGTTCACACTCATCGTTGGAATTGGCATCCCCATTTTTGAAGAGTTTACGTTCGGCAAACGGTCGATGACTTTGTCGGGATTAAAAGGATATATGCCACATTTTTCGAATCCTGATACAAGATTTGCCGAGCTGCTGCCATATAGTTTTCACATAATTTTTTGAGGAGTTTCGGAAAAGCGTCTTTGGTAATGTATTGATTCCGTTTCTTAACACCACTTTTCCACGCATCTAACGTCCTACGCCAGCATCGCTTGAGCGGGAAGACCCGGGAAAATGCAATAAAAGCACATTTTAAAATGTAGTAAACAAAGGTTCCTCATGTTTTATAATCAATTGAGTTAAGTTAATAATTGCGTGAAAACATAGTTTGTGTTTGACTAAATCATGTCGATAAGTCTCTGACAAAATTCTGAATTTTTTTTTTATTAATTGTCTCATGGCGACTCATTATGCGCTTGTGTCTTCTTCCATTGGAAGCATTGGGCAGCAAAAAGTTTTTTGAGTTGTTGTAGCCATCGTCTGCCATCGATCTCTCGCCCTGATCCAAAAAACCAACAAAAACTTCACTGGCAAGCTTTAAATCCGGGTATGCTCCACACGGGTAGCCCCCATGAGCCCAAACGATCTCACCTGTTCGCAAACACAATGCGATCTCATATCGCAATCCAGCATGTTTAAATTTGTGGGAATACCATTTTCGATCGAATGGCTTCGGCTCATTTATTTTAAAATCAACGCCGTCAATGGAAGTGAATGTGGTTTGGCCTGGTGCTCGTTGCAACTTACGATCTTCCCATTCGATCTAGATAAAAATTACCGCATATTTATGCAGAACGTGGAGAATAGACAGAGGAAATGAAAATCTCACCACTTTTATAAATGCCAATTTTTCGATAACAACCGAAACTCGTTTTCGGAATGTTTTTTCATCGCAACGAGCAACCGAACCGTTAACCGAGTCTGTATTGTAACATTTTAGAAAGGATAAGGTCCATAACAAATGCATTTCGTTATAATCTTTGGGCAATTCATTCTTCAAATGAGTCCATGCCATAGCACAGATCGAAGGTGACACTCCAAAAAATGCCTTGAATCGGCTTATTCCAACATAGGTTGACGCCCCAGAATGTGTAGTTAACGACTTTCCGTAATTGTAAAATAAAGCAGTCAACGAATTGGCCATTTTAAGCACTTAAATCGAATAAAAATGAAATTAATAAAAACTGGAATTATTTATACAATTTACAATATGAGAAGTACATTTTAATAAACAACGTTCAAATGAAAGAATTAAATTCTGCGGCCGCAAAAAAGATTAATCCAGAACTTTGAGCAAATAACGCTTACAGATTTCAACTGGTCGAAAAAATATTTTCCGGAACAATATCAGCATGAAAAAAGCAAATGTCAATACACAATAGCATCCTTATGTGCAAAATGCGTTTATTATATTTGTGTTCAATACATAAACAAATTTTCGTAATCTTTTCCCAAAGTACGAAATTGTGAAAAAAGAACAAAAGGGCGATCTTTTCCCAATTTTGTGATTTTTTCACAAACATGATTTTTTAATATTCAATTTTGAAACTCAGGTTTTTATAAATAATTTGCAATTAGTGTACTTCCAAAAAGAAAAAATTGAATTTTTCATTGCATTACTGAACCTCCAAATATTTGTTGCTAAACACTGAAGTACACACGACTGAACTTTGCGAATTTTGCAAAAAATGGAGGGTTCACTAAGGTTCATTTAAAAAAATTGTTTACTTAATTTTTTTTTAAAAATTCCGAAAAAGCGTACCTTGGTGAACCTCTAATCAATAATTAAATTGCTATATCGATATTCTTCCTAAAAAATCGTTTTTGGCTAGGTTCGTGGAAAATAACTTTGTGACCATATTACGTCGGGAAAATTTCACCCATCACAAAATATGTGAAAAGGTAACAAATTTGTACCTTATGGTTGTGTGTGTGTTTTGAACGTGTTCAGGAAAGAAATTGTCGCACATACTAGATTTCTAGTTTAATTCTCTTTCTCGACGATGCGATGTTTGTATTGCGCCAAGTTTTTTTTTCAAGTTGGCATTTATATTCACGAGCATTCCCCTGATTCTATTCCCCTTTATGTTATTTATATCTGAACGTAGGCAGCCTATGACTTAAAATTCACTTTGCGTCACAGTTTTCGTAATATTGCAGTTATAAATCTTTTCAATTTGTGATAAAGAATAAAAAATAAAAAATGAACAAAATGTGGAAAAATTGTGGAGAGGAGCAGAAACACCTGGAAAAATTGTTTCGGGAAAAACAGGTGAACGGCACAATGAAACCGAGTGAAGTACAAAAGAATCACTTCATATTTCATGGCTTCACACCAACCGTATTTCGAAAACATTGGAATTTGACAAAACTTATGTTCGCAACGAATAGTGAGTTCTTTGAATCATTTTAAATTAGCTCAAACAATTAGCTCATGAATTGCAGTTCCTGGTTCCACTAATAATAGTACAGGCGAAGAAATCGTTGAAGTTGATGGCACAGGCGCATCATCTTCGAAAATTGCTAAATTATCAGAGAGTGATGAGCCACCACCAATCGGCTTTTCGTTCACACGTGCACCGATAATTGCAACCGTATACAAAGATCCTGATTCGAAACGAGACGTCTGTTTTGTGGTCATTTCGCTTATAAGCCGAATTAAGCGAATTGATTTCGATGTGGTCACCAAAGATATCGGTCACGTTTTACAAGTGACGTACTCGTGGCCTACATACTCGTATAACTGCGAAGAAATGTTTACAAAAGATGGGGAATACCGCCCTTTCGTTAATCGCCTACATGCCAAGTGGTCCGCTGTCGAAAAGGCACTTGAGAGTGTTCGTGATAACATCGAGGACGCTCCGCAATGCATAATTGAAGTGAATTTGCCAGCAAACATTGACTTGGACCCTGGTACCTGGAAAAATTATTTCAACAAAAAAGATGACGGAACTTTGTTGGTTTCCTTCGAATTTTTGTGCGCTCGAAGCGACTATATTATCAAGAAAAGAGAGAAAACTATCTTGTTTGAATAGCGCGTCGCTAAAACTAAACTTTTTGAACGATCATTCATCAAATGTATAAGAATTTATAATGAAACGAAAAATAAAGTTTTACAGATTTCTCAAATTTTTGCTTTTATCGCACTTTCCCGGGTCTTCCGGTGCGAAGAAACTGACGTCCAACGGTTGACATATGTGGGTTGAATTTGTAGGTAGACATATGAAAGCAATATTATTTTCACTGGCCAGACGTATGACTCTTTCAGAAAAATGACTCGAAAGATTATCCCCAATTAATGCGACTCTGCCGACTAGTCTCTTGGCATGAGGAACCATTACGAATTCGAACCAATCAGCGAAAATGTCTGCGTTGAACCAGCCTGATTTGCTTCTATTATATCTTGTTTTTGGAGGTCCACCCTCCATCCAAGTCGTCCATAAATGATCCGATTTATAAACAACATAAACGGGCAACATTACTCCTGTGGCTGATCCGCAAAACATAAGCGACATACTGCTCTTGGAAAAGTCGTTAACTCGCTCTGGATATTTCACGCCTCTCTTGAAAATGCATGTTTTTACTCCTGGATCATCCGTTAAACTTGACTCGTCATAGTTTAATATATTTTCTGGAGGAATAGGTTCCACATCATCAATCTTTAGCGACGCTTTCAACTTATCGAAATATTCCCGAACGGTGTCTGGACTCAACGCAGCTTCCGATGTTTTTATGTTTTGGCATTTTCGACTGCGTAACACATCACTTTTGTTGACGAATCGCTTCGCCCAGTTTATTCCAGGGTAATTGTCCTTGAATCTGGTTTTCCTGTTGTTACTATCAAGCATCTGTTTACACAGTTTTCGAAGGTCCATGTAGTCGAACGGATATCCCCATTCGCTCACTGCCAAGATGTGATCCGTCAAGGACTTTTCCTCGGTGATTTCACATTGACGTCCAGGTGTTTTATTATGAGATTCACGAACTTTGTTCCAAAGCGTTCCTTTGGCTATTCCATACTGCAAGGCGGCATTGTTTATCGTCATTTTTCCCTCTCGGATTCGCTTCAAGGCCTTTTTGAGCAAAACTTTCGAGTACGCTTTGTACTCCCGTTTCTTGCTATCTTTCAAAGATTTCGTTTTCGACATTGTATCTGAAATTAAATGAGTTTGTTTTCAATTGGAGAGAAGTCTATTCATTAGCATGTGTTCCGACCGACGGTCAAAGTTAGCGCTATTTTGTTAAAAATCGTGTGGCAAACACTTTTAACCAGGGTTTTGCAAAAAACACAGGGTTTTTGCCTTGCACAGTACACGAATTCATTTTTATATATAAATACAAAAAATACCATTTCAACGGCTACTGGTACAAAATACAGGAACTAATATTTCTGAGTAGATTTAGACGATGATTATATTTTTTCGTCGAATAATCTGGATGGTATGAAAGTCTGAACTTGGCCACAGATCGTGTTCAAAATCAGTGATACCAATGGTACACTGCTAGAAATTGAAATTAACCATAACAAAAACTTGTCGCAATGGCTAATGTGAAAATTAGTTTGCTCTACGATTATTGTTTTGTGTTCAAATCTTTTTTGTGTAAAAATGGTCAAAGTTACCCCACCGTTCAAAGTTAGAGCAAAATACGGTAGTCAATTTGGTAAACCTTTCTTTCTTTCTTTGTTTGTTTGTTTGTGGCAATTTTTGGCAGGATGACCCAGATCTCCTGAACTATGAGAGTTAGAAAGTTGGTTCCAAAGGCGAAGTTGTAGAGAATTAAATTTAAGCGAACACGTGTTTCAGGGTTTTGAGGAAATATGACCCAATATTGGTATATGGCTGCTTCCATAATTAGGCAGGATGAACCAAATCTCCAGAACTATGAGAGTTAGAAAGTTGTTTCCAAAGGCGAAGTTGTAGAGAATTAAATTTTAGCGCACATGTGTTTCATGGTTTTTGGGAAAATACTACATGGGGTGAAAAGTCCGCGGCCTCACATAGAGATGGCGTCATTACTTCAGAATTTTTGTTAACATTCAGTAGTACCATCCTTCACTTGTCTACAGCCAAAATTTCCTGACATTTGGTGTCATAGTTTTCGAATTACTGTCAATAGAGTGACGCAGGTTTTTGTTGTTCGTAAAAAATGGAAAATAATGAATTCCGTGTGTTGATTAAACATTGTTTCTTAATGGGAAAAAATACGGTGCAAAGCAAAGAATGGCTGGATAAGTGTTATGGCACATCTTCTCCGTCGTATACAACGGTTAAGAAGTGGCATGCTGAATTTAAACGAGGTAATACAAGCACCGATGATGCCCCACGTTCAGGACGTCCAAGTGAAGCAGTTACTGAAGAAAACATCAAAAGAATCCATCGTATTGTTTTGGCTGATCGGAAAGTTAAAGTTAGTGAAATAGCTGACATCCTCAAAATATCAACAGAACGGGTGCGACACATTTTACACGAGTATTTGGACATGAAAAAGCTTTCTGCGCGATGGGTGCCGCGTTTTCTAACAATTGATCAAAAGCAGCACCGTCTTGACGATTCAGAGCGTAATTTAGCTTTGTTCGAGCGTAATCCAACGGAGTTTTTGCGTAGATTTGTCACGATTGATGAAACGTGGATTCATTACTATACACCAGAGTCCAATAGACAGTCTGCAGAGTGGTTAGAATTTGGTCAAAGCCGACCGAAGCGCCCAAAGGCACAGCGTTCTGCAGGCAAGGTTATGGCCACGATTTTTTGGGATGCGCATGGCATAATATTTATCGACTATTTGGAGGAAAAACAATAACTGGCGAGTACTATGTCACATTATTGGAACAGCTCGACAACGAGATGAAGAGAAAACGACCGCATATGCAGAAGAAAAAGGTCCTGTTTCATCATGACAATGCACCAGCGCATTCATCCATAAAAGCAACTGTGAAACTGGACTCTTTGGGCTATGAATTACTCCACCACCCACCTTACTCTCCAGATCTGGCCCCCAGCGACTACTATTTGTTCCCAAACTTAAAAAGATGGCTACAGGGAAAAAGATTTTACTCTAATGATGAGGTGATATCCGAAACAGAGGCCTATTTTGCAGGGTTGGAGAAATCCTATTATACCACAGGTATCCAAATGTTGCAGGACCGTTGGACTAAGTGCATTTCCCTTCAGGGAGACTACGTTGAAGAATAAAATTAATTTCATATGTAAAAGTTAGTTCTTTCATTGCAAGGCCGCGGACTTTTCACCCCATGTAGTATGGCTTATCCCGGGATAACGCCACTTCCAGATTCCAGAGGGATGATTCATACCTCTAGAACTATGGCATCTAGAAAGTTGCTTACAAAAGTACTGATATCCGCAAAAAAAACTTCTTACAGAGGAGGTGTGACGCAAGTCTTTATGTCTGCTTACAAAAGCTGTGAAATCAGAAAAGTGTGACGCATTAATCATCTAAGGTAAATCTATTTTCTTCCAGTTACGAAAGTTCTGAAATCATTGGGGGTGACGCATTAAGCTTCGATTCGCAACAAAAAATTTTAAAAAAAATTACGTTGAGTTCAAAAAATTGCGTCACAAATGCCAGAACCACCAGCGGAATAATTTTTCAACACTTTCAATTTTTACACGTATAAATTTAAATTTACCCTAAACGATGCAATAAGAAATAAAAATCAAATTTTTGCATCGTAAAAACTGAAAGTACAGAAAAATTGTTTCGTCGTTGGGTCTGGCATTTGTGACGCAATTTTTTGAACTCAACGTAATTTTTTTTAAAAATTTTTGTTGCGAATCGAAGCTTAATGCGTCACCCCCAATGATTTCAGAACTTTCGTAACTGGAAGAAAATAGATTTACCTTAGATGATTAATGCGTCACACTTTTCTGATTTCACAGCTTTTGTAAGCAGACATAAAGACTTGCGTCATACCTCCTCTGTAAGAGGTTTTTTTTGCGGATGTACACTCGGCAAACTTTGCAATTGTGTTTGCGACTAATTCGCCCCTTATATTATTTTTGATGATAGATATTAGATGTGTTTCCAGTCAAGTTGTCAAAATAAAATCGTAGATTAATGCGTTAACATCCTTACTTCGAGCATTAAAATTAGTCAAATCAAATTGCTTTTGAGATTATCAATTTAAATTTTTGCCGTTTAAAACTTTCATTCGACGCAACACTCGTCGAAATCAATAACCAAACAAAACATTTTTTTGTTGTTTTTTATTCAAATTTACTCTCATTCATTTATCGTTAACTACGATAATAATATGTGTAAAGGGAATGGAATGCAAAAAAAAAATGAATCAAAGTGGATTTGAATTGCATTTTTTTGTATCTCTAAATGTGTAAATTGGCATCACGTGTTTGTGTTCTGTTTCAGAAAAAAAAGTGCGGTAGAACTTTCCACAGCATCGGGTTCATAATCTCACAACATCATTTATACGGAAAATACGATTTTTTTTCTCAATGAACATCTCTTTCTTATTTCTTTATTAAAACTATGCAAATAAAAAACTGTAAACAACATTTTATGTTACGTAAAGTACAAATTCAAATAAAACTTTCTACTTCTTAACCTTGTTTGCTTCTTAGAAGGGACCGATCACATTTTAAATACGCATTCAGTTGGGTGGGTTGTAGGAGAAAATGATGACAAGGGATCGAGTAGCCGGTTCCGAGAAGAGATGTTTCGCATTCCGAAAAGACGTTTATAGACAATTGCAAATAGACAGACTATAATTTCTATGGTACGATTTTGTGGAATTTCGATCGCCCGCCGACAGAAATTCCAGATAACCAGCGGTGTAGATATGTTTTTGTTTGAATAGAAAATTTATAAAGAACGAATGAACAGCACATAGTTAGTTATGTAACCGAGTGCAAAGTGGACACTATACAAGCAAGTCAACACTTAAGTAACTTTGAGCTAATTTGTTATTGGAGTTGCCAAATTCTCTTAATTGGCCGTATAGTAAGCAAATAAAACATACGCAAGAGACACGTACGCATCCGAATAGATGTTACATAATAATAATACAAATAGCGTATGGTATTTTTCAGCCGGGAGGACACTTTTTAAGTGACAGATTCGGCTAACATTGCTGCTATAGCTAGTGAAAGTACTTTTACATGGTATTGTACCTAGCACTAGGGACCACATTCTTAACGTGAATTCCGAACCACGCCTTCTAAGTATTTTATTACACTCTGAAGGATTGATCGGAAAGCCGTGTGACAGCTTGTAACTCTTGTAACTTGTAATTGATTTGAATTAACCCGGTGGATATTTGGAGAACGCCGGTGGTAATACACAGATGGCAGACATAGCCAATTTAACCGGTTGACGCGAGCTACAGCTCCGAACCGACCGACGCTTGCTAAAAGCGATGTAATTTTGTTTAAGTCTTTTTGGTTGAAAACTTCATTGAGTGCACACGTTCGAGTAATTAAATAAAGAGTTATCAGTGAAGTGAATAGCTCTTGTTCGAGAAAGGATTCCGTATCAGCCTGAACGAACTGCTGCTGATTGAAAGCTTGTGGCTAACAAGGTAAGGGAGTTTTTGAACAAGATGAAGGTGGACATAAGGCTGTGACCGCATCGTATTAACGGAGCAAACAGCTTTTAGGTGCGCACATTAAAATTGTGAATTTTGGGTCACAACTCTTTGGACTTACTTGTTCTAAACAAAGGATTTCATCTGTTGAGTCGTTCGGGCTGTAATGCCCTTAGGGGCCGTTCATAAATTACGTAACGCTAAAATCGACATTTTTCAGACCTCCCCTGTAACGCAAGCGTAACGCTAGGTCAATACCCTCACCCATTTTTTTGGGTCCCTTGCATATGTCTTTAAGTGTGGATTGGATCAGCAATTCAGATTTATCCAAAGACTATGTTGTTAAGTATCGTTAACTGGTATGCAGGGGGTTCGGTGTTCGATGCTCAGGGGGAGCGATTTTTTTAATTTAATATTTCTGGTTTGGTCTATTGTTCATTTATAACTACAGAGGAATATATACCGACATTATTCAGTAAAACAAATGAAGGAACCCGTACGTATCAGAATAGATGCGGCAAGCAAAGTTGATGTTACGAAAAGACTCGAATGTATTTAAGTAAAATTGTATTGGAAATTGTGATAGGGCAAAAAGATTTCTCTCCATTTTCTCTACAACATAGTGAAAAACCATTTTTTTGTCTTGGGCAGACCTTAGGACCGACCTAGGGCCATAAGGAAATTCCTCGGACACATATTTCCATGTACAAAATGTTTCGCTCAATTTGCTCTGCAACATCGCAAAAAAAAAATTTTGTTGGCTAGGGCCGACTTTAGGACCGACATGAGGCCAACTTGAGCCCTAAGCACAGGCAAAAGTATCTTTTTTAAATTGTCGTAAATGCCTAGATCTTTCAAAAAAAAAATCGAGAATCGGAAAAGGTTTACTCGAGCTATGTACAAAAAACACGTAGGGCCCTAGCAGAAACTCGTTTGAAGTGCCCTAGCTAAGTCCAAGGACTCAAATCCAAAAAAATAAATTGTCGGCCATACCCAGATCTTTCAAATAAAAAAAAAACTTATGAAAATCGGAAAAGATTTAGTCGAGTTATGTGCAAAAGACCAAAAACCACTTAAACGGCCCTAGCTCGGCAGCCCTTGGGCCGACAGTGCCCAGATTCAATCACATAAACGATAGGTGATAAGTGATAGAGAATAGCATTAGGGTAAGGGATTCCAATATCTTAATTAATGGCTCTCTGATTAGCAATCCACTTGATAAAGCGAACACCATAACCAAAGTTTATGACAAAATTCACAGGCAGAATAGAGAAATGGGTCATCAAAAGCAAGAAGTCCGTTGGACCAGATGCCATTCCAAACGTTGTCCTGAAGGAACTTTCTAGATCGGCACATGTATTTTTGGCTAAACTGATTAATCGTTTAATAGCGTGGGATTTTACCCATCTTCTTGGAAGGCTGCCCACATTGTACCAATACCAAGCCTGATAAGCCTACAAATGAGGTCAAAGATTATAGACCTATTAGTCTACTGAACGGACTGTAAATGTCCTTCACGCTAGGATACTCAAATATTTTAATGACCATAATCTACTGCCAAAAAACCAATTCGGTTTTAGGAGTAGGCAATCTAGAGTTCACGCTTTGATAAGATTATTGAAGTATGCGACTATGGGTTTAAATGATCGTAAGACTACAATAGCCGCATTCCTGAACATAGAAAAGGCCTTCGACACGACACGTGGGTAGACGGTCTTTTCTATAAATTGATTAAGATGAAATTTCGTCGTTACCTCGTCAAAATTGTCAATTCCTATCTCAAAGATCGAAATTTTAAGGTTAAGTTGGAGAACCAGTTGTCTGACCCGATGACTGTGGATGATGGGGTCTATACTGGGACCTTTGCTATTCATCATTTTCATAGTGGACCTTCCGACGCACTTGAATACAACCCTCACCGTCTTCGCAGACGATACGAGCACCTTTTCGACGAAGCTATCTTAAAATAGGGCAAAGTCCAATGTACAAAGTCACCTTTGTAAGTTACAGCGTTACTATCAAACGTGGAAAATATGAGCAAATTATGGAAAAATCAGAAGCACTCTTCATACAGAGGTCTAATCGAGCCAATGCCATCAATCTTGGTTTATATTCGTTGAAGATGCTTTCTGGGTTAACTACGTTCAACCGAACCTCATAACGAACATGTTAATAGAATGCTACTTAAGGTTCACACAGGATTACATAAGCTCTATACTGTTATGAATGCGAATAATGGTATTTCCCAAGACGATAAAGTGAAGATCTATGTTACCATACTGTGACCGGTTCTTACTTATACGGTCGCGGTTTGACACAGTTTACCGAAATACTTAATGAAAGATTAAAGTTTGCCTCCGTATGGCAACAGACTTCAGAAGGACTAGGAAGATGGACAAACTTCAAATTCGTCTCTGTTGAGAAATTGCACATAATCACAAAGGTACCCAGGCTTAACAAGTACCTTTATGGTGTGGCTCGTAATGCGCTTAGCCAGACACATTTGCATGATAACCCTTTTTCTAGTAAATTTGGAAACTTTACAGAAGAACTGTTCGCTAAATGCACATACAAACCTCGTCACTCACTGATGAGAGGTTTAAAATACAAGCTATTGTCTTTATAAGCTCACGTACATACTGATTTATTCGACTGGTTACAAACGTCACCACTATGTGACATTTCTTTCAAAATGGCGGCGTGTGTCAAAATCGGGCACTACGCCAAATTTACCAAATAAGGCAAAACCGGATAAGAATGTTGAATCCATTATGAGCTACAAGCAACGCTACAGTAAAGGTAAAAATTGAGAAAATTCTCGTTTTGGTACAATTGCACCCATAGAAGTAATATTTTACTATGGCTGCTGTACCTTCGGCAGATTAAAGTCCACCCGCTTGAATCAACATTTAAAAGCCACTCACAATCGTAGGATCTGGATTGTATAAAAGGCGAGTTGGCATAGTCTGGGTATCATTCTATGGCCATCGTTGCTGATATACACATGGTCTTAAGACAAGGTGTACTGATGAGTCGTAAACGACGAAATCAGCACTTTTAGTTTTTCGATTTTTGTTAAACAATTGGAAGTAGGATGGAGAATTGTGAGTGGCTACAGTAAATTTTTTTTTAATTTGCACCGATTTTGCTTTATTTGGTAAATTTGACGTAGTGCCCGATTTTGACAAACGCCTCCATTTTAAAAGTAATGTAACACTGTCGTGGTAAACGCAATCCGACACCTCACTTCGAAAGAGTCGGTGCCTACCGGAAAATATTCAAATGTCCTTTTGACGTAGAAAGTGGAGCCATGACGGAGATAGTGGCGAAAATATTAACTAGTAAAATGCAATTTCAGCAAAGAAAGTGCTTCCACCTCGTGAAATAAGTTTTGTCCAATAGACCGGGTCTAAAAAGTAACTGGTGGGTTTTTCCTAGATATTGTTATAACATCTTTTTAGTTAAAGAACAAAGAAATGCTAATAGATGGCGTATCAGCAATCGCAGGCATTGATACTCACTACAATTTCTCTGAAATTTCCTCGAAAAATCTTCTGTGGAGCTCTTTCAAGAACAATTTTTAAGGAACGAAAAGTATGTCACTGCCAGAAAATTTATTTAACAAACAGCCAAGAAAAGGAACAAAAGTAATCGAAATTCTTCACAATCTCAGAACATAGTAATGAAAACTTGCGCTGAATACTTATTTATGTTGTTGTCTGCAGTGCAATATGCATTCTAGAACTTTCGTTTTCATTTAATATTTTTAGAGGACACTCGTGAGTGCTTACTGATTAAGAATGAATTCTATCTGCACCAAACTACAATATTTCATTTGCCTCAATTAGTTTGAATTCAAAATCGCAACGGTAAAACTTTGAAATGTAGGACAAATTGAGTTTTAATTTGAAAATTTATTGTATTATTCAATCACATTCCCGTTCTATCAATGATTAATACCCAAGAATATAATTAGATAATGTCTAGATCTACTTATTTAAATAATATACAAATATCACGTTTCGATAGATTTAATGCGAAAAATGAAAATTGCAACGAAAATTATTCGATTTCAGTGCATTGTCTACGATCGGCGAAAATGATCATTTTGGAAATATATATATGGGATTGTACTGATGTAATAGATGGAAATCAACATATTTAAATATATAAACGATACAATTGTAATGTTTTCTATTATTAGTCCATGCAATTCGGATTGGTAATGTCTTTTATTATTAGTCTTTGCATTTCGGACGAAAAGTAAAGAATTTTGATTGATTAATATTGATGAGACACAGAAGGGAGAACTTTAATTATTCATTCAAATGTTGTAACAATAAATACTACTGCAGCACACAAAGACTTTGTTTGATTTTACTGATTTTGTCAATAGAATAAAGTGAGACCACAGATGAATAAGTAAGATTGGCGAAATGAACTTTATGCGAGATACGAGTGAATTGAAAATACCATACGAGTTGACAACAAGGTTGTTATCCAGGGCCAGGGCCGTGGCCAGAAGATATGGGCCTCAGGCGACAAATGACCTCTCGCAAGTGAATGTCTACAATGATGCATTCCAAAAAAAAGTGGGGGGGCGGGGGGCGCTAGACTATGAAGTTATCAGCAAAAAACGACGTCTGAACTGTTATAAACTGGTTACCAATATTTTATAAAATTCATCAATTTCAATAAAATTAAGCAAAACCGAAAATGGACTGACGACTCAGTCGACCCTTTGGAGCCAGCTTTGATCCTTGTTCAATTGATCCGATGCTTTCGTCGATGTGTTATAGTGCCATGGAAATAAAAATCAATAGAAAAACATAACCAAAGACCCGTACGTATCAGAATAGATGTGGCAAACAGAATACATGTGGCAAAGAGACTCGAACGTATCTAAATATGCAAATAAGCAAACAATATAACGTTTTCTGTTCTTCTATAACTGTAAGAATTTCAAAGATCTATAGAAATTACCCAAGGTAATGTCAAAGGCCCTACCGAAGTACGTCTCAGACCATTCAAATCTAGAAAAGCTTATATCCAATGACTAAGTCATTTTCCCCTAAAACCCTGAAACACGTGCTCTCTAAAATTTTATTCTCTACAACTTTGTCTTTGGAAGCAACTTTCTACCTCTCATAGTTCTGGAGATTCGGGTCATCCTGCCTAATTATGGAAGTGGTCATATGCCAGAATTGGGCCATATTTCGCCAAAACCCTGAAACACTTGTTCGCTTAAATTTAATTCTCTACAACTTTGCCTTTGACAGTAAATCTCCATATTGCATAGTTAAAGAAAAATAGACGAAAAACTGTTTTCGTATATGGCCAAGAATCTCAATTTCGTCCATTCCATTGGTCCCAGTGCCCAGAACCCTGTACCGATTTCCACAAAAAATGCTTTCATTTGACACCAAAATGAGAAATTTCCGTGTTATACTTGCTGAGATATTTGCGAAAAAGCTTCACCGACCTTCGAAAAACCATGTTTTTGGTCACTTCCTCGACCATATCTCCGGGACCACTTGATCGATTTTGCTCATCTTTGAACTTGAATCATTGGAGACATGTACCTTTCAGGGAAAAAAAGTTTAGGCTGATCGGTTCAGCCGCTTGGAAAAAAAAAGTGGAGACGGACAGACGGACAGACGGACAGACGGACATTTTTTTATTGCTGATTCGTCATATTTAGACGATAATAGATGCATCCCCCCAACTCCCACCTCGACCTACCCCATGTTACAATAAAATGGTTTGCAGTAAACGTATAGGACCTTTGTACTTCGTACGGGTCCAAAAATCAAGTACAATAACTCTGAAGGATGTCTGAACATGCTGATAAACTGCTCGGCGGCAATCTATTTACTTATTTCGATTACCTGAATAATGTATTCCTTCACAAGGTCATCATCGAGGAGGAACCTGAGTACGTTTTCGACAACCTCAGATTCGGTACGTCGAATAGAACTGGCAACTTGGTGCTGCCATTGAACAATAAGAATAATGTCAACGACTCGTTTTTCGTTCGGGGCGTCTCGAAGTATAATACTTTGCATGGCGCTCTGAAGCGAACTTCGTTAACTGGCTTTAAACGTGTCTGCAAAGCCCACTTAGGGCTGCTAAGTCATTAGTGTCTTGAATCACTCATCTTCCTATCCACTCACTCATGTATTTCATCACCCATCCATGCACTCATTCATTTGTCCATTCACTCATATCACTCGAAGCCATTTATTTCATTTTCGTTCTATTCATTCATGCATTCATTCACTCATTCAAAAATCATTCATTTCACCATTAAATTAGCCATTCATTAATTCACTTATTCATACATTCGCTCAATCAACCAACGACACTGCGCATTAATTGGGACGGCCGATAGTGATACTGAGACTCATGCCGCTCGGCCGGCAGCTACTGTAAAGTGATATGAGCCAATACAATAGGATAGGCGAGAGTGAATTATTGAGAAGTACAAGGTTAACGAAATCCCAACTGGCAATACGTGGCGCAATTTTCTCAAAATGCCAATCTGCCCAGAAATTTTAGAATACAACACAGCAAACAAAAAAGAAAACAAAAAAAAAAAAAATAAAGAACCGTAATATGATCAGAGGGGGGTAAATCTGTCGAGAGCAAAAAGCCTTTAACATCTAGTCTGTTTTCACCACTGATCTCACAGCTGAACGGAAAGCCCTTCGAACGGTTGACTCTTCATAGAAATGCCCGAACATATGAAAATCCTCGACAGATTGTTAATAATAATAATAATCCGCCGTTACAACTCGCCTGGGTCAGAGGCTAGATCATTTTATTTACTAGTTCCGCAATACTTTGCGAGCTTTTTGCTCACATGGATTCTCTTAGAGATTTAGCTTTTAAGGTGAGGCGAATAAAAATTTTATTTTTTAAATTGCACCAAATTTTTTATTTTTACCGACCACGGTTTCGGTTGCCAAGGTATTTTATTCGACTAAAGTTTCTAAATTTTTCCTCTCGACAAAATATTCAATAACATTCCCAAACAAATAAATAAATAAAAGATTCATTCGGTCGAATATAAAATTTCCAAAGTCAAACAACAAAATAAGGACAAGATTTTCCTCATGTCTATCATGTGCGTACGAGACTCAAAAATTCTATTTTCCACTATGGCTATTAGCTAACTTCGCTTCTATGCTGCTCGTCATGCTTGTCGGTATACCATTGTCTTGCATTTTTTTCTCCTACGTAGTCTCGTTTACTCGCAGTCAAAGTATTCTTCGTTCCCACTAACATGTCTTCCGTCAGGTCTACTAGGTTTTTATTTCCTTTCGGCTGTGAACAGGTACAGAAGCGGAGATGTTATGTTACCATCGTTCTTATTCAACAGATTTTCATGTTTATGGCGATATACGTGGATGGCTTCATAGTACTCGAGTTACCATATCTGCTTAACGGGTTGCATAAGTTTGAGTTCACTTATGTTCACCTCATGGTTCGTCATAAATATGTGTCGGTCCACTGCTGTCTTCCTTTTCCAACTAGTGGATCTAAGGTGTTCCATAAAACGCTCAAATAGTTTGCGGATCATCATCCCTATGTAGAGGCGCCCGCAGAATGCACAGGTTATACGGTATATGCCCGATTTGTGGAGGTACCCAAAGCTTGTCTCAAAGAGCCGTCGAGTAGCCATCAGATACTTTCCGAGCGTGGCCAGAAAACTGAGGCCAGTATACAAGAAACAGGAAATGACCATAGTACATAGGAACGACGGCTCTTTGAGACAAGCTTTGGGTACGCTAAAGGACAGACCATTGGACCTCCACAAATCGGGCATCTACCGTATATAGTGTGCATGCTGTGGTGCACGGTGTTACGTGCCTTTTAACATTTGTTTATATAAAATGTTGAAAAAACCCCAAGAAACTCTTAAAGATCCTTTAGTTACCGACGCTTTTACGGTGTCAGTGGTAAATTGCACACAAACCTAGTGCCAACTATGATGTACTAGGGCGGAAACTAGTAGGGCTTAGAATGCCGGTTTGCCCCATCAATGTGTTTTACCGGCAGGCATTTTTTGGACCACATGCTTAGCGAGAATTCCGAACCACGCTTAACGGTAGCTAGCATTTTACCATTAGGATTTCTTCTGGTGCTAATTATATATCCGTCCAAAGTTAGACTCAGATATTTGTACACAGAATTCATCGAATATGGGTGACGACATATTTGTCATTCTTCTATGTACGATTCGTTGAGGTACCAAATTCGCAACTACCCATATTATGAGGCCTGGGTGTGCTTAGGAACGGTACTTTCATGCTATACATTGAAGAAAAATCCTATATAGAATTTATCCCCACCAGGATTGAACCCTCGGTGGAAAGCCAGTACGTAACAACTGAGCAAACCCGTTCCTTCATCTTAAACAGTCATTTGTATCCTCGATCCCATATTTTCTGGCTACGGCCCTGCTGCTATCACTGACTGAAGATTTTTCAGAGGTCGGAACGATCACGAGGGGTGAGGAGCGAGGGGCGAGGAGCGAGGGGCGAGGAGCAAGGGGCGAGGATCAAGGGGCGAGGAGAGGGGCGAGGGGCGAGGAGCGAGGGGCGAAGAGCGAGGACGAGGAGCGAGAAGCGAGGGGCGAGAAGCGAGGGACGAGAAGCGAGGGACGAGTAGCGAGGGACACTCAGTTTGAACAAAAAGGATGCTGGAAGTAGGTTTGCCCAGGGACATTGGGAACCTTAATGAGACACTGGGCTTTGTGTTGAGAGCCTAACCGAGTCCATGGTATATTAATTGCGTTGTTTTGCTTTGACTGACGTAGAACCGTTAGCTTAAAAAATATTCCTAATCCTCGGCGGACCTCATAATCAACCGGGTACTGTAAAGAGTGGTCTGGGGTATATACTAGGCATGTCCGAAAAAAAAAAGTTTTTTCAAATTGATTCCTTAACCTCACACAAAATATTGTTTGACCTAAAAAACACCAAAAATATTTTTTTTAACTTCAATTTTTCAAATTTTGCACTTTGAAGCGTCGTCAGCGCCACCTATTTTGCCTAATTTTCCCAAATTTATTTTTTCCTGAAATGAGTTTTATTCGATCGATTTTCCACTGCGATGTAATCATGAATTTGCTTTTGTTCAAAATGAAAAATTCTGAAGAAAATTCACATGACATGCTTGCACAAAAAAATTGTATAAAGCTCATTTCTCCATCAAATTCGTTGTGTGGGGTATCGTTGGAAAGGTAGTGAACGAGCCTTTCAGGGAAAAATAAATTTGGAAACATTGGGCAAAATAGGTGGCGCTGACGACGCTTTAAAGTGCAAAATTAGGTTTTTGATTTTTTCCACCGACAATTTTTTTTCAAAAAATTTAGAAAAAATATTTTTGATGCTTTTTAGGTCAAACAATATTTTGGGTGAGGTTAAGGAATCGATTTGAAAAAACTTTTTTTTTCGGACATGCCTAATTCCATTTTTAAAAATTGTCTTTGCACTTGTTGTCATTTTCCGTACGAATTTAAACTCGATGAAAAACGTCCCACTAGTGTATACTTTTCCACCCATTAGTTAATTAGTGTGACTTTGTTCATTAGGAAATATATCGAAGAAGATCTCCTTCTAGGTGTGGTCAGAATTAAGATCGCTTCTACTTTTATTTTATTTTTATTTTTAAATTGTGTTCTTTGTGTGTCCTTTATACTATGTAGCTTTTTACAACAGAAATGATGTTCCAGAGGATTTTGAACATAACTCCTTAGCTTGCGAATTTAAAATATGCCGCCACACGAGATTGCCTCTAGACAACTTTTCACAGTATCTTTAGCGGTGCTTTATTTTATGAAAATTTAAAATTTATACTCAATCGTCAAATATTTGCAGAGATGTGAAGTGGTGAATTTTTCTATTGTTTTTCCTTTTGTTTTCAGAAAATAGTTGATTGGGATCAAAAATTCGACTCGTCGGAAATACAATATGGTGGTGACATCAGGTGTTTCATGAATATTCATGCACAACATTTTCATTGTTTCCATCAAATAAATTTTTAATGCATTTTACGAGTACATCTGCTTTTCTAAAATACCATGAGAGAACATTAAACAGCTTTTGCTTATCTAAAAAGTTGACAATTCCACATGGAAGATACTCAAATAGAGAACATAGAAAGTTGTTTTACTTAGGTAACATAAATACGAGTACCATGCTTTGAGTGTTATGCAAACAGACTTCTGTTCAGCAGGAAAAACTGTAACTTATGTCTATCTATTGTATTACACTCACGTTTATTATCTTAACACATATGAGATAAAACATTGGTTTGCACTATTAATTCCGGGTCACATATTTATTTAGGATTTGAGGGAAAATATTTACCAAAATCCCAGCAAAGGTTAACCGTTTACGGAGAGTTGTAATTGCAGTCGTATGACAATGAAACAAACGAATTTCGAGTATGAAAATAAGCGAATCCCAAATAATCAACGGAATAAGAGACAACGTCGGATCAGTGAAAACAGAAGTCTTTTGAAAAAATGTCCATGAGAGATTAAGAGAGCATTGGATGCACGAAAGAAATCAGATGGACACATAATTCGAAATGAATTGATCAATGTTTTCCTAAAATAAATGAAGGAATTGCCATCCCGAAACATAATATCAACGAAGAAATCCTGATTTTCGTTCATAAAGCATCAAAAAAGTGAAGAAGCATATATGGTACAGTCTACCCCTGCTACTAATCCCTTTTCCCAGCTATGTCCCTAAATTGCTCCTTGAAATAGCCGTGAAATATCGCCAAACAAAAAAGAATCGAAAAAAATCACCAGAATGTTAATCGCCAAAGTGCGGAAATATCGGCAATAAATATAATTCTTTCTTTTTGGCTATGTTTTATTACAAGAGGCTGGTACCAGGTACATTCCTACTGAAGTAGTTTGGTTAAGAGCCTTACTGCGAAAGCCCCAACCGAGGACAAATTCGGTGCCGGAGGGCTGGGGGCCCTTGGGTGTAGTGTGTAGTGTGCGATATGGCCGCACCCGGCCCCAGCGTTTGGTTGAGGTGCTGTAACGTTACTAAATAAATCCTTCACACAATAGAATTTCACTTTTTTAACACAATTTAGTAACCGAATTCCGTCAAAATTTCTTATTACAACCTTTATTGAGCACTGCACAAAATATGTTTCTTATTTCTTAATCTAAAATGCGCAAACCCCTAAAACTAGACCTGACCTGATTTTATGTTGGATGATGAGACTATATGTAGCAAGCACTGATACCCACGTCATAATTATGTTCAATTATGTACAAATCAATGTTCAATGCCTTAACCGAAATGAAAGTGTAACCTAAAAGCTGTTATTATGGTGGTGCGACTCCGACCGGTGTCTAACTCTAAAACAAATGCTCACCTTGTTGTCCACAAGCTTTAACAAAACATTTCATGATACTTCATCAGTTATATCAAAATTACTGTTTGACACTCAGTCTAATTTAACTAAATTACGATTCTTCACAAAATAATTTCGTACTGCCGACTTAATCAACTATTCTGTGCGACAGCCAAAAGTGAAATGAACCTTTCACCTCCGCCCGACATTCTCGTGAGCCTCAACCGTTTCAACTGTCATTGCATAATTTGACGATTTGAGTGGAATCTACTAGCTCGACATATAACCTAATTGTCTCCAAAACTATTCACCGGGTTTGTTCAAAATATCTAAAGTCTTATTCTAGTGTTAGGGTTTCACAAATTTTCAAAAACTCAAAAACTGAACGGATTCGGGTTAGAGTGCCTAGTGACGCTGCAACGCGGGGGATATGGTAAATAGTGAACTGAGTCGAAGCAGTTCACGGGTTAAATTTGGCTTCTCCTTCCTAGGCAGCTAGGTTGTGGAAATAGTAGTAATGCTTCGTTTTTAGTGAGAGTCTCCAATGAGGACTCGTTCTAATTGGTCTTGTCTAATTCCTCGCCCATGGGAGCCGCGCGGAGAGACCGACATGAGGCCCACTTGAGCTCTAAGCAAAAGTAAGGCAAAAGTTTCTTTTAAAAATTGTCGGTCATGCCCAGATCTTTCAAACAAAAAACAATTTATGAAAATCGGCAAAGATTTACTTGAGTTATGTACAAAAAACTAAAAACCACTTAAACCGCCCTAGCTCGGCAGCCCTTAGTCCGACAGTGCCAAGATTCAATCCCATAAAAGATTTTTCGATTATCTTTCAGGCAAAAAAAAGTTTTTGAAAATCGGTTGAGTTTAACTCGAATTTTTTTAACCGATTTTCAAAAACTTTTTTCACTGAAAGGTAATCGAAAAATCTTTTATGGTATTGCATCTGGGCACTGTCGGCCCAAGGGCCGCTGCCAAGCTAGGGCCGTTTAAGCTGTTTTTGGTCTTTTGTACATAACTCGAGTAAATCTTTTCCGATTTTAAAAACAAATTTTTTGTTTGAAAGACCTGGACAAGGCCGACAATTTATATAAGAAACTTTTGCCTGTGCTTAGGGCCTCATGTCGGTCCTTAGGTCGGCCCTAGCCAAAAAAAAATTTTTTTTTTGCTATGTTGCAGAGCAAATGAGGGAAACATTTTTGTCTATGGACGTATGTGTGTGAGGCCTCCACTTAGGGCTCTAGGTCGGTACTAAGATCGACCCTAGTCCAAAACATAACCAAAGACCCGTACGTATCAGAATAGACGTGACAAACAGAATAGATGTGGCAAAGTGACTCGAACGTACCTAAATATATAAATAAGCAAATAATCCAACGTTTTCTGTTCTTTTATAACTGTAAGAATTTCAAAGATCCATCGAAATTACCCAAGGTAATGTCAAAGGCCCTACCGAAGTACGTCTCAGACACTCACACCATTCAAATCTAGAAAAGCTTATATCCAAGGACTAAGTCGTTTTTCCCTCAAACCCAGAAACACGTGTTATCTAAAATTGTATTGTCTACAACTTTGTCCTTAGAAGGAACTTTCTACCTCTCATAGTTCTGGAGATCTGGGTCATCCTGCCCAATTATGGAAGTGGCCATATACCAGGAATGTGTCACATTTCCCCAAAACCCTGAGACACGTGTTCGCTAAAATTTGATTTTCTACAACTTTGCCTTTGAAAGTAAATCTCTGTATTGCGTATTTAAGCAAATACTGAAAAAAAAACTATCTCTTATCATTTTGAGCAGAAAAATTTATTTTCGCCCATTCCATGGCTCCAGTGCCCAGACCCCTGAGCCGATTCCAACAAGAAAAATTCCCCAGTTTTTTGGCATCAAGTGCTTTCATTTGACACCAAATTGAGCAATTTCCGTGCTTTACTTGCTGAGGTATTTGCGAAAAAGTTTCACCGACCCTCGAAAAACCATGTTTTTGGTCACTTCCTCGACCATATCTCCGGAACCACTTGATCGATTTTGCTCATTTTCGAACTTGAATTACGGGAGGCATGTACCTTTCAGGGAAAAAAAGATTAGGCTGATCAGTTGAGCCGTTTGAAAAAAAAGTGGAGACGGACAGACGGACGGACGGACAGACGGACATAGTAAACGTATAGGACCTCTTGTACTTCGTACGGGTCCAAAAATGGTTTTTTACTATATTATAGAGAAAATTGTGGAGAACATTTTTCTCTATTTGGGATGAATTTTGTGCTTTCAGAAGGGTTTTTACACCGTTTCTTCGGACGGGTTTTTCAATATTGCCCTATCGGCAATTTCCAATACAATTTGATATGGACGTAAGGCAATATTTACTTAGATACGTTCGAATCTTTTTGCAACATCAACTATGTTTGGCGCATCTATTCTGATACGTACGGGTCCCTTCATATGTTTTGTCTCGGAAGTACCCCGAGAGATCTACAGATATTTCTTTAATGTCGCAATGAAAGGTCTGGCCGCTTGGTATTATATTGAAAAAAATAATCCATAAATTTATTTGTCTTGACTGTGTTACCTATTTTCGTGTCTGTTTTTGACGGTTGTGTGAAGAAAACTTCGCTTCCCTTGCGTGCAACTTATATGTACATTGGACTGTTGACTCAACACTACAAAAACTAAAAGCAACCGTCCAAAAGAGACTCGCAAATAACTATTGCAGTTTTCAATTTCTCCTCTTGCATGTTAAATAGCATATTCCATGTCTGTATTGGACGGTCATTCTGCATGCGTTATTACAAGCGAAATTGCCTTCTAAAAACACAAAATATTCCAAGAAATTATAAATTTATCTACAACTGAAAAATAAACAACCGTTAGGTTGTACTTTAGAAGTTCATGAAAAATTCAATCGTAACAAACTGTTGTTTCGTTGGAATTGGAATGGGTTATTTTCGTTTTTATAATGCTTGATTCGAGTACTTTCTACACCTTATAAACCATTTTGTGCATGGGAAACAGATAATTTCAATTTGGAATCGAAATACGGTTTTTTTTGACTGTGTATAAAGCATCACAAGTTTCCGAAAACCGAACATGAATTGAAATTGGTATTGACCAACATAGTATTTTCGTTTTTAGATTAATTTTGTTTTGTTTTTTTTTTTTGCTTTTTTTTATTTTGTTTACTAAAGTTTTTAGGAACAACAAATTAAAATATTCGCGTAACGTTTTTTTGTTTACTCGCAGTGTGTTACTTTTTTTGAAAAAAAAAAAGAAATATTTGTAGAAGCGCACTTTGTAAATAAACACGGTCATCTGTGTCAACCTAATGGAATAAGTAGGACACAAAATCATCAAATTCTAATTAAATCAAATAAAAAGAAATTTAAAACAAAATAGGGCGCTCGTATATTTTAGCGTCTTTAATCTTGTTTTCTTTGTACGAATTGCAGATTTTCCCGAAATTCATGGAATTTCCCCACACTTCGGATTGTTTTTCCGAAAGCATTTTCCTTGAACTTCAAATTTCTTCGAATTCTGAACGAGGTCTTCTTGCGAAAACGTCCGAAATAGTTACTTAGTGTCGATATAGTTATGAGGAATTTTGTTACATTTTCGATGAATTTTAATGAAGTTTCTACAATAAAATTCGATTAAAATAGGCCCTCACTCGCTCCTATGGTGCTTACAGTCATTAATACACTAATTTCTAGTATTTTGATAGACTCTTTGTCTAAATTATCCTTCAATCCAAAATTTCTTCATCCCATGAGACGAGGGAGTAGATTGAGGACTTGAACCAATTTTTAAGCCAGACACAATTTAACAGAAGTTTCGTAACTCTTTCTACCGCTATTTTGAGGGTGAAAGAGTAATACTTTTTTCAGATTTGTCAGTTTGGGTCCATGAAACACATATCTAACGATCCTTCGTTTCCTTATCCGATCATCATGTAAATCTCGGAAACCTCCCAGTCCCAGTTAGGAACCTATCCAGAGCGGCAGATTCCATGTTGGTCACTGTTGCGAGTTGAACCACATGATCTCATAGAGTCCTTAGCCTCAATGAGGAAAACTTTGGGCATATAACTGAACGCCCGTCTCCTCACCGAGGCTGCAGGTGCAGTTGGGATCATTAGAGAGTCCCATTTTAGCCAGATGCTTTCTCAATCCACAGTGCCCAGAGATCGCACCCACCACCCTCTTGATGCGTCCACTGTCCATGTTTAGCAATTCCCTGGCCCATTGGGCGCCGGTGAGAAACGCTTCGTGTGCATTCCTCCATCATAGGCACTTAGTGACCTCACCCAACTCTTAACCGCTTTCACACACGCCGAGTATGGTATGGGTATAAGAGGCCCTGGCCCGCAACTTGGTGTTGCCGAGCCTTTCCTCGCAAGTTCATCTGCTCTCTCGTTACCCTCCACGCCAGAGTGTCTGGGCACCCAGACCAGCGTTACACGATTTCTCCGTCCCGTCCGGTTCAGGGTTTCCTTGAACTCTTTTATTACCTTGAATGTCACAACTGGCGAAATGAGCGCATTAACCATCGGTTCACTATCAGTGCAGACTATAACATTCTCCCCACATGTCTCTTCCGAGACTGCCTCCCCCATTCCCATAAGTACGGCAAAAGTCCCACCCTGAAAAACATCTGCGAATCCCCCCAGGTAAAACCATCCGTCCATCGATAGTTCCCTAGAGAATATTCCGGGTCCGGCGCCCTCTGCAGTTTTAGAACCGTCAGTGAAGCTCGCCTGATAGGCAACTTGGCCAGTCGTCCAGCCATTCTAACATGTTGGGTACAAGGACTTCAAAGCGTCTCACGAAGTCTGTCTCTGGGCATCTCAAAGACGTCGTTAGTGATAACCTTCCTGATTTTCCCATGTCCCGAAATGAAGTTCGGAGTCCAGAGATCGTTCAGCGTTTTCGCCTTCAATGCCACGTGTATCGGTGGTAGATAAATCAGCGTCTCAATAGCCGCCGTAGTTTAGCTCCAGTAATACATAATCTCGTTCAGCTCTTTGACCGCCTTCTTTATTTCGAGCCTCGGCCACCACACCACGCAGCCGTGGCTCATCATAGGCTAGATCCATAATATGCCGTTGGACGTCATGCCCCAGTTTTGTCCAAACGAGTTCATGCAAATCCAGAAAGCTCCTAGAGCCTTCCGTACCTTGTCCGTGACGTGACTCCCAGATATTTCACCCTCGCTCCGGGAATAATGTCTTTATTAAACAGCCTTAGTCTCCCTACAAGTTCATGACTCGACGTTCTTCTACTAAAAAGAAGTCCAGGTTTACCCTAAGGCCGTTATTTCGGCACCATTCCTCCACTAACTTCAGCGAATATCTCACCCTGTCACCTGTCAATCGTCAGGTCGTCCGAATACCCTTGGGTGAAAATTCACTCGTCGTTCAGCCTCCTGAAGCACAGTAGTGGGGATAGTATTCCACCCTGGGGGCAACCCCTAGATGCCCAGAAAGTGGTTTTATGGCCACACACTGCCCTGTTACTGAGCATGCTAGTGATCAGTCTCGTCGCCGTTGATGCTACTACTCTGTTTTCTACACGCAAAGAAAAGATACAATTGCGGCATTTTTAATGTTTTTATTTATACTTGAGCCTAAGGTACTTATCTTTGCTGGGAATGCAAAATCGTAAGTAAGGGTTATCAATTATAATTACAATTGCAGTGAATCTGACTTCATTATTCACAGTGATTAGGTTATACTCGTAGCAATTATAATGCAGAATTTTACACTGGTAGGGAATATGAGAGTGAAAATTGTATTGGTAAGAAACAAGCATATTCCTCACTTATTCACCACTAACATAAAAAAAGAGAACTATGTTCACGGTGATCACAATTATAATTCCACCCAATATAGATTATAATTTCAGTCAATATGCCAGACGTTACAATTCTATGTTGACAGCGAATATAATTTTTAATTTTACATTTCATACGATTACAAATTGTATTGGAGT
>CM055403.1:167052685-167075212 GCA_029228625.1 Pseudolycoriella hygida
GGGGAAACGGTTGTGCGGGGGAAATGGTAGAACGGTGAAATGGTAGTACGGGTAAAACAGTAGTGAGAAGGAAATTGTAGGACGGGAGAAACGGTTGTACGGGGAAATTGTAGCACGATGATAACGTTTGTACAGGGAAATGGTAGTACGGGGGAAATGTTAGTACGGGGGAAATGTTAGTACGGGGGAAATGTGTTGGAATATATAATCGCAGTGGAATAAATAAAATACGTCCGCTTGAGTCACATTGAACATAAACTTATTTCTAGGTTAAATTAAAGAGATGGACTTACATGTCCATATAATCAGTAACGAATTATCACATTTCAACAAAATGTTAGTACGGGGAAATGGCAGAACGGGGAAATTGTAGGACGGGAGAAACGGTTGTACGGAGAAAAAGTAGCATGGTGCTAACGTTTGTACGTGGAAACGGTAGTACGGAGAAAATTACACACTCTTACATACATTTTAGTATTAATGTCCCAAATCTCCGACCTAGCGGACAAGAATGCTTAATGTCAATGTAGCCCCTAGGGGCGGGGGTATTTACTAGTACAGTAATACTGCGCGGAGTGAGGCATTATCTAAGATGGACCATCTTAAATGGTAAGCGCATTATGAAATCTTGCAATAAACAAATAAAAATAACTCACGTGAAATTCATCCCAATATACGACATTCAATGAAACGAGAGTTGATAAATAAGCTGCACATATTTCATTCAAATATAATTGTTGCAATGATTGTAGAAATTAATTCTGCATGTTGAAAAATTCCGAATATTATAAAGGAAACGTAACGATTGAAACAATTGTTGTCACACCAACTAAACTGATGAAACACATATTCAATATACAACGAGGAAATAAAAGTACATAAAAGCGACGATTCGAAGAAATCATTTAAAATTATATAAGAAAAATACTTATTCAGCCTCCTCCTCTACATGTACGTGAAGGTCGCATTAATTTTTCTGAAATCTTAAATAAAAATGAATGATTTCAAATGTGTTATGCTAATCGACAATGTTAAATAAACATAAAAAATAGCGTCACAACGTTCTGGTTAAACATTACTGATTTACAATACCTGTTAGACATGTGTTCCTCTTCTTATATGCACATAAAAAAATTCTTAATCATTAACAACCTCCCATTTACTTTTCACATGTGCTATCGTTTATTGGGTAAAACAGGGGGTGGTATAACCCACTCTCTTTAATGTTAACCATGACGTGCTGGAAAAGTGATAACAGTTTGTTCTTCAATTACATTGTTTTGTTTACGAAGTTGTAACGTAAATATTTGGTGAATGTAATACGAATCTTTAAGATCATTAAGCGGGAAAATCATAACTTGCAACAAGCTTTTTTTCTCGCTCGCTGTACAAAATTTCATTAATTCATTCTTAGAAATGTTCATTACAAACCAGGAAAATATTCAAATAATACGCACGCCAAGAATATATATCACGACGAGGACTTGCGTCACGTTTTCCTTTTAAAAAGGGTTTTTTTGTGATATCAGTAATTTGGAAGGAAAGAGGAAACAAACAAACGGCGAAAAAGATTCCGGCGAAAAAAAAATTCTGGCGAAAAAAAAATTTCCGGCGAAAACAATCGGCGAAAAAAATTCGGGAAAAAAAATGTTCACACTACACCCCCAATAACTTGCCAATAACTTTTCCTTTGAAACCAAAAAAAAAAAATTAAAAAAATTTAATTTTCCCAACACATACATACACACACACCCACCCAACAAATTTTCTTTTGACTCCGAACATCTATCTCCAACCCCACAAAAATTTAAAAAAAATTAACTTTTCCCCTAAGTCCGTCTCATACCACCGTCGGCCATTTTGTTGGTCACCCTAACACACTGCTCACCCAACGCTTCCTTTTTTTTCTCAGAACCCCCCCCCCCTCCCCCACCGTCCGAATTCGTCCGGTTTCCCTTTAACCCCTCCCCCCTACATGGTGCTGGTGAAAGAGAAAAAAGTTTTTTTGAAAAGGCACCCAAAAATTTGTTGTGGTTTTCGAAAAAGGGACTCCAATAGAGTTCAAAACAGGTTTCACTTGATTCCGATCAGATCCTTCCCCATGTACCTATACGAGATTTTCGATTTTTTTCCTTCCGTAGGGCTGATTTTTTTAAAAAAAAAATTCGATTTCTTCTGTTTCTTCCTACTGAAAGGTTTTTAATATTTGAGAAACTCAGAAAAAATTTTTTTTGGAATTTTTCGGAAAGGATTTAGAGATCGCGCAACCGCCAAATGTGCTTTTTTGGTCATTTTGGAGCGTTTTCGGCCACTAACTCTCACAAGATCAATCAAATCGGCTTTATGATATTTTTAATGGAAAGCCACATTAATTTCCTTTCCAACGACGGACGCCCCACATGAGACATTTGATCAAGAATTGGATTTTCGGCGTCGATTAAAGTTTGCTGATTTTGCTACTTTTCAGTCACATGGTGGGTTTTGAGCGAGGGGTGACGCACTTCTGCGGTTTATGGAATAAATGGGAATAAATGGAATAAATGGGAATAAATGGAATAAATGGAATAAATGGGAATAAATGGAATAAATGGGAATAAATGGAATAAATGGAATAAATATTGGAATAAATGGAATAAATGGAATAAATGGAATAAATGGAATAAATGGAATAAATGGAATAAATGGGAATAAATGGAATAAATGGGAATAAATGGGAATAAATGGAATAAATGGAATAAATATTGGAATAAATGATAATTTTTTCAAATTCGTCAAAACCACAAATAGACTTGATTTTGATGGCAACACACACAACAAACCATACTAATGTGTCAAAAAGTAAAAAAACCCACTTTTGAAACCTTAAAAGAATTTTTGTTGAAAAATGGAATAAATGGAATAAATTTATTCCCAAAAAAATAAAATTTAATCTCAAGACGGTTTAAATACTTTATAATTTGTGTAAACCTTTTTTTGAACTTATTTGTCTAACTTGTGATGTGTCAGATATTTCGGAAAAACAACAAAAAAAAATTTTGGGAATAAATGGAATAAAAGAATAAATGGAATAAATGAAGTGCGCCACCCCTCGGTATTGAGCTCCACTCTTCACGCGTTAACTGGAAACTTCAAGATTTTATTTTTCGTAAAAACCATAGTCCGTAACTTTTCCAATGACACCCCACATGAGACATTTGGTGATGAATTGGATTTTTGGCAACTGCTAGTGTTCGAGTACTTTTCAACTCTTTACCGCCGTCGGAAGGAAATAATATCTTAAAGGAATTTTTTGTGGAAAGCCACTATCATTACCATTCCAACGACACTTCACTTGAGAAATTTGTTGAAAATTTGAATTTACGGCAGCTATTTGAGTGAAGGTAATTTTTCCGACTATTTCGCTGCTCTGGCCATCACATCCTCTCAAATGGCCATCGCAAATTCAATTTTTCAACAAATTTCCAACGACACCGGAAGTAATGATAGTTGCTTTCCAGAAAAAATTCCTTTAAGACATTAATTCCTTCCGACTGAAGTCTGGAGGTTGTAAAACTTCAAAATTGGCGGTAAAGACATGAAAAGTACTCGAACACTAACAGTTGCCAAAAATCCAATTCATCACCGAATGTCTCATGTGGGGTGTTACGGACTATGGTTTTTAAGAAAAATAAAATCTTGAAGTTTCCATTTAACGCGTGAAGAGTGGAGTTCAAAACCCACCATGCGGATACCATGCGGGGTCAAGTAGACATGGTCTATACAGACTTTGCTAAAGCTTTTGATAAGGTTGATCATTGTAAACTGCTTTTCAAGTTAAGATCGTTGGGTCTCCCAGTAAATCTTGTACGATGGTTTTCAACATACTTATGTAATAGGACCCAGTTCATTGTCATTGGTGGCTCGAAATCTAATCCTATTATACCTACGTCAGGAGTCCCACAAGGATCAATTCTCGGCCCTTTATTGTTCATTATCTTCGTTAATGACTTGCTTGAATCATTATCATCTTGCTCTGGTTTCGCTGACGACATCAAATTATATAGGTCAATCAGTAATATCTACGATTGTGAGCAGCTACAGGATAATATAAGGAAGGTGGTGGACTGGTGCATAGGAAACAACATGTCACTGAATGTGAATAAGTGTGCAGTGATGTCATCCACCCATAGTCGAGACAAAGTATTATTCCCATATACTGTCGGAGAGGAGTTACTAAAAAGGATTGAATTCAAATCTGATCTTGGTGTGATAGTAGATGATAAACTGTCGTTCAATGAACATTTGGACTACATGACTCGTAAAGCTTATAGAATGCTTGGGTTCATTTTTCGTTGTGGAATATAATAAATATTATAAACTTTTCAGTAGGGAAAACCAGAAGAAATCGAATTTTTTTTTTAAAAAATCATCCCTACTGATGAAAAAAATCGGAAATCTCGTATAGATACATGGGGAAGGATCTGATTTTAATCAAGTGAAACCAGTTTCGAACTCTATTGGAGTCCCTTTTCCGAAAACCACAACAAATTTTTGGGTGCCTTTTCAAAAAAACTTTTTTCTCTTTCAGCAGCACCGTGCCTAACGACCGGACGTCATTTATGAATGGCCCCTATATATGGTTCCGCCGTCTACGAAAAAAAATTTCTTAATTTTTTTTACTAATGTGGACTTGCGTCACGGGGGCATTGGTACCGCGTGCCCATGATGATGACCAAACCCTCCCCCATCGCATGCTTTTAGGGAAACCTAATTTGTCGTCAAAATTGTAATTTTTCTCGTAAATATTGGTTTTGGTAAAATAATTTTTAATCTAATGAAGAGAAAAAGTTTGAAGACCTGTGACAAGTATTTGTCGGTTTTCAGCAAGGCCAGCTCTTTCCAGAAAATATAAAAAAAATGTTTTTGGTGTTTTTGCATTAAGAAATGTTTTTGGTGTTGCTGTTTTGTGTGGAAAAAGAAACGATTTTGTGAGACTTTCCTAAAAAGAATGCCTAGATCCGATTTTCTCCTCCTAAAATTTCGCATGCGATAAAAATTTACAAACCGGACGCCTAGAAAATCTTCAAATTACAACAAAAAATTTTCCTAGTGAACGACAAAATTAAGGATATATTTCACTGTCACGATGACGAATTCAATGTGCTACGGCTGTAATTAGGCAATTAGATAGTTTTTTATTAAAATCACAATGAATCGTTTCTACTTCCACTAAAAAATTTTGTTTGATGGAAACACAACAAAATTGTAGTTATTGATACAAGTTACGTATGAAGGTAGCTTTACGCACTAGATGTGAGATTTCCGACATGAGCCGAAGGTGAGTTCGGCAACACAGCGTGTGTGTTAAACTACCAGCATACATAACGTGCATCAAACAACGTTTTCTGCAATTCACCGACAAAAAACGAGCTGTTCCCTATGTGTTTCTACTTGCAAAAATTTGTTTAAATTTCAATTTTTTCTGCAACCGGGGATTGAAATACGACATATTTCTATATCGATTACTAGATGGAAACTTTCAAAATTTCAAGACAAGTTAGGAAATGAAATTTGTATGAGTTATTGCCACATTGATTTAGAATTATTCAAAAGCAATGCAATGTGATGTTAACATTGATTTCTTGAATGAAAATCGTAATTTTCGTTGTTTGTCTATTTCAAACCCTGGTTTTGCAGAAAGCACTGTCTGTAGCACGTATTGGAATGTTTTTTTTCAGCACACGTCCTAAATTTCCATTATCACTACGCTCGTATGGAAAATATAGGACTAATGCTGAAAAAATCAACATTCCAATACTAGTTGCACAACGTACTATTTCACAGCTTATTCTGTATGAGACAGTGCGAGAAAGGATTTCCATGTAACCTTCTCGCACTAGTGCGGGAAAGTAAACGACGAAATCGCTTCGTTACGAAATAGTAGTAGTAGTAGCAGACTTCGCTATTATATTGTCTACGTGCCTGTTGAACGATAGATTCTCGGTAAACCGTCAATCGAATACGGAAATCTAACTGGACTGCGCACCCTGTAAAAGGACATCGTCTTACATTTGCCGACATTCAATGACAAGGAATGTCGAATGCACCACGCGTGGAGCCCTAAGACATCACGTTGTAAAGCAAGACTATCCCTGATCGAACTGAACGCACGGTATACCTTCAAATCATCAGCGAAGAGCAAGCTTTTGGATAACCTGATGACCTTCGTCACGTCCGTCGTTAAAAAATATCGGAAAGAAGAAGGGACCAAGGTGGCTGCCTTGAGGCACTCCAGACGTAACTGCATACGGTGGCGACTACCCCATCAGATTGACATGTTGGCTGCGCTTACTCAGATACGTCGTATCCACTGCAACATCGATGAGTGAACACCAATTTCTCTCAGCTTAGAGATCAACAGGTCGTGACGTACCCTATAGCTTTTCACACCCCCAATTTCTGAGAATGCTGAATACTGCTGAGTATCATTTCTCAATGAATGCTTTTCTTGTGTTCGATACAGCAAAACTGTAAGCAACAACTCCTCGCTGGGAATGTACCGTTTATTATTTCTCTGGTCCATCAGACTATTGGACGGAAAATATTTTTTTAAGTATATGAAAAACGTACTGAAGGTGCGAATAATCTTCTCAAAAGATGAAAAAAAATAAGGAAATTATCACCACAAAGGTTTGCATAAATCTCTTCAACTTCGATATAAAAATAAATCCACTTTTTATCAATGGTTCTTTCCATTTTATTGTGACTTACAGTTTTAGGTTATGGTAATTAGTATATTTCCTCGCTCAAAGACTGAAAAAACTCACATGTAAACCTACATTTAATTTGATTTTAAAATAAATTGAATTATTCAGTACCTTCAAAGTTAAAACATTGTATAATAGAAAAAAAAGACACGGCATAGTGATACGAGTCTTAATTCTACTCGAAGACAGAAATTGATCTTAGGTTTTACTTTGTAAATTATATAAAAGCAACAAGTGAATGCAGCCAGCATTTTACTTTTTTATAACTTGAAGTCTAGTGCAGGTGTTTTTTAAGTGACAAGTAAAAAGAACTTTGGGCTAATAATATCTTTGGCTATGCAAGTCCTAGTAGGCACTTTTCAAGAAGGAATCGTGAATAATGGGGTGGTTTCGTTTAACATGTAATGTAATATTTACGTAACTAGGAATGGAAAGTTTTAAAGAGTTTGGTGATCCGAAGAAACCAAACGAAGTAAAAAGTAAAGCCACTAAAAAATTTGTCAAACAAAAATATTCTAATGAGAATTGTTATCACAACGAACATATCGTCGTTGATAAACTAACAGCAAAAATAGAGAGATAGTTGTCAATATGTGGAAGTAAATCTTTCGCGAAGTATTTGTACAAATTATTTCTAAATTGCATACGCATTACGCATGCAAACGGATGTGATGGACCAACTGTAGACGTATCTATTTGTCTCAGTTAAGGAGTCGTTATTATTAGGAGTGTTGCCAGTGCGTTGGTTCGAAACTCAGCCGCAGACAGATTTGTTCCGATTGTTAGATTTGTAAACAAAACAAAGCTGATTGAATCGGTTCAAGTCATGTGAAGTTGAGTGTAGCGCCATCGTACGGCTTACCGGTGAAAGGCTTTGTTGGGAGGTGCCGGTATTCTACCCCTACTAGTTTCGTTCCTAGTACATCTCATGGATGGCACTGAGTTTGTCGCACAGCTTACCACTGGCACAGTAAAAACTTTCCGGTAATGAAAGGATCTCAAATAGTAGAACCATAAAAAGTAGCGAAACTAGTAAATAATGATCTAGCCCCTAACCCTTCATGGGTTGTTAAGGCAGATTATATATTATTATATTATTAGGAGACTGCAGGAAAGGGCCTTTTCATATGGATGATATTTACTTTTTAAGTATGAAAGTTAAAATTGGAATATTCATTGATCACTTCCAAGTTCTACTTTTACTTTTTTCTTAGCGTAAAATTTATCCTTTCTTAAGGGTGTCGAGGATATTCGCAATTGATTTTTGGCCGATTCTCCAATGGTCTGCGAATAACATTGTTCAGATATGTTATATGATATAGTCGATTTGGACAGAAATCGAGCATAAAAAATAAGAGGAAAAGCGTCAATAAAGGAAGATTTTTAGATTAGATTGAAGGTGTGAGGGGGTCAAAATAAATTTGACAGAAACCTAAACTGTTATTCCTTTGTTCCCTAGCCCTCTCCTTTCTTCGTTTATTGATAAAATAAATAACTAAAACAATACAGTTTCACAAAGAAAGATATGTTGAAAAATGAAAAGTTTTTGTCTTTTTAAGGAAAAAGGCCAAATCCTGGACCTTCAATTTGTCTATTGTAAGGTCAGGTGGGCTTATTTCTGGTCTGCCCAAGATCCGTTGTCTTATGCTTCTGTATCTTGGGCAGTCGCTGATGACGTGGATACCAGTTTCCTCACCGTAGCCACAGGCACAATTGGGTTTGCCCACATATCCTATAACATTAAGATATTTGTTGAGTCCACATTGTCCTGTCAGAACTTCAACAACTCTCTTGATGTTAGGTCTATCAAGGTTTAGTAGGCAATCACTGAACTCCTTTAGAGGTTTTTTACAAAAAAATTTCGTATGCTTCATCCCATTGTACCTTTCCCATGCAGTCCCATGTTGTTTTATAAGCCAGTTTTTTACAATGCTTTTTCTTTCTGATTTTGAAATACCGCAGAAGGGTTCTGGCCCTATCGGGCGTTCACTTGCTCCCTTGTCTGCTGATAAGTCAGCCCTTTCATTACCCTGGATACCAGAGTGACGCGGCACCCACAGGATTGTCACTTCATTGCTCATGTTGGCTCGCTGATTAAGAGCTTCCTTGCGTAGGCGCACCGTTGCCGAACTAACGATGGGGGATTCCAGTGCTTCAATTGAGGCCTGGCTATCCGTGCAAATATATGAGCCTTTTGTGCTGAAGCTCTTTAAAAGCCTCGGTACTGATCAGTTCGAGTATTGCGATGAGCTCCGCTTGCATTACATTGGTAAAAAGGCTGAGTGGTATGTAACCTTCAATATCGATTTGTTCGCTGATATAGCCAGCTCCGGACAGTCCTTCTTTCTTGAATCCGTCCGTGTAGTTCACTAGACCATCTTCCGGGGGATAGACTTTGTCCTCACTTAGCCATTTTTCCCTACTCGCTATGACACACCTAAATTTGTCATACAGCATCAACATTGTCGATATCTGGTCACTCCTCATCAGAAGAGTTTCATCCTTTATCAGGTTCATAATTTCCATGTGTCCTTTACTCGAGATCGGTGCCCAACATCCATTGCATTGAATGATGAGTACTGAGCTAAAGGCCGTAGATTTTACAAATAGGTCAAGCGGTGGGATAGAAAGAAGTGCTTCTAGTGCTCTTGTGGCAGTGGTGACTATCACTCCAGTCATGCACAAACATGCTAGTCTCTGGAGTTTGTCTAGTCTCTTTTTTGTTGTTTCTAGCTGCACCCTAGGCCACCAGACAATGCACCCATGACAAAACATTGGTTTTACAACAGCTGTGTAGATCTACCAGATGGTTTTGGGGGAGAGGCCCCAGGTTCTTCCGAAGGCATTTCTACACAACCAGAAGATACCAATGGCTTCGTTCAACTTGTCATTTAAATGCATTATCCATGTCATTCTATAGTCGAAGGTGACCCCCAGGTATTTTACCATCGCCCTAGGTTTGAGTGTATCCCCAAAGAATCTAATACTTCATTGATTTTGTATTTCCTTTTGAAAAGAATTAACTTTGTTTTTACTGGATTTATTCTTTTTCCTTACACCACTCCTCTACTACTCTAAACGTCCCTCTCATCAGATTTCTCAGGATTGTAGGGCATATTCCTCCAATGAGGACAGAGACATCACCTTGGGTGAAAGTTCCATATTGATTGAGCTTGACCAGTAGAGAGTCTATTGCCATACACCAAAGTATAGGTGACAGTAAACCCCCTTGGGGGCATCCTCTGGTCACTCTCAGACTGGTTGTAGTACCGCAAATGCTTGTTTCTACAATTCTGCTTCCAAGCATACTGACAATCCATGTGACCGCTGTGTCCTCTGTTTGCCTTTCCCTGACAGCTTTTTCAATTGCATCGAAGCCTGTATTGTCAAAAGCTCCTTCTTTTGTTTTTGTTCAAAATTGATGAACCATTTCAAAATTGCCTTGATGTTTACAAAAATCTGAAATCAAAAAGCCATTCGGTTTCCTTTATTGACGCTTTTCTTCTTATTTTTTATGCTCGATTTCTGTCCAAATCGACTATATCAAATAATCTCATTGGTACTTCTGCTAGTAATGATTTTGGCAAAATTTCTAAAATGTTTTCTGAACAATGTTATTCGCAGACCATTGGAGAATCGGCCAAAAATCAATTGCGAATATCCTCGACAGCCTTAAGAAAGGACAAATTTTACGCTAAGAAAAAAGTAAAAGTAGAATATTCCCATTTTAACTTATACTTGAAAAACAAATATCATCCATATGAAAAGGCCCATCCCGCAGTCTCTAGTTTGCGATGCGAAATTAAAAAATATTGCTGAGTTGAGCTTTTAAACAAACATTACGCGATTTATTCCCTTTGCTCGTTACTATAGCTACTCCTTTACAGGTCTAACGAATTGCAATGAAGGAAATGTTAATTTGATCTGCATTGAATAGATTTTTTATTTGGTTCGGTGCCAAAGAAAAAGAGGAAAATTTTTGTTTGAAATGGAAAGCAATACAACGCTATCAGAGAAATGGAAAGTTATAACATTTTGCTTATAAAGCCACTACCCTCAACAATTTCTGCCAAACGCTAAGGGGCTACCACAAGGTTCGATTTTGAGCCCCGTGCTTTTTACTCTCTTTGTGAATGACCTGTCAAATACATCGATCCGGTATATGTTTCCACATTTGTTTGCCGACGATGTTCAGTTGTACAAGCTATTTATGTGAATCAGTGTATCGGTCAAATAAATGTTTTGTAATGTTTGTCTATGAAAGTAGCGATAGAATGCAGTCAAAGAAGTTAATTTGGCCCATATTATCCAATGTCAAATCATCGATGACAATTCACCTATGACAAATCACTGATGACAGGGCACCGATGACAAATCACCGATGACAAATCACCGATGACAAATCACCGATGACAAATCACCGATGACAAATCACCGATGACAAATCATCGATAACAGATCATCGATGACAAATCATCGTGACAAATCATCGATGACAAATCATCGATGACAAATCATCGTTGACAAATCATCGATGACAAATCATCGATGACAAATCATCGATGACAAATCATCGATGACAAATCATCGATGACAATTCATCGATGACAAATCATCGATGACAATTCATCGATGACAATTCATCGATGACAAATCATCGATGAAGGGTGCACAGTCAGACGGACAGGAAGGGTGAAAACATAAAGTAGCTATCGCTAATAAATGTTGATTTGGATTCTGTCAGAGAGTGGGAAACGACAAGAATACTATACGTTACATAAATTTCAACTCGGCACCTCTATATTCACCATATAAAATCTCAAGTACGCAGCATGGTGCTGAGTTGAAATTAATATGATGTATAATATTCGTTACTGGCATTATGATGACATTGACAGATTTTGGGCACCACACTGCCTTCTTATAAGGCTACTAATACTTCTCAAGTAGGCAGGCTGGTGCCGAGTCAGAACCGAGTGAATAGTAATGTACTCGTTTACCACTCCAACACTGTGAAAGAAACTTTTTGGCACCCGGCTGCTCACCTTGAAATGCAGACCTCTGTTTGTTGCAATTTTTCTCCATGAAAATGTTCTAAACAACGATAAGATGGTTTATTTGGCCGAGTAGCATGATACAAACTTATATGTTAGTCATGACAGACAGCACAATACAATACAAAGCTTTGTTGGGCTCATTGTGTCGTCTCGTGGCTCATTCTTTGCTGTGCTAAATGTCTGGATAGTCCATCCATTTTCTGTCTGTAATGAAGGATAGAACGTCAGGCAATGGCACCTTTCGGAATTCCTCTAGTGTTAGGTAAAAGTCACCCAGCTGCTTCGACCTCAGCATCGACAGTGCAGGACATTTGCACATGAAGTGCTTCGCCGTTTCCGGTACGTCTCTGCGCCTTCTACAGTTCTGATCGTTGCTAAGTCCCATTTTGTTCAAATGGTATCTTAAGCAGTTGTGCCCTGTTAGCACTACCACTAGGAGTTCAGGCATAAGACAAAGGATCAGTCTAGTGCCTGAACTCCTTATTTCATCGTCACTTTTGTCATGGAGAAAAATTGTTACAAATAGAGGCCTCGTGCGAAACTTTGGCATAAATTCTTGATAATAAATGAATGAATGAATGAATGAATGAAGTTAGAGATATCTAGTTTGGGGAAATGACACGAAATGACTTTGAAAATCGATGGTTTTTTGTCTGATTGAAAGTAACTAGAATGATGATGACATTGGCCCATAATAAAGATTCCCAAGGGCTACAGATTACATTTCTAACATCCCCGAACCAATATTTTGCAAGGCTTTTGTTAGTTTACTTATTGGGCACCTAACAAAAATGCTAAATTGCAAGGTACGGAATTCAGGGAAAAAGAAAAATTTGTATGAAACAGTTTTTGTTGAACTTAGAAGAAAAGGAAAAAGTTGCTGGGTTTATTTGATACAGTTGTAAGAGTACGGGGAAAGGGGACGTATTGGGTGAAGGGAAAACTTTGACTGAGATTTAATACGTTACGTACAACAATTCAACGATTCATATTACGT
The DNA here is from genome assembly GCA_029228625.1 of Pseudolycoriella hygida. Lineage (NCBI taxonomy): Eukaryota > Metazoa > Arthropoda > Insecta > Diptera > Sciaridae > Pseudolycoriella > Pseudolycoriella hygida. The sequence goes on from CM055403.1 coordinate 167,065,486, forward strand.
CGACATTTTGCGATAAAGAAAGAATTAGTGGTCACATGAAAAAGAAACTTTAATCGGAGATGCGTAGAAAATCCTTTGGAGAATTCATTCCTACGTGAGCTGGAAAATGTTCATAAAGGACACAATGAAATATAGTGAAACAAGACACGAATCAACAAATTCATACAGTAATTTTAGGAAGGAGGTTTTGTTATAGACATTGTATGTGGTAACGGAATTGAATCGAAAGATTTTTGAGCTAATTTTCAGTTCGTGGTAAAAATTATTCTGAAAACGAAGTACAAAAACGTGCTTTTAAATTTACTTCTTATGCTAATTTCAACATTATCTCTTTTTTCAATGTATTTTTTCTATGGCAGACCTTGAAAACAGCTGAAACTTGATCACAAGTAAATTTATAAGCACACGACCGTATATTGACTGAACTTTCTGAACAAGTGATATGCTATGAAAATTTGCAAATAACAAGAAACTTTATGTAAACCACTTTCAGATGGATGTGATTCGTAACTCTTTCCCCTTCATTAGACCCGCACGAAGAGTGAATTTCTTCGAAAAGGGGTCTTATGCGATTACCACGACATTTGTAACCACCCAATTTTGACCCCGGAGTAGGGTCATGGATCCTTAGAAGAACGTCAGATTTTGACCAAAATCAAATATTTGTTGGGGTTCATTCACAAATGACGTCACACTAGTTCTAGAACTTTTTACTCCCCCCCCCCCTCCCACTTTCACATAGAAAAATGTTCAAAAAGTTATAAATTTCCATCTGAAATTCAACATCTTCACGCTTTTTTTGGTAGACACCCCCTCCCCTTCCTCCGCAGAGTAGATTGTCACTTGTGAACAGCTCCTTTTGGCATATCCAGCTGCAGATTAGAGATGAGTGAGCATAGCAAATTTTTATGCCCACATGCCAACTATGCGCACCGTTTGAGAAAAGAAGCCCAATGCCCGGCCCAACGCCCGCAAGTAAAATGCCCATGGGCACTGGCCCAGCCCACAAACTATGTGTACAAAAATCGCCGAATTGTAAAGTTTTAAACGTTTAATTTCATTTAATTTTTTCACCGTAAAAATTCATTAGAAAGGTAAGTCTACTCTTGTGTGTATGTAGAGAAGGTCTCCTAGAGATAACCCTGTCAATTGTGTGCTTTTTGGACTTCGAATGATTTCAGCGTCTGCAAAGTTCCTTTCATCCGTTGTTTCCGCCGCCGCGCCGGTATCGCCAAATAAGTTCTCGCAATAATACTCAGTACTGGGAAGTCCTTCATTTCCCTCCAGAATTGCAGAATTTGAAAATTTCCTGAAAGGTAAATATTTATATAATCAGAAACCAAACTCTTGCAATAGAATTGTGGTTACCGTCCGCATCAATCCATTTCTTAAAATCCCGTTTAAGCTTCAAATATCGATCTACTTCCGGCATAAGAGAAACATCAGCAACTTCAGTCTCTACATCTTGAAAACGTTTCATAGCTGTGAAGTTGATTTTAGGATCAGAATTTGATCTCGATCGTAACACCTTCTAGGATAATCCTTTATTTTTGGTCACGATTGGACATTGATGCTGCGTGCTTTAGTCATCTATTAAATGCTAGCTACAAGGAAAGCATATCAAGTGGTCAATAGTGCTCAATTCTGCAAGTCTCGTCACCCAACCTAAAGTCAGGTTTGCATTAATGTTAAGGGGTATGCGCATTTAGTTATTAAGGATTAAGTTTTCTTAATAAATTTGTATTTTCTGTAACATGTTTTATATTGTGCTAGGTATAATAGTGTGTAAATTAGGAAGAATTATAAAAATCGTTACAGCACGGCGGGCGGCCCACTCATCTCTACTGCAGATCATGTTTGAGGTCAGTTATACACCCTTCTTCAGTTGAAAACAGCCAAGAAAAAGAGTTAAAAATCGACCAGTCTTACAAAAGTTGTTCCAGACTAGTGCAACAGCCTTAAATCGGGGAAGTTAGTAGGGGAAGTATGCTAGAACACGAAATACTCAGTTTTTCAGTTCATCGCTGCTTCAAGCAGTAAAACGTTCCTGAAGTTTTCACCTAAAATGTCAAATAACTCCGGAGTGGGGGAAGTTCCAAGAGGTCCAATGATGAAAAACCTGCACATCATTGGGGCCTACCATCCCATAAAATTTCATTTGATTTCATTTGGTTTTACACGAGCTATAGCCAAAAAACCATGTTTACCACCAAAAATACCCGGTTTCGATTGCCGGTAACGAATGGGATTTTTCCTTAAAAAATTTAGTTTAGGAACGTCCACAAATTAGGTAGTTATAGGGTTCGATTGCCTGTAACAAAAACACAATGCATTCAGTGACGTCACTCACTATCAATGGACAATGAATGGTCATCAAAGAATGGTCCCGATGCTGCACCATAGATGACACCGCATTCATCAAAAATAGACGCGAAAGATGACGCCCAGATCACACAATGGGTTCCGTGAGGTCCCCAGCAGACAAAAATGTCATCACCCGGTCGCCGGAACTATTGGCTAGCCAAACTCACCGGCAATAACATCGTATAAACAAATCGACTATGAATGAGAAGTGTGACAAATAGAAATAATATTAAGTCTAGTGTACAATTGAAAGAATAATAACCGAACCTGTCGTAATGACCTCTCGGTCGCTCACAATTGTAACGGAATAGAATGTAATATAATATGATTGTAAAATAAGATGTACGTAAGAAAAACCATACGCTAAATAAATAAAAAAAACACCCCCCGACATGCACTTTCCTAGGCAGTCATAACTCTCCCAAGATGTTAAATTTTCCAAAAGTGAGAAATGACTTTTCTTACTATAGAACAAGGAATCGAATGGCCCATTCATCTGGAAAAAATAGGACATGTTGTCTCAAGACCGTTCGAGGTTTTCTCAAAATCACTCTTAAGATACGTTCGAATCTTTTTGTAACATCTATTCTGTTTGCCACATCTATTCTGATGCGTACGGGTCCCCTGCATATGTTTTTAATATTTTGGCTGCTTTAAGTCAGTTAGATGTCTGATCTCAAGCCTTTTCTAGTATTAATAAAATGTACTTTGGCACTCTTACACGGTTGTTTGCAAGAATATTTGCATGGATTATAATAAAAGTGTTGACGAGACGTTTTTTCGCTACGCACTTCCAACGCGGAAAAAACGTTACCAGGGGATTTATCATTATCTTATGTTATGTTTAGCTTCAATTTGCAAAAACAACATCTCTCCACTGATTGATTATCTGAAATTTACATTATTTTCGGCGCAAGACTCAATGTCAATAAATTTTCCTCGATATTTTCTTCTGCCAAAATATTTATTTAATTCTTCGCAGTCGAAAAAAAAACTCACCTTGGATTCGGAAAGACTTTGAATTAAACAGCTGATTTGCGAATAATGTTAAAATATTTAGTAAAATGAAACTTATGCAAACACACGTCTAGCGTTGTTAATTTTATGTGAAAACACCAAAAGAACCAGAAAAAGTCGTTTTTTCGGCCCAAAGTCGAGGTTAATTAATTCAAAAATATTCTAAAATGAATTTGGTTTATCAGCGAACATACAGCTAACCAAACGATGGATGGTGTTTCGTTTCATGTAAGTAACAAGAATCAGTAAATTGTAAGATTCTTTGCATTATACTCGTGTAAGCTTGAAAATTCTTTATGAAAATGATGCGACTATAGTGTTATCAGAATAACGTAACAAATCAAAGAGTACGCATAAAGTGGGCAGATTGAGGTGGTGACAAAATGGTTTTAGAATACCCTCTTTCCATAATATTGAAATTCGATTTTCATTAGCATTGTGTTTCGAAAGATGATGGACACGATTGTTAGTCAAATTGACAGAATAATCTTTATGAAACTTTCTTGCAAATGATTTGGTTTTATAAATTGTCGGCCATTTCTTAGATTCTCTGAAAACATTATATCGAATAAACATTTTCTCTAATTTATTTGAAGAAGTTTTCGGTCTCTGCCTTGACTTCAATTTGTTTCTGAAAAATTCTGCTTCCTATTCGCTCGTGTTTGTTGACTTTTTTTTCTTTAATTATTTCGCTACCTTTTCTCCGTCTCTTGAATTCTAGACTTGTAAATTTTTGTGTGTGAGTTGAAGCTGCAAACACGCCCATACCGTGCCTAATCCATTCAAGCAGATCTTCACGAATTCCTTATTCATATTCTTAATGAAATTCATCCTTCCTCAATTCCAAATTTTCTCGTTCTGGTATCTAATGCATTACTTGAACGTTGGAGACATAAGGATTCATTAGATAAGATAAAGTAGAAGTTGCGGGCGTTCTCCTAAAGGCGGTTCTATAATCAGGTTAATTCCTAGCAGTCGAGAAGTGATGGGACAGTCTCATTAGCTGGTGATAGGGTTTGCTTGATAAATTTATAGACTCCTTTGTAAGCATCGTTGGTGCTCCTCAAGTCAGCATTTCACGATTGATCATTTTCTTCGCAGCTTTCGGTAATCTTAAATTCGATTCCAGTTCTACAGAGTCCGTGTTTTACTCCATAGTTGTTAGCTTCATCGACCGACAATTACACCTTGCTGGTGCATTGTGCTTATGTTTGCTCTTTGGTAAGCTTTGAGTCGACGAATATATATTGTTGATTGAGGGCCACATTGATGATCAAAAGACCGTGGCGAGGAGGTTCGTTGGCCATTGGAGGAGCAGGAGTGCCCGATGGGAAACGGACCATGGAATGACTTAGCAAGAGGCGCATAAGGTGGGCTGGGCAGTGAGAGCGATTGACGGGCACTGTAGACGGAGTAAACGTTCACTTCCGAGAAAGCTAAACAAGAACGGGTTCCTACTCGGATGACCTGACCGTCTTGATCGAAGTTAAATTCGAGAGCACCCTGGTGCTCGAAAGTGGGGTCTGCGAGTACACCCAGAACTTGTCGGAAAAGTGAGGATCTTCGGATAGGACGTTCAAAATAGCCCACAGGTGAAATATCTGGGGGTGACGCCCGACGGTAAGCTGAACTGGATTGCCCTAGAGCGGTAGTAACGCCCACGATAAGTCATGCCTGCGTAGTATGGTGGTCAAGGCTTAACGTACAGGTGGCGAGGGAAAGGATAAGAGAAGTTCAAAGGTTGGTGTGTGTATGTGCCACGGGTGCTATGAAGACGACGGTAACGGCGGCCCTTGTGGTGCTTTTGGCAGTGCCGGCTATCGGCATTCGACATAATAGTGAAGGCGAAGGCTTTCTCAAAAGCAAACAGGCTGAGACAAAGTGGCTGGTGGTCTCCAGGTTTCAAAACCGGGCATGGGAAGATCAAAAATATGATATGATATGCCATGCCGCGGGGGCGTTCGGATTTTTTTTCCACGGAAAAAATAAACTCGGACAAAATAACCTTTTGGACAAAATTACCCCAGATCAAATAACCCAGATAAAATAACACCGAACATAATAACTAATTTCACCCGGACAAAAAAAACCCATTCTTGATTATCCAGAATTTGTACAGAAAGCTGTGCCGCAGGCCGTGAACATAATGGAAAAATAAAAAACGGGGTCGAGGGGTGGCGCAATCGCAAAGGGGGATCAAGGGATGAGTATACTTTGAAGAAAATATGAGTTACGAAACTAATCTGGAAATTAAAACTAAAAAAACCATATCGACAATATGGCAGTGCAGAAGAGTATTCGGTAAAAACTGGGGTCTCAAACCAAATATTTTAAGCTGGATCTACACGGCGATCATTCGACCAATGATAGTCTACGGAGCAATATTGTGGTGGCCAAGATGCCGCTTAAAGAGTTTCCAGACTCGACTAGCCAAAATTCAAAGGCTTGCTCTAACAGGTATAACGGGAGCTATGCGTTCAACTCCCACAGCTTCATTAGAAGCTTTCTTGAACATTGAACCGCTTCATATCCATGTCGAATTCTGTGCAAGAAACACAGCTCTAAGACTAAATAAAAATTCCCTACTACAAACGAGGAATTATGGCCACTCCAAAATATGGCATAAAATGACCCGAGCTAGAAATGATAAGTGAAAACATAACACCTACATTCATCAGATTTGACAAATCATTTGATACATTAATCCCCAGTAGAGATGAGTGGGTAACTAATAAGTTCTTCCCGCACAAAACTGCACTATCTGGTTTACAGACGGATCCAGAAGAGAATCATCGGGAGCTAGATTCTACAGCTTACACTATACTTCAATCTGAAATAGTAGGCATCACGCAATGTGGCATTGAGATACTTACAACTCCAAGTAACCATAACCACAACTATATTTGCACCGACAGTCAAGGCGCTGTAAAAGCACTACGAGCTAACAAGCTTACCCCTATAATAGCATTAGAATGTAGAGATACACTGCAACGAATTAGTGACAAAATCAAAATAACCCTAGTCTGGGTTCCGGGTCACAGCGGAATCGAGGGTAATGAGATTGCGGATAAATTAGCAAGGGAGGGATCTAACAAGAAATTAATAGATCCAGAACCAGGCGTAAGTGTCAGCAACTCTGAATTGTGTAAGTATATAAAGAAATGGAGGAGTAAACATTTCCTGCAACACTGGAGTACTCTAGACCACGCTAGACAAGCAAGAGAATTTATTGATATCAACCAGCGCAATAGCAAGTATTATCTGTCACTAAGCATACAAAACCTAAATGGCTTACGAATGCCCTCACGGGACACTCTAAATTAAACAAACATCTTCACACAATGGGCATTACCAGCTCACCAACTATGCAAATATCCAGCGTATATTATAGCTAGAGCCAAACACCTAGGAGGATATATATTATCACCTAGTACTATAAAGGCAATTCCCCCAAAATACATTCTTCAATTTCTGAATGGTACAAAAAGAATTTAATTAATTAATGTGGGTAAGCACAGGGGTTCGGCCCACCCACCACTAATATAATCTAATCTAATCTAAGGGGTGAATATCCCCCCTTGCGGGGTCTAAGGGGCAGAGACCCTAGCGGGATTTGCACGTAACGCCGCCTGCAGAGCGTAATCAAGCCCGCCGCAGGCGCGGGGATGAGAGGGCAGAGCCCCCAAAACATTACATACAACCTTTCATCAGGACGAATGGGTGGCCAACTATGCTACCAGATAGCGAATGTGTCAGATTGACAGACAGGTCGAAGACTGGTAAAGGTACCGGAACCGGGGAATATGACCCGAGGACGGATAACAGCACCTGGGGAGATTATCCAGCATCTTCCAGACGGAACCTTCAGCAGCTCTTTTGGGGCCTCGAGAAATTCTGCCAGAAGGTCTGAATTGTGAGGATGTGGTCGTGTGCACAGATAGTGAATCAGCAATAAAAGCGCTATATCACCCGTCGTGAATACGAACTTTGAACCTTACTAGTCTACTGAGAAATAGAGTCAAACTGGATTGGGTGTCCAGATACACCGGAGTAGACGGTAATGAGAAGACTGATGAGCTGGCCGGCAATCACATCCGAAGCTCACATCCCCATCCCGAATTCGCTTTTCGCGAAGGCGGTGAAGTCTTGGTGAAGGCGGAGCATAGAAAAAGCTGGACAGCGTACAAAGAAGGAATACAAACCAAGTATTTCTTCCCCACTCCGAACAAGAAGTGGACTAGGGAAGTCCTGACGATGGGCCGGGATCGCATAAGGAGAGTGGCTAGTGCGACGAATATCAACAAGCATCTAACGAAGATGAGGATTTCAGGTTGTGACCCAGAGTGTTCCTGTGACTTGAAGAGGAAACGTTAGATGTGAATGCCCTAAATTCAGTTCAGATACATGACACTAGTCGATTATGTCGTTCACCCTTCGAAAGTGTCCGGAATAGAACCTATCACATTAGACAGGTTCCTGGTCCGCACGCGAAGGTTATAGTGATTTTTAAATAATGAACGGAAAAAGGAACAAAGGGTCACAAGACCTGTGTTCCAGATTATTAAAGTGACCTCGGTGTAGTGTAGGTAGAGACCGGAAGGTTTGCATGATTTACATGATGAAAGTGAGTAGGAACAAAGCATCACCGGATCGGTGTTTCTTGGTTTAGTAATGGACCTTTCCAACCTGATAAATCTAAATATCTTCCGTTGGCAAGTGAAATAAAATGCCACACATTGATTGCGCACTTTGTTACAGTTTTACTGAGAATCTCCAATACGTTCGGCAATTATAGTTCTTTCATGCACTAGAATGATCCTTCCTCTAGTGCATGAAACTACTGGATCTTGAATCCGAAGTACGCAGCCTTCAAAAAGTTGCAACAAGTGCATTTTCGGCTAGGAAGCATGGGATCAAAAAATGATGTAAGGCAGTGTTAAAGGCAATAGGCAAGTACTCCTTGGAAAAATAATTTTCAGTTTGACACCAGGCTGCGTACTTTATCATGGTTCGTCGGCACAGAGTAGGCAGTCTGGTGCCAAAAATTTAAGCATTTCACTATGTCGGCATTGATGAGTGATTCACACAGCATCAATTTTTATCTTGGCACCAGGCTGCCTTCTTGAGCTCGTTTAAATGTAGAAGACAGCGGCAGCCCGGTGCCAAGATGAAAATTGGTGCGCTGTTAAGCATTCGTCAATACCGTTATAGTGATATTCTTCAATTTTTGGCAACAGGCTGCCTTCTTTTTCATTGTTCAAGGTCACATAGAGGGCAGCCTGGTGCCAAATCAAAAAGTTTTGCGCCATAATGTACTGGATACTAGATTCAAACTTCCCTAATATAATTTTTTGGCACCAGCCTGCCTTCCTCCATTTGGCTACTGCAACATTAACCGAAGCGGTACTACTTCACGGGCGGCTCAGAATGAACTTTTATGTCATGCTCAAAATTTTTCTATTATTCGAATCACCATCATTATACTTTACAGACCATTAAGTCCTTTGGGACTGAGGTCATTAAATTGTAAGCACTTAGTGAACACAATTTGTTACACCCATGTATTTATAACGTAGATTTTCGTAACACTGAAACTGCTTAATGTTCATATAGTTCGATATCCATTTGCCTTCCTATCACATCACACTGCGTAACGTAACGTAAATCCTACAAATGTTTTTCTTTATACGAAAACGATTAAGCGGAACGAATTTAACTGAATGTAGACATGAACAATATTTTTATTGGTATGCATTTAGGCGTTTTAAATCTCCCTCAAAAAATTTCACGGAACTTCAGTCATGGTGAAAATGATGAAAACCCGTTGAGCCACGAAAACTAACAAAATAAAAATACATCTTATTACTGAGTCAATAGAGTCAAGTGCAAGGTGATATATTTAGGTCTAGAGTGTATTTTTGCATTTACTCTGATCGTTTTGTCATGCTATGCAGAAACATCAATGAGACATTAATATTGAGCAACTTTTTTAGAATCGAAAATATGTTCGTTAATCACTTATACTTTTACCTTGTTATAAAGAAGGGTATTGACATTGACATACGAATACAACTCGTTACTTTTAAAAAGAAGAATATTCAAAAATACCTTCCCAGAAATAATATTGTCGATATACATACGTCACCGACCTGTTAAGTCATCAGCAGGTCAGGAGTCATCATCATCATCATCACACTTTATAGACCGTTTGTACCTTTCGGTGTGAGGTCTTTACTACTGATCATGGACCACCCTTCTCCATACCCCCCTATCCTGTGCCAAGGAGATGGTTTGTTCGCCTAGAGAAAGTACCCTAACTTCTAAATCGGATTTAATTGAGTCTATA
>CM055403.1:167075712-167093230 GCA_029228625.1 Pseudolycoriella hygida
TTGCCGCCTCTTCCACTGATGTAACCCCTAAGTTTTCCCTGATGTCGTCGTTCCTAATATGATTGTCCCACTGTTCCCTCCGATTTACTTTTGCTATGCTCCTAAGAACCCTCATCTCAGAAACCTCCAGGTCATGCACAAGGTATCCGCAGTCCACCCAACTTTCACTACCGTATAAAATCGTTGGTCTGAAGATTGACCTGTGAATAGCTAGCTTTGTGCCACTACTTAACGCCTTTTTGTTGAACACATACGACCTCAACTGACTGGCCACTGCATTTCCCATTCTTCTCCTTTCTTCAAATTCCCTAACTAACTTGCCATTCTCCGAAAAAATGGCTCCTAAATATTTAAACTCAGAGACCTGTTCCAACTGCTCCCCATTTACACTGCAAACTACATCCTTCCGGGATTTGCCAATATGCATAACTTTAGTTTTACTGACACTTATTTTCATGCCGTATTCCTCACATGCAGCATTCAGGCAGTCTAAATTCTCCTGCAAATCCTTGGCATTATCTGCTAATAGAGTTAAGTCATCCGCATAGGCCAGGAGTTTCATGATTACTTCCCCCACCTTCACATTCCCTTGCAAATTCGCTTGCCTGATAATCTTGTCCATAAAAATTATGAACAGAAGAGGGGAGAGACAACAACCCTGACGAACTCCCTCATTAACTTCGAAAGCCTCACTAATTTCACCATCTATCCGTACCGCAGCCTTGCTCCCTGAGTAGATGCTTTTGATAGCGCCCAATAAACTTCCATTAACCCCGTATTCGCCAAGTACCTCGAACAGCTTTTGCCTCGGTACCCGATCGAATGCCTTTACTAGGTCGATGATGCACAAGTATAAATCAATATTTCTCTCCGAGAGCTTTTCTATAGCCTGCCTGAGACAAAAGATCTGATCCTGACAACCTCTCAGAGGTCTGAAACCACTCTGAACCTCGTCAAGAACATCTTCCACTATAACCCTAACCCTGTCTACTAGCACACTTGTATAAACCTTTCCGACCACGCTCAAGAGTGAAAGCCCCCTGTAGTTGGTAAGGACTTTGCGGTTACCCTTCTTGAAGATCGGAGCAATAACACCGAAGCTCCAGTCAGCGGGTACTACTGAGGACTTCAATGCTAAATTGAAAATCCTACAAAGCCATTGAACCCCACCCGGCCCGCTATTCTTAATAACTTCTGTCCTAATTTCGTCTATACCTGCGGATTTTCCTGCCTTCAGCCTGCTGACCTTTCGTGACACTTCCTCTAATGTAATTTCCTCCTCACCCTCCAAGCTACGGCCCTCTTCCCTGTCAAGGCTTGTTACGGGATTGACAGAGGCGAATAGATCCTGAAAGTCATCCTGCCAGGTTTTCAGGACCTCACCCTTACCTGTAACTAATTCGCCATCTTTACCCAAAATGCTACCGCAGCCCTCCTTTTCACCACCACGCCTAATATCCTTGATTGCCGACCAAAATTTTTTACCCCTTCCTTGACCAGCCTCTTCCAATTCCTCCCCAGACTTTTTCCACGACCGATCCTTCGCTTCCTTGACTAGAGTCTTAACCGTCTGCCTGCAAGCCCTGTAAGCCTCATGCTTTTCGTCCGTCTTATCCTGTAACCAAATCAAATACAGCTTCCTTTTCTCTAATACCACCTTTTTGATATCTGCGTTCCACCAGCCTGTCTTTTTGTTCCTACCCCCACTAGAGACACTACCTAGACATTCCTCAGCTACGCCCAAGACAAATCCCTTAAAGTTTGCCCACTCAACCTCAATGTCTACGCAGTCCGGAGGAAGCCTTTCGAAAGCTTCGCTGAACTTTGACATAAAGCGAGACTTAACTTCCTCGTCCCTGAATTTTCCCACACGAAATTTCCGAACCACCACTTTTTTCCTTTTAGCCTGACAGAGTTTACTAACAGAGAGATGGGTACCCAAAAGGTAGTGGTCTGAGCCAAATGTGAAACCCCTGAAAACACGTGTGTTCCTGACTGCCTGTCTCCTGTCCTGCTCTATAACCATGTAATCAATTATTGACTTGTGCCCCAAACTATTATTAACGTAAGTGTACCGATGGATCCACCTATGCCTAAAGAAAGAGTTGGTTACTGCCAGTCCATTGAAATCGCAGAAATCAAACAACCGCTTTCCGTTTGAGTTTAAAACATCCTCCCCGAATTTGCCCATTACCTTTTCATAGCCGCCACTGGTCTTACTGTTTCCTATTCTCGCGTTGAAATCCCCCAACAGAATCACACACTCACTACCTTTTTTGCTGACAACATCCCCTAACTGCTCGTAAAAGGTGTCAAGATCGCCCGCACTGCTACCCTCGCACGGGCTATAAACACTAACCAGCCGATAAATACCTCCTGCCAGCTTAATGGAGACCCACATGATCCTTTCACTTACATACCGCACGCCCAAAACAAACTTTTCTAATTCCCTTTTGATAGCCATTCCAACTCCCCAGTTCGCCCTACCAAACTGAACACCAGACGAAAACACTTTATAACCGCCCACCAGTTCTTCGCGCTGCCCTTTCATCCTAATGTCGCTCAACGCTAATATATCTACACCATAATCCATTGCCAAGTCCACCAACTCACCCTTGCGACCCCTAAAACCCCCATTAACGTTTAGACTTCCAATAAACAAACCATCAACCTTTTCACATTGCCTGATCGCCAACGATGGGGTACCGTTCGAGTCCCGCATTGGTCGTACCCCGTGACCAACACTCGTCCGAGGCTGCCTATGACCGTTTTTACCAATAATGAATACAGTGGGACGGCCTGGTAAGCCGAACCGCACTGGAAGTTCAAGCCTCAATGGGGACATCACACACATGCCTGAGATGCTAAGCGCAAGCTCATTTATTTTTGCCAAAAAAGAATTGCTATATGAATAGCGCAGAAGTTAACCGTAACCGTAGACAAACACCTACTTGAAATCCTATACCAAAACCACAAACACAAAACGCCGATTGTTTTGCATGAAGAAAACAAAACAAACACCCGAAAAACGCTGTAACTTTGAGGTTATGTGAGCACTACGTTGCTTGAAAAGAAAATGCAGATTTTAATTGATATCTAAAAAAGTTACAAAAACACACACTAATTTAACTTAACTTACTTACGAGAAACTGTGATTTAAAACGCGAAGAGGGCAAAAAATAAACGAAACTTACTCAGAGCAAAACAAACACGTCCATATCTGCCGCCATCTTGACTTGAACTTGTCAGGAGTGCTTGATCTATTCTTAAACATTTTTTGTGTAATTTTCGTGAATAACCCAATTCAAGAAGTTGGCTTTCGGCTTAGTGTTTCTGCGAAATTACGCCTGTTTTATGCTGCCCGTCGATTTGAATATGAATTTTATGATAGGAAAGAGCATAATAGCAGGCGTTTAAAATAACTTCAACAGTCATATTCGAAAGTAGAGGGGAATTGAACAACAGCAATAATAACGTAATGGCATGCGAAACGAATATAGTGTCATAGCAAGAATGAAAAGAATGCTTGTGTGTCGTCTTCATTTTTTAGAGAATTTATTATTAAAACGAAATTTGTAAAATAGCCTCGTCACCGTTGGTTCTTCTATATTGTCTGCTTTAGAATAATTATATAGATTGGAGACAGCATTAGGCAATGAATAATCATGTTCTTAATAGATTGAAGTAGGTAAATTTACGTCTAAAGCATGGGGCCGTTCATAAAGGATGTGTCACGCCAGAATCGTACCCCCTCCCAAAAGATAACAGAAAATAATCATTTGGGGACATCAACAAATCACGTCAGCACTTTTTGAGACCCCCTCTCCCGTCTCAGCTCATGTCCCATATTCCGACACCCCATCACCCCTGCAAACGTCAGATTTTCAAAAATCTTTGCAAAAAGAAAATTTTGCAAAAATAGCAAAAGTTGTCATTCGTATCGCAAAAATCCATCACATGAACATTTTTTATCAATATGCAATCTTTGTGAATAGGTGGTTGTGGTAACTCTATTTGCACCGAGGGGTTATCTACTGGTCAAAAATGTGTACCAAAAATTCCAATTCCATAATAAAATTCCACAAAAACTCCAAGAAATTAATAAAATTCCATCGAAATTTCAAAATTTCCACAAAATTTACGAAGTTCAGAAGTTCCGAAAATTCAAGAAATTCCACAGAAATTCCAAAAATTCCCAAAAATTCCAAGAAATGCCAAAAATTCCAAGAAATTCCTAAAAATCGAAAAATTCTATTGAAATTCCAAAATTTCCGAAGTTCCGAATATTCCAGAAATTCCATCGAAATTCCAAAAATTTCATCGAAATTCCAAAAATTCCATCGAAATTCCAAACTTTCCGAAGTTCAGAAGTTCCGAAAATTCCAAAAATTCAAGAAATTCCACAGAAATTCCAAATATTCCAAAAATTCCCCAAAACTCCAAGAAATTCCAAAAATTCCATCTAAATTCCACTAAAATTCCAAAAATTCCAATAATAATAAATCTGAAAGAACAGAAAAACTATAACATTGGGGGGTCCGGCATTTGTGACGCATTTCTCTAATCGAAAATGAAAATATTTAAAAAGAATTTTTTGCGTTCCGAAGCTGTAAGCGTCACCCAAATTGAGATCAGTTGTTTTGGAAGAAGAGACGAGGACTTGCGTCACATTTCCCTTTTAAAAAGGGTTTTTGTTGTGATATCAGTAGTTTTGGAAGAAAAGAAAAAAAATATTCCGGCGAAAACGGTTTTCAGCGAAAAAGATTTTCAGCGAAAAAAATTTTCAGCGAAAGATCTTTCTGGCCAAAAAAAATTTTCAATGAAATAAAAATTTCGGCGGAAAAAAAATTGCCAGCGAAAAAAAAATTTCAGCCAAAAAAAAAGTTAGCGAAAAAAAATTTTTAGGCGAACAAAATTTCGCGGAAAAAAATTTGCCCCAGCGAAAAAGTTTTTCACCGAAAAAAAGTTTCATCGAAAAAATTTTCAGCGAAAAAAAATTTTCAGCGAAGAAAAATTCGGTGCCCAAAAAAATTTCAGCGAAAAAACAATTGCAACGAAAAAAAATTTCGACGAAAAAAAATTTTACGGCGAAAAAAAATCATCTATCTTCAACAAGAAAAAAATTAAAAAAAAAATCAATTTTGCCCCAAAGTTCGTCCCATACCACGGCCATTTTGTTGGTCACCCTGACACACTACACACACCCAACCCATCAACTTTTCCTTTGACACCATCTCCATCCTGACACAGTCCAAAATATTTGCTTATATTTGACCCATACTTTGAATACACTCACACACACATACAAAGCATTCTTTTGTATGGGTTTTACATGGCGCATTCTAAGAGCCCTGGCGTCCAAACGAGGCCGAGCGTAGAATGCCCACCCGAAGGTCCCTGCAAAATTTCAAGAAAAGTTATCGAGCCGTTTTCGATAAGAAAAGAAAATGGCGGTGGCAGGACATTTCTCCGCCGCAAATAACGTCCGGGCGTTATTAACGCCCGCACTCCGGGCGCTAATAACGCCCGGGGTGTTATTAACGCCCGCACTCGCGAGGCAATACGGAGGAGACTCAGAACGTTAACGAATCCAAAAACGACTACTTCAAGGAACTGTTTGATCTGTACCGAACACACAACCGAAGCGACGAAAACGACGAATTGCTATTTCATACAGCGGAACCATACGTAGAAGATCTTACAAAGCGAGAAGTTGAAGCTAAAATTTTAAAGCTCAGAAACAAATCTGTGGGACATGACAACTTACCGAAAAATGGCGGCAACGCTTTATGTGTGGAGTGGAGAGTGGAGATGCATGAGCTCATCAAGCGTATCTGAAATTAAGAGGAGTTCCCGGAAGAGTGATAGACCGACACACTTTGCCCTTACACAAAAATTAGACAAGTTGGAGTGTGTCAATTATGGAGAAATCGCTCCTCTGAATATTGCATACAAGATATTTGTAAATACAAGTACGTCCAGGGCAGCGGTATCAGTACGAAATTTGATATCAGTACGACCAAGGGTACCAGTACCACCAAGGGTACCAGTACCACCAAGGGTACCAGTACCACCAAGGTACCAGTACGACCAAGGGTACCAGGACGACCAAGGGTATCAGTACGATCAAGGGTATCAGTACGACCAAGGGTACCAGTACGACCAAGGGTACCAGTACGACCAAGGGTACCAGTACGACCAAGGGTATCAGTACGACCAAGGGTACCAGTACGACCAAGGGTACCAGTACGACCAAGGGTACAAGTACGAACAGTGGTATAGTAGAGTAAAGGATGCTAATGTGGAACACTTTTTCTTTTGTATTTTTTTGTTAAAAGTGTTCCACATTAGCATCTTATAAAGTTGAGTCTGTATGCTCCCGGCGGCCGACCAATAACCTCCCCCTGTAGTGCTGACTAGATTTATGGATGTCTGGTGGCGCGGGTGTCAAATGGTGTGTTAAGCGTAATATAGTACTCCTTTATGTACCTTAGCCTCTGTCCAGCTACTCCTACATCCTATCCTACCCGTGGTGACACCTGTTATAGTGAGCAACCCGCATGAACGATCAGGTAACCAACCCTGGTGTAGTAGTGTGGGTCACTTAGCATAAGGATGAGGGGGGCTGCCTTCGGTTAGTACCTAAACGGCACGTATAGGGAGGGCCGAAGGCAGCTAGGCGCTATCAAGATGGGATGGCGACTTAGTATGGTGGCGGATGATCTCAACAGCAGGAGACAACGGCAGCATACACAGCCCTAGTCAGATGGGCTACCATCACCACCTGGTGACTTTCCTACGGGTCATCGGGAGAAGGAAAGTAGGTTGGGCGCTTGGCTAACTCCCAGACACCGTAAAAACAGTCTTGTTATGAAGAGTAACGACAGTCCAAGAGAGTATGGAACAGGCTTCATGGTTCTCGGCAGAGCTAGAAACGCGGTGATTGGTTTCAGTCCTGTTGACGAGCGATTGTGCTCTCTACGGATAAGAGGAAAATTTTTCAATTACACTCTTATAAACGTTTATGCGCCTACGGAGGAAAGCGACAACGAGGTGAAGGAGCTATTCTACGAGAAACTGGTGGATGTATATGATGGAGCGCCGAAACGAGACATTAAAATTTTGCTTGGAGATTTTAATGCTAAAATAGGCCGCGAAGTATTTTATCGTCCCACAATCGGTAAACATAGCCTTCACGAAAACTCGAACGAAAATGGAACGCGGGTGGTTGATTTTGCAGCATCAAGAAACATGGTTGTCAGCAGTACCTATTTCCAACATAAAGACATCCACAAAGCGACATGGGTATCACCGGATAAAGGAACCAAAAACCAGATTGACCATATTTTGATAGATGCACGTCACTGTTCAAATATGTTGAATGTCAGAAGCTGTAGAGGACCGAATGTAGATTCCGATCACTACCTGGTGAGAGCGGCAGTTAGGTCTCGAATATCGGTTCAACACAATCGACAACCGGCATTGGAAAGGTGGGA
Source organism: Pseudolycoriella hygida (assembly GCA_029228625.1). Classification (NCBI taxonomy): domain Eukaryota; kingdom Metazoa; phylum Arthropoda; class Insecta; order Diptera; family Sciaridae; genus Pseudolycoriella; species Pseudolycoriella hygida. The sequence goes on from CM055403.1 coordinate 167,083,209, forward strand.
CGTGGAAAAACTACAAAACGAAGACATTAAACGTCAATATGTTGACAGGCTGGAGAAGAATATTATTGGCGGAATGGTCAGCGAACAACGAAGCGTAGACGATGCGTGGAATCAAATTAGACGGAATGTAGAGAGCGCCGCAGCAGAGGCAGTGGGAACGAGAACGGGAAATAAAAGAAATATCTGGTTTGACGATGAATGCCAGAAGGCCATGGACGACAAAAACGCAGCTCGCCTGAAAACTCTAAGTAGATTCACTCGAGCTGGCCAGGAAGAGTACCGTTCTAAAAGAAACTTCGAGAGAAAACTCTTCCGACGGAAAAAGCGACAGCGTGACAAGGAAGTTTTGATCGAAATTGAGAAGTTTGGCAATCGGAAGGAGACTCGGAACTTTTACCGGAAAGTGAACGAATCCAGAAACGGTTACAGTCAACAACCTTTGCTGTGTAAGAACAAGCATGGATTGGTCTTAGCAGATGAGGAAAGGTGCATTGCTGAGTACTTTAAGGAACTGCTTAACCCGAACAGACCGCTCAACCGAGACGACGAAAACGACGAATTGCCATTTCAGACTGCGCAACCATACATAGAAGAACCAACGATGCAAGAAGTTGAAGCTGAAATTTTAAAGCTCAAAAATTTCAAAGCCCCGGGGATTGACAACCTACCCGGTGAACTTTTCAAGAACGGCGGCAACGCGCTATGTATGGAGATGCACGAGCTCATCATACGCATCTGGAATGACGAGGAGTTACCGGAAGATTGGAAGACCAGCATACTTTGTCCCATATACAAAAAAGGTGACAGATTGGAGTGTGGCAATTTTCGAGGAATCGCTCTGCTGAATATTGCTTACAAGATATTTGCAAATATTCTATATCAGCGCCTTCATCCATACACGGAATCTACGATAGGTGAATACCAAAGTGGTTTTCGTGTAGGTCGTTCAACATCGGACTAGCTGTTTAATATCAGACAGATCTTGGAGAAGTGCAAGGAGTACAACATTGAAACACACCATTTGTTCGTTGACTTCAAGGCAGCCTATGACAGTGTTAGAAGAAGTAAGCTATGGAGAGTCATGGAGGAGTTCGGAATTCCCAACAAACTGATCTCGCGAACGAAGCTAACACTAAACGGAGCTAACAGCCGAGTAAGGATCCGCAATCAAATGTCAGAGACTTTCGACATTGAGGAAGGCCTACGTCAAGGAGATCCTCTTGCAACGCTGCTTTTCAATTTAACACTCGAAGCAGCTGTTCAAACCATGGACTGGACATAGACTCCAGCGGCACCATTTTCTCCAAGTCCAGTCAGTTGCTTGGTTTTGCAGATGACCTGGACATTATTGGCCGAACTATGGATGTTGTTAAAGATAAGTTTATGGCCTTGGAAAGGAAAGGTACCGACCTTGGGTTGAAGGTCAATGACGGAAAAACGGAATACATGATCATCCCACCTACGAATCGATATCGGGAAGATAACGTAACGATCGACACACACACATTCAAAATGGTCAATAAGTTCGTATACCTTTGATCAGAGCTGAACATAAACAACGACATTGCGGACGAAATAAAAAGGCGAGTAACTTTGGGCAACCGGAGTTATTACAGCCTGCTGAAAATTCTAAAGTCCAAGTCAGTAAGCCGAAATTCAAAATGCGCACTTTATAAAATTGTGATCAGACCGGTAGTTACGTACGGTTCGGAGTCGTGGTGCTTGACACAGACAAATGAACAATCTCTGCATACGTTCGAGCGAAAGGTACTGCGTACAATATTTGGACCAGTATTTGACCGAAAACTGAACCGATGGCGCAGACGATATAATCACGAGCTCATAGAGCTTTTTGGAGAGCCCGACATCGTCAGAACAACAAAAATAAATAGACTACGTTGGCTCGGTCACGTACAACGAATGAATGAACATCGTATTCCAAAAAAAATTCTGAAGTCCAAACCTGAAGGCAAAAGGAGTGCAGGGCGACCCAAGTCCAGGTGGAGCGACGCTGCTTTTGCCAACTTAAGAACTGTGGGAGTAACCAGCTGGGAGACGTTAGCTGCAGATAGGCCCGGTTGGAGAAGCATGTTGGAGAAGGCCAAGACCCTTAATGGGTTGTAGTGCCGGTAAAGTAAGTAAGTAAGGTGGCGCGGGTTGCAACACTGCCAACTCGTCAAAAAAAAAATCACAATTTTCCTCTATTCTTTCGAACGCCGAGTTTGTTTTTGTGTGGCTTAACGTTTAAAAAGGACAAAGAAGAAATTCATTTAACAATTTCATGTCTCTCTTTTCTATTTGTTTTTCGCATCGTGGATTTGCATCACGAGCGTATCGTTACTGTGTGCCAGAGATAGGCCGCGCTGATAAATACAATGTCGTTCTCGATAAATACAATATATTTTACACATTCTAAAACTTGTAGAGTTGAAAAGAAAAAGAGGAAAACCTAAATTTCTGTCGGAATTCTCTGTTGTTGGAGTTTGAGTTGTGAAAGTTATATCTAATTGTTGTATCTTTTTTGAAAAATGAATACAACTCTTACACTCATTTATTTGCCTTTCGTTTAGGTCTTCGTTCTATTTCAGTGTAGCAAAAAGAAGTCAAGTAGACAAAAGTAGAAAGCAAATAGCAACAAATAAGGAGATAAAAGAAACATAGGGAATGGAAGGAAGTTCACGACGTTTTTGATTGGTTGTTATATACCTACTGAACTGGGAAAGATAGTTTTAATTCCGATTTGAATTGAATTATTACGCTATCCCGAAGATATTCTGAAAATGTGAACAAAAACATAATCTGCGCCACAAACTGTCGATTCATTGAATTCAATTATCTATCTCAAAATGTGTTCTCATAGCAAACATTTCCGTTTCGATTGCAAATATCGTTGAATAATTGCAATAAATAAGCATTTAGTTCGTCGATACCTTTAACGAATGAAGCATTTTCAATTAATAATTATTTTTTTTAATCAAATTAAATTGCGACGTCGTCGTTTCATTTTATTTGTATTTTAAACAATATTTATTTCACTCTCCATCAAATTATTTCATTTTAATTCTACACTCATCAATCAGCAATTCCGTTTATAATAAAGCGAAACTGAAACCTTGCATTTTTCCTTTGCCTATTGTTGTGTGTAAACAGTTCACATATCCATTTGTGTAATCAAACGATTTTTTTGTTATTTATCATCCGTTGATTGAAAATTTACACAAAGGTTATAATTTGTTCAACTCGAAGCTTTTATGGTACAAAGAATCAACCTGTCGCATACCCGGTATTTTCGATCCTTTCGTGAAATTCAAATGACTAAAGATACACACATTCCATAATTTTTTGTTTGTTTGTAGTGCTACAGCAGATTGTTTTAATATCCATTAAAATGTTATACATGAGTTTCATAGTTCTCAGAATTAATGTAATTACTTGTAACTCAATTATAAATTGTCTTTTTTTCTTCTTTCTACGCGTTGAAGTGAACTATTACTATCGGACAGGTGCTTCTAAGACTTACAAGTAACATTAAGCTGATGACGCACCCAACAGATTCTACTTCATTATATTTCTTGTATAAAATAGCTACACCTACAGTGCGATTTCTTACTATTTCAAGTATTTGATAGGGGAATTTGGCTAAGCATCAATTAAGTAAACTCTTCCGAGGCTACCACTTTAATTCTACTAATAACACTGCAACCAGGGCCGCAGGCGTATCCAGAACGTATTTTCAAAGTCAGATTGAGAATTTTTTTTGAGAAAAGCTGTACGGCTTGTCGTCGACTATCGACATCTCTCAGAAAATTCAAACAATCGAAGTAAAAGATTCGAAACTATTATTAATAATTATAAAAGTCAATAGTTTGTCTGTTTGTCCGTTTATCACTTTGTCAGTTTGTCGGTCGCAAATTTTCGGCGCCCTATCCGCTTGAAGGGTTCCAATGTACTAAAGTAAAGAGTCTTTTTGAATTGCCTTTCATAACCCAAAAAGGTCATGCAAACCTAATAGAGGTGAGCGGGCAGCCCGAAAATTCGAAAAGACCCGACCGAAGCCGACCCGGCCCGAGCCCGACCCGAACTACCTTCGGAACACTTCGTGTCACCTACGGCTACCTTCGGAACACTTCCTGTCACCAATTCTTCTCAGTGATTCATCACTTCTCACACATTTCCCACATCACTCCACACACTTCCCACATCATCCCACACACTTCCCACATCATTCCACACACTTCCCACATCATCCCGCACACTTCCCACATCATCACACACGCTTCCCACATCATCCCACACACTTCCCACACCATCCCACACACTTCCCACATTATCCCACACACTTCACACATCATTCCACACACTTCCCACATCATTCCACACACTTCCCTCATAATCAGACACACTTTCTACTTCATTCTACATATTTTCCACTTCATTCCACACACTTCCCACTTCATTCCACACACTTCCCACATCATCCCACACACTTCCCATATCAACCTTCGCACTTTCCACATCATTACACATCATTTTCGGTCACTTCAAAAAAATTTTTTGTCATAGTCGCTCTACGGCAGCGTAGCTCATTTCGGACCACTTTGATCGGCCGAGATATAGTCGAAGAAGCGCTCCCGTTGGTGGATTGGTGATCTCTCGGCTCGTTTTCAACCGGTTTTGATGAGTCTGGGCTCGTTGGAAAGCTGCTGCGACGTAGTTTTTTTTTAATAATTTGGAGGGGGAGGGGGGCGAGGGGAAAAAATTCAAAAGTTCGCCTATACATCGTGTCTTGTTCCAAAGATTTTTGTATGGAGTTTTTTGGAGTTTGGGGACTGCGTCACGTTCTCCGCTACCGCTCCGAGCATGATAATAGGTCATGGATGCAGCGTTAGCAGCCCCCCAGACGCAAGTCGAAAACGATTCCCACAATTTTGATGTATTTTTCAGGGTAGCTCAATATCATCATTTTTGAGGCCCTCTAAATTTGTTTTGGATTTTTCTCTGAGTGTAATCCTGGATATGGCCACTTCTAGATCGTTAGGGAAGGCTTATGTATTTCTAAAACTATAGCAGTTAGAAAGTTGCTCCCAAAGGCAAAGTTGTAGAGAATTAAATTTTAGTTGAGCTTCAACTCATTACTTCTCGGAAAATGTCCCAATCCTGGGATTTAGCCACATTTGTAAAGTTAAAGGGTTAGAGGGAGGGCATCTCGGGAACTATGGCAGTTAGTAAGTTGCTCCCAAAGAAAAAATTGTAGAAAGTCAAATGTCAACGAACACCTGTTTCAGGGTCTTCCCGAAAATGTCACAATCCTGGGATTCAGCCACTTCTAGAATTGGGAGGGATGTCGCATATCTCTAGAACTATGGCTGTTAGATGGTTGCTTCCAAAGGCAAGGTTGGAAAAATTAAATTTTACCGAACAGCTGTTTCAGGGTTTTTCCGGAAAATATCCCAAACTCACAAAACTGCTGATATCCGCCAAAAAACCACAAAAGTGGATGTGTGACGCAAGTCTTTTTGTCTGCTTACAAAACATCTGATATCAAAAGCACCCTTTGACACATTTTTAACACTCAAAACACTTTTGTTCCAGTTACATAAGTTGTGATGTCAGAGGAGGGAGACGCATTTTGCTTCGAACGAACTTTAAAAAATTGCGTCACAAATACCAGACCTAACGACGAAATAAATTTTCTGTACTTTTAGTTTTTACACTACAAAAATTGCGTTTAACGCCATGGGGTCTGGCATTTGTGACGCAATTTTTTAAAATTTTGAAACTTTATGAACTAAACGATGTTCTGAGAGTTTAAACTTTATGCGTCACACCCTTTTGATATCAGATGATTTGTAAGCAGACATAAACACTTGTGTCACACATCCACCTTTGTGGTTTTTGGTTATAAATTCTTGAAAGTAAAGGTTCAAATAAATACCACAAAATTGTTTATCATTTGGGATCGGGTTCGGGTCGGTTTGTGCTTTCATAAAAAAAATCGGATTTCGAGTTTGACCCGAAATTTTGGATCGGGTTCGGGTCGGGTCGGGACGGGTTTCCGTTCTATATTTTTTCGGGTTCGGGTCCCGACCCGATGTTCACTTTAGGGTTCGAGTCAGGTCGGGTTTCCGTTGTATATTTTTTCGGGTTGCGGGTCCCGACCCTGTTCACCTTCAGGTTCAGGTCGGGTTTCGCAGAAAGGTCGGCCCGCACACCTCTACAAACCTAAATTCGAATGGGAAGAGAAAGCCACAAGGGAAAACTAGAGACACAGCAAAGACCTTTGTTAATCACTGGGAGCGCAATGAAACGTAGCTACCTTCAAAAGTATTTTGTTCTTATAATGGGAATGCTCCCATCAAAATAACATCACCGTTCGGCGATAGTTTTGCACGTATCTTTTAGAGGTATATAACCATTCGCACATGTTGATTTTTCACGAAGTATAACATTATGCAACTTTGTGTTACATAAGAAACTCTTATAGAAATGTTCAGCCAATAGGGTCATTTCCATAGGGTTTTTCAATTTTCTTTGTAAAATTTTTTTGGATGAAATTTTTTTGTAACTTTTTTTGGTTAGAGATGTCAGAGATGTTTGATGTCAAAGAGAATGTTGTCAGATGTGTTGTTTTGTGTATAAAGGTACTAGGTACCAAACAAAATGGTGGATATGCATCAGCAGAGTTGCCAAAGTGTTTAATTTTTATGTTTTTATGAATATCTGCGAAGGTATGACAGATGGACCATCGGTTTCTCAGAGTTTCATGTGTAGAAGTGACCAGCATTGGAGAAAATGTCGGGCAGCTCGAAGGAAACTGTTATACGGGGGAAAACCAGATTTGACACATTACGTACAAAGATCAAACGCTTCATAGCATACACTTTTCTCAATTTATCTTCTCTCGTCCACGCTCTTTAAACTTTACAGACCCTAATGCACATTTCGGTTTAAGGTACTAAAGTCAGAAATCTGCGACCTTGCGACCGAGTTGTGTTGCCATGTGCAGAACAAAGTTTATTGGATTAAAAAACGCTCCATCGGAAGAAGTAGTAAATGGGATGAAAACTAACATGCTAGTTTTGCCGTCGGTATCAGATTGAAAAGCACATTTTTTTTACTTTTATCGAACCGGGTAACAGGTACATAGAATAATGCGATAGTGTAATATTTTTCTCCTTAAGGTAGATTTAATATTTGGGTGCAGTAGTAAGAAGATTCACGTAGAGGTTTCATAACATTCCACCCACTTACGAGATACTCACGAAGGTTTTGTGAGCTCCATTTCCTATCGTACTAATAACAAACGATTAAGTTAATGACATGCTTTACTTTTCATGTGAAGGAAAGATCTGAATTCATTGAATGTTAGAAAACCACCTTTTAAATTATAGAGTAAAAGAATATCGCTACTTGTTTTACCTTGTCTTCAGCTGACTAAAGCCAATCAACCAAACGACCTTCATTCCAACTATCAATTCAAAGGTAAATAAAGTATGCAATGAGTTTTGTTTTCGCATGTACGTAAAAGAATAATTAAAACGTCTGAAATAGAATAAATGAATACCAAACAATCTGACGGCTACGTCTACTCAATTTTGCATTCCACTAAACCCATTTTAGATGAGATTTCAATTTTCATTCAAGAAAAAACGTTGATTCGCATCTTGTTACACAATCGCAAACGTATTGGACAGGCCGTTATTAAAAGTAATTATGTGTAGCGTAGTATAATTCGTCCGGTCTGCTGTTTTAAATTTGTTTTTCAATCCACATTTCTCTTCATTTGCAAAACTAAGGTAAATTGTTTGCTTCATTTATGCAATTTCTTATTTGGAATACCATCGATATTTCAAACAAAATTTATTCATACTGTGAACACGTGCTTATTAGAACTTCCTCATCAAATTCATCAAATTGTTTGGAAATGAAAACATGTTTTTAGTAACAGAACGCTTCTGAATTATTAGAAATTGGCAACTTTCCATTGGCACCTTGCCATTGACAACTTTCGATGAATTAACTTTGAATTAACATTTTGTAACTTTTGCAAACATTGGTAACTTGCCATTATAAACTTGCCATTAGCAACTTGCCACTATAAACTTGTCATTAGCAACTTGCCACTATAAACTTGTCATTAAGAACTTGCCATTGATAACTCGACTTTAACAACTTGTCATTAGAAACTTGCCATAAGCAACTTGTTACTAACATTTTTCCACTAACAACTTGCTACTGATAACTTGTCATTACCAACTTGCCACTAATAACTTGACATTAGAAACTTGTCATTAGCAATTTGTAATTAACAACTTGTCATTAACAACTTGCCATTAACAACTTGCCATTAGCAACTTGCCATTAGCAACTTGCCATTAGCAACTTCCATCAGCAACTAGCCATCAGCAACTTGCCATTAGCAACTTGCCATTAGCAACTTGTCATTAGCAACTTGCCATCAGCAACTTGCCATTAGCAACTTGCCATTAGCAACTTGACATTAGCAACTTGTCATCTTTACAATGTAAAAACATTATGTAAACGTCTGACGTTGCTGAACGTTCATGTAGCTCTTCGGTTGCTCCGTAGCTCATTATCTGCACCTCAAATCCAGCACATATTAAGACGCAGCCCGAATTTCATTCATTCGCACCAGTTGGCCGAAATAGACGACTTCTACCGTCTCACTGTCGAAACAATCACTACCAACGCATTGAATGATAGAGCATCGTTGCCATTGAGATTAGCTGGCTTGGGCATCAGAAGATTGATCGATTTGGCACACCCAGTGTACTTCGCAAATGTTTATCAATCCAATGAGTTATCGAAGCAGATCCTTGTCAAATTCAATTTGAACATTGTGAGCACTCAATTTACCACCTTAACCAATGCTTACTCACCCAATTTGGTTCCGTTGAATGCGGCCAAAAAAGTTTGCCAGTCTTCATGGGACTTGTTGCGTGCGAATCATCTTTTCAATGAGCTTTTATCTTCCAGCAACTTAACCGATAGAGCCAGACTTCTTGCGTCAGCAACAAAGACTTCTTCAAAGTGGCTGCAAGCAGTTCCGTCTCATCAGTTGAGTCTGCTGCTAGACAACGACGCAGCAAGAATAGCTGTTGCTCTTTGTTTGGGAAGCAAGGTTTTTGAACCACACATTTGCCTTTGTGGAAGCCTGGTCAATTCTAACGGCCACCATCTTGCAACAAAATGATCGGGAAATATGCCAGACACGCCGAAATAAACAAAATATGTCGATGGCCTTTGCCTCTGCTCGCTTTCCGAACACCCTCGAACATCCGGGCTTGTCTCGACCTGATGGCTTGACCTGCTACCCGTGGAGCAGAGGAAGATCCTTGATATGGGACTCGACAGTAGCGGACACAGTGGCATCATCCTACATTAAACTAACAGCTACTAAATGGGGTGCTGTGGCTGATTTAGCAGAGCACGACAAGCACAACCATTACACTGCCCTGAAGTGCCGATAACACTTCACGCCTATTGTCTTCGAATCATTGGGGTCAGTCGAACCAGAAACCGAATTATTCCTATCAAAATTGGGCAAACTAACGAAACACAAGACTGGCGAACCGCGGAGCTTGGATTTCTTGCTCCAACGTATTTCCATCGCCATTCAGAGGGGCAATGCAATAAGCATCCGCAATACCTTAAGTGATAGTAGCGATAAAAACTTTTTTCTGTGATACCTGCCACCATGTTGTGATATTTATACAAATTTCTTCTTCCCTTTTTATATATGTTTTAATTTTGCTTTTTTGTTAGTTAGTTATTACTTAGTCTAAATGCTGATATTTACCTGAAAATTTTACCTAAGTTTATTTTAATAGTTGTTAAACCGAGGGGTGACGCACTTCATTTATTCCATTTATTCTTTTATTCCATTTATTCTTTTATTCCATTTATTCCCAAAATTTTTTTGTTGTTTTTGCGAAATATCTGAACCAAACACATCACAAGTTAGACAAACAAGTTCGAAAAAAGGTTTGCACAAATTATAA
>CM055403.1:167093730-167137208 GCA_029228625.1 Pseudolycoriella hygida
TATTTATTCCATTTTTCAACAAAAATTCTTTTAAGTTTTCAAAAGTGGGTTTTGGCGAATTCGAAAAAATAATCATTTATTCTATTTATTCCAATATTTATTCCATTTATTCCCATTTATTCCATTTATTCCCATTTATTCCATTTATTCCCATTTATTCCATAAACCACAGAAGTGCGTCATTCTCGTGTTAAACGTTGAAAAGAACTTGGGTTTACAGGCGGTTAATTGCACCTTTCCCCAAGTTAATTTTGATAAATAAATATACATGAATTCAAAAAAAAACAAAAACTTGCCATCAGCAAATTGCCACTTGCAACTTGCCACTTGCCACTTGCCACTTGCCACTTGCCACTTGCCACTTGCCACTTGCAACTTGCCACTTGCCACTTGCCACTTGCAACTTCCCATTAGCAACTTCCCATTGACATATTGCTATTAGCGACTTGTCATTGACATATTGGCATTAGCAAGTTGTCATTGCGAACTTTACACTAGCAACTTTCCATTGGCAACTTTCTTCGCCAACTGGCTACTGGCTATTAGTTTTTCACTTATTATGTTATGTTATGCGTTCACTACGTTGTTTGTTGTTTGTAAGTCGAATGTGGACCAGGAAGTAGGGTTGAGCATCGATCATGGATAGGAAACACCGAATCTACAAAAAACCTAAAAACCCCGTCAACACGATAGCACGAGTAAATCTTGACGGATAAAAAAAATTCTGCTGAAACATTCCTTTGTGGTTGAATTCAGGCATTTTCGGGCTAGGGGCCGCCTAAGTGGTTTTGTCATTTGTTGGCCTGGGACTTAGCTAGGGCGCTAAAATGAGTCTTCACTTGTTTTCACCATATTAGAAGAAGTTCTAACACTTTCTTCTACTCTCGAAAATGGTAAATTTACTAAGAACATACAATCGCCTGTAAGGCAGCGGAGGAGAGCCGACATATGTTTTTTTAAATTATCAGCTTTTCTCCACAATCAGGCTGCCTGCAGCTCGCCGCTCCCTTCTGACTCGGCCACCGATCATCGAAACAGAATTATATCCAATTCCATTTTTGAAATATTCAGACCTTATCAGAAAGATAACAAAATATAATTTTACTTTACATTACATTTAAGTTTCATAATTTCCAACTCCACGTAACTGATAAACTAAACAAATCAAAATTGAAAAGTAACCGAAAATAATGTAACCACTGCATATACAAATAATTCTAAACATATGGACAATTTTCGATACCATCAAACGTTCATATCGGCTTGATTTTTGGCAGATGTGCGCAATACCATTCAGTAACTCACGCAGTCGCACCCCTTGTATTTTCTTCCTATATAAAAAAAGTTATAAGCCAAAGAACAAACGTACATTCATCGATGTAGTTTATTTTTATATCACGAATTATTATACGTATTTCAATTTATTTTCCAACATCGAAGGGAGAAAGGACGTTTTGTGTAAAGAGCCACCAATGAAACATTGAAAAATAAATTAAAGTTCCTCGTCCTTTAACAGCGCAGCACAAATTACATGTGTACCCATAAGTACCCTCATGGAAATATTTCTCGTTTTCCAATGTTTGCCGTGAATTTACTCATTTCATCTTTTTACACATACGGCTGTGTTTTGGTGATGTTATTTAAAGTCCTCGTTACAACTTGATGGGCAAAATACGTTACTTTAAAAAAAAGGACAATGAACATTTTCTGTAGGTAACCAAGGTTATTTCAACAGTTTGTAGAGTTGCATATTGCATAGCGTAAGTGTATTCATTGAAGTCGTTTGTCTCGTTTAACCGACTTAATTCCACTGTGGCAATGGTTGTAATTTAATTTTAAAGAAAACGCGGAGTAAACAAATGAGAAAACTAATTATTTTTTAAATTTACATCATAACTACTCTATTGTACTAATAAGTTTTTCTTTACCTTGTTCTGTAAGAGAAATAGTTATTTACGTAACTAGGAAAAATATAATGTTTTTGACGAGTGTTAGGTTATAGGCCGTGGCGAAGCCAAGGGCTGCAATCCCACTAGTCAAAAACATATATTTTTCCAAGTTTCGTACAATATTTTTCATTCCGAGGGTTCAGAAAACTGCTTTTCTGTTTTAAAATAAGACGGAAAACAACAGTTTTCCGTTCTAGGAATGAAAAAGTTATTAAAAGACGAGTTTTCTCACCTCAAACATTAGAACTAGAAACTCATTTAGAGGCGCATTTGAAATGAATCCAAAATTGTGTAGAAATGAACGTAAAACGTGTGTCTTATTGAAAACTCCTCATTTTTCTAGAGCTTTTCTTTCGTAAATGTATCTTATCTTTACGCCTGGAAATTCTGTGCTTAGGAGCTGGATTTATCAGCTCCATTGACAGTTTCACGTTAAATTCTAATTTTGGTAAATAATTTAAACTGGAAAGAGTTGATAAAAGCTGATCATGCTTGGAGCGGTAGCGGAGAGCGTGACGCAGTCCCCAAACCCCAAAAGAAAAACGTCCACACGATGTATAGGCAAACTTTGGAGTTTTTCCCCCCTGTCCCCCTCCCCCAGATATCGCCAATCAAAGATGACCAATTTCCATATAAAAATGGTAAAAATATGTTTGAAAATAATCAAAATTTTCTTCCTGTGTTGTGTGTCCACGATGTATCTATGTCTCGATGTATCTATCTACTTTTTTTTCTCGAGAACCGCCCGGGCGATTTCCTTAAAATTTTTAGGCAAGTTCAGTTTCGGTCTCAAATGGAAAATTCAGCCGGTGACCACCCCCAAAAAAATCTTGGAACTGAGTGAACCCCCATATATGAAAATCTACCAACGGGAGCACTTCTTCGGCTATATCTCGGCCGGTAGTGGTCACATCGCGGTGAATGGGTATCAAATGAGGTCTCCATCTCTAGAAGCCAACGGAACCGGTCTTGTTGAAATCGGTTGGGGGGTTCGTTGCCAGGAGTCGGTGAAAGTGGTCCGAAACGAGCTACGCTGCCGTAGAACGACTATGAAGAGTGTGGGATGATGTGGGAAGTGTGTGGAATGAAGTGGGAAGTGTGTGTAATGAAGCGGAAAATGCGTAGAATGAAGTAAAGGAAGTGTGTCTGATTATGCGGGAAGTGTGTGTGTAATGTGGGAACTGTGTGGGATGATGTGGGAAGTGTGTGGGATGGTGTGGGAAGTGTATGGGATGATGTGGGAAGTATGTGGGATGATGTGGGAAGTGTGTGGAGTGATGTGGGAAGTGTGTGGGATGGTGTGGGAAGTGCCTGGGATGGTGTGTGAACTGTGTGTAATGATGTGGGAAGTGTGTGGGATGATGTGGGAAGTGTGTGGAGTGATGTGAGAAGTGTGTGGAATGATGTGGGAAGTGTGTGGAGAAAATTTCTTTTGAAGAAATTTTTTTCGGAGAAAAATTTTTTGAGGAAAATTTTTTAGAAAATAGAATATTTTTCACATGAAATTTAGTTATAAAATTTGCAAACTTCCAAAATGACTGATATCCCAACAAAAACCTCTTAAAGGGAAAGTGTGACGCAGTCCCTAATGTTCACTTCCAAAATTAATGATATCGTTTGAGGTGACGCTATCGCTGATAATACGCAGAAATTTCTTTGAATCGAATGTCGGCTGGTGGTCAGACTTTTATTCTTTGAAAAAAATTGTACTTTACCTTTAAGATGTTTTTGTTGGGTAAAGAGTTGATAAGATGGCACTCACTTTTACACTTTGGAGGAAAATATGGTGCAATTTGAATTACACATTCACAATTACATAAAATTATAGAATATTAGAACCGAACACACAGGTTTATTGAGTTAGTTTCATTCCCTTGACTCGAAGTCAAGGGTCTAATGTCGAAAAATGAGTGTGCGTAAACATTTTTTTTAAATATCGAAAAAAATAAATAATTGAGTTTTCGTAACTCATTTTAATGTTTTTAAACTAATTGGAATGAGTATCGGTGACTTTTTTTGACTGTTTGACTACGAAAGCTGTACACTGTATCTCGAGTAAAATTTATCCGATTTCGATGAATGTGGTTCCAACAGAAGCGCAATTAAATTCACGGCTTATTTCAAAGTATACTGATTTTCATAACACGATGCATCAGATGTGAAACTAATAGTATTAATTGCTTAGCAGTTTAAGCATCGTGTCGTCAAAATTACTATACTTTGACATAAGCCGTTTACGCAGTAAATGCCTGAATTCCACGGTTCAAGTTCGAAAATGAGCAGAATCGGTCGAATAGATCAGAAGTTGTACCTTTTCAAAATTTTCCATTATTTATTAATCCATTAATAATGTGTAAATCATATTAAAACGACGAAAAATAGTGTGTTTAATGTAATCAATTACACATTATAATAGTGTATTATAACACTAAACACTAGAGCTATAATCGCGTAATTATAGTCGAGGCTGACGCCCCTCGAAATTTTACTTACCGAGACTCTAATTGCGCAATATAACGCTTGTGTTATACGATATTTTATCACATCGAGGCCTAAAATTGCCAATTTTGCAAAAAATATGAAATTGCACTGTACACCCAAATCAATACAAAAGCGATCGTTACAATCTAGTAACCAGTTGTCATTGCAAAATGAACGGTCAGTCAAATAATTTTTTTCCTCCAAGAAAACCAAAATAAAACGCGATTTCATTCCAATTCGAACTAAATTTGTATGTTATTATTATATGTTATTATATGTTATTTTAATAAAATGTGTAAGTGAAACAAATAAGCGTTTCTGGTGTGGAAGGCTATTCGTAAAAAGGCGATATGATATTTTTCTACTATTTTTATCAATATGAAAAACATTGGAGAGGACTATAATGACTTCATTATACCCCTCTTTAAATACAAAAAACTCTGCTATAATAAGCCGATTATAGTCCTACATTCAGTGCTATAATTGGCATATTATAGGCTCCGATGTGATAAATTATGTTAAAATGATGCATAAGAAGAAACAATTGCTCATATTTTCTTAAGGATCGTTTGTGCGTTTGTCAAAGAATTCTTTCATCGATACGGAGAACTAACAAGAAAACAAACTAAATGTCTTGATAGTCAAATTAAAAAGTGCGAAAAACGTAACGAAAAACGAAAACAGTCCATGTCACGTCGTGGTTATAATATGTAATTGATTACATTGAATACACTGTTTTTCCTTCTTTTGTACATCATTTCAATATGGTTTACATTAATTTTACATTATTTATACAAAAGTTTTCCAATAATGTAAAAAAATGTAAAATTATGCATATAATGAAAAAATGATGTAAATTGGAATGGGAAAATGATGGAAAAAAATGTAGCAAAATTCATCGTTGTTACATCAATTATTCATGCTTTGTACATCTTTTTTCATGATCAAAAATTTAATTTTGTTGAATATAATTTTGAAATATACCCAATCCTGAGGTCACACTGAAATAATTCCGAAGTTAACAAAATTTAATCATACCGATTGCGAATAATTTTTTTTTGCTCCCTTCGCTCGCATGTATTTTCATCAAACAAAAGGTAACACAAAAGGGCGACAAAATTTGGATGCGCAGGGCGTCAAAAACCTTGTGGCGCGGCACTGTACACTGGAAAATGAGACGGATTCGATGACTAAAAGTTGCACGACGATCAAAAAAATCAGCACATACCAGGTCCTTCATGTGAAAGTTTATGCTTAGCGGCAGAATATACTATTATCTCGCTCTAGTATCTGGTATCTAGTAGTTTTTATCCAACAAAGTATAGCACAACATATGACAACCTGAAGTGTTTCTCGTGAGCTGTTTTTTTAGGCACTTGCTGTTGACCCTTAAGGGTGATTACTTTATCTGTAAGCTGTTCGCTCTTAAGGGAGATAAGTGTACCTTCAGCGGATTTTCATATGAAAGTAACTTATGACCTTCTCATTCTTCGATGGTACGCATGATGGTATGCATGAACGTTCCTAATTACAAGTTTGATGGATGAAGTTGTGCTTTCGTAGCCTTTTGTAAACGCATGGAAAAATTAGTCGAGTCGACGAAATTGTATTTTCGCAGCATTTTGTAGAAGGAAAAATTATTCGATGAGACGAAATTACGTTTTCGTAGTTTTTCGTAGAATGAAAAATCAGTGGAGTCGATGAAATTGCGTTTTCATAGCATTTTGTAGAAGGAAAAATCATTCGAAGCATGAATTGGCGTTTTTGTAGCATTTCGTAGAAGGAAAAACCAGTTGAGTGGACGAAATTGCATTTTCGCAGCATTTCGTTGAAGGAAAAATTATTCGATGAGACGAAATTACGTTTTCGTAGCTTTTCGTAGAATGAAAAATCAGTCGAATCGATGAAATTGCGTTTTCGTAGCATTTTGTAGAAGGAAAAATCATTCGAAGCGCGAAGTGGCGTTTTTGTAGCATTTCGTAGAATGAAAAATCAGTCGAGTCGACGAAATTGCATTTTCGCAGCATTTCGTAGAAGGAAAAATTATTCGATGAGACGAATTCCGTTTTCGTAGCTTTTCGTAGAATGAATCAGTCGAGTCGATGAAATTGCATTTTCGTATCATTTTGTAGAAGGAAAAATCATTCGAAGCGACGAAATTGAGTTTTGGTAGCATTTTGTAGAAGGAGAGAAATTAGTTGAGTAAAAAGAAAAGTCAGCCAAATCAAACGAAATTGTGGTTTTTTAGCATTTTGTAAAAAGAAAGTTTAAGTTGAATTTGTCGTTTCTTATTGCCTTATGTGCCCTTAAGGGCGGATAGGGCGAAAAGCTTATTGGTAGACTAGCCGCCCTTGAGGTCAATACCATATAAACAGGCTAATGGCCCCTAAGGGCGAATAGTCACTTCGTTTTCAATTTAATTCAATGCTTTTGTGTCCCAATACCATACGACTAAACCAGAAAAAACAAATTGAAGCGAAACACTTTGTAGATGTGCACAACTTTTTACATATTTTAGATATGGATAGCAACTTTAAGGGTACATTGATGAAGAAATTAAGGGATAGAGTGACTCTAGAAACTAGGAGTTTCTTCATTCTGTGAAAGCTTTTCCAATTGTCATGAACTGTACACTGATGACTCGACTAACAGAACTCTACCAAATTTCAATCAATACATGAATAAAAATCGAAACTCGACGGTCAAGTTTAATTTTGGCTTTTAGTAATAGTTTATCGACCGGTTTCGAGTTTTTATGTATAAAAGGCGAAAGTAAAATAGATCGTCATCAAGTTTGATTTTTAGTCATTTGATGTGGCGTACTGTGAGAAAGCGATAAACTTTAGGATTATCTTCGAAAATACTGTAAGAACATGATGGAATTAGAAGAGCAGGCAGACCGAAGAAGCGATACAAAGATGCCATAGAGTTGAGTCTAAATCATTTGAAGGTAAGATATTAAAGAACTTTGACGGGCAATAAGTGACTAGAAACACATGCTGGGGTAGGTAACATCAAAAACCCGGAATAAAAAAAACGTTAAGAATTCATCATTATCGATATACAAATCTGCAAGAAAAACGTTGACACATAATCCAAGCAAGATTAAGAGGGAATAGAGGCTTCCGTCTACCAAGTAATTATAAGTAGAGCAATCACGAAGCAATCACAATTTGTCACCCAAATAATAATTTCAGTTCAATATAAACAGATAATTAAATCATAAGAATTTCTTTATATTTGATATTAATTAGTCACAT
This sequence comes from Pseudolycoriella hygida, assembly GCA_029228625.1. Taxonomy (NCBI): domain Eukaryota; kingdom Metazoa; phylum Arthropoda; class Insecta; order Diptera; family Sciaridae; genus Pseudolycoriella; species Pseudolycoriella hygida. The sequence continues at coordinate 167,101,421 of CM055403.1, forward strand.
TACATGATGTCGCGATTATGTAGTTTATAATGCTTCTATATACATGTGTGATCGCATTACCTTTAATCATATTTCGATGCACGTTTGAATGTATATACCTCTTACTGTGAGTATAATCGTTGGGTGATTTGAACGTTACTGGTTTGAAAAAAACGTCCGCCACTTCATACGTTACTTAGTCACGATAGAGTACAGATGTGTGTTGTCGTCGATGTTATATACGAACGCTACTACTTGTCGGACAAATAATATTTAGTGATTATCGGTGGGTTATCGCTTCCAAGTATATTGAAGTGAAAAGAAAAGTGTGTGAAACAAAAAACTTTTTGTGAAGTGATTATGTTAAGCTGAGGTTTAATTAATGACGGATTTATAACCTCTCGGATATCGAACAAATTTGTGGAATACATTATAGAAAAAGGTAAGTCAAAATATCTTTTGGAGTCCTTTCTCATTCGATGAAATCTCACATAACATGAAAGAGTGATGTGTCCAAAACACTTGACTCGATCGCAAAGAAATGACACAGACGTAAATACCCCCGAAGGCATTAGAAATAAGAATTTCCCTGTTATCCTAAATTAAGTCTGAAGTACGACCGGAAATAGTAATTGTGTGATTGGCACGCGTCCTTTTTCAACTGTAAAAACATATTCTAAGCATCCCATTTCGTGTGTAGGAACTAAGCAGCGAAAGGTGTTCAGTCAAACACAACGTTGAAATAATAAGGGTAAAGAACCGAATATCAAAACACTAATGCTGTACAATATGAGGGTGCGAACAACTGCCGAGCATATTTTTCACTCTGTCATTTTATTTTCTGATGATAACGAAAAACCAAATGTGTCTCGCATTTTATGCTTGAGTTTACACATTTCAATTTATGGTTTTCATTAAATTTTACGGTCGCTTATTCATTCATATTTCAGAAGGTAAAGTCGACTTGCACGTTGATACGATATGCAAACAGCAAAAGAAACTAAAACACAACGCCTCAATTAAAACGTATTAGCGGCGTTAGAAACTGGTATATCATTCATGAGTTATCGCGGAATTCCAACCAAATATTTTGATGATGAACTTATTTCTTAGAATATTTGAAGCGATTCCACGGTAAATGTATAAGGTGGAAGTGTTTTCTTTGTTGTAAATTGTTATGACTCAGCTAATGATCGCTTCTTCCACTGATCGTAATTGTTACGTACACATAATTTTGTTAAAAATGTTTGTCGAATGATAAATATTTTATGGCACACAGTCCTTTTAGCTTCTCAAAACAACATCTTGTTTGAAACGTGCGAGAGAATATTTAATCACAAATTTTAGAATATTTCATTGTTTTTCTTTAGCAACACGTTTATGGGTCATGCAGTAGATAAATTTATTATTATTGAGGTTAATAGATTGCGATTAGATTTTTGTTTATTTTTTTATCAATCGATTCGTTGACACTATTAGGAAAAGTAGAAATGTGTAAATGATGTAACATTTTGGTTGTAGGGTTGCGATAGCTCCTCTAACAGCGAATAGCACTTCACAGATACCGGTGTTATCGATCCTTAATTTTGTTATCTTTGCTCAATATACACTTTGTCTGAACCGAGGGATAGGCAACGCATAATAATCATTTGACAGTATTTATTAGAACCAAAGATTTTCTGCATTTTTTCGGGATTGTTAACCCTTTGTTAAGCATATTACTACCCAACCCATGCGAAAGTCAATATTCCCCCTGCGAAAACGATCGAGACATTTTTTTGTAAAATTCAACTTTCGCATTGGCAGACAATAGACAGCCTGGGCAAAGCCACTTATAGCCAAATTTCATATACATATAGCTATTTGTTTTGAGTTATATGTTTACGTTATAAGTTACAAGTTTACGTTATAAGTGGACATTATAAGTTTATAGCCCAGATCAGTATTGTAACTGATTCAGACCAGTACTGATCAGTTTCAAAACTGATCCGCATCAGAACTAATCAGTTTCAAAACTGATTTGGATTAGTAGTTTTGAAAATGATCAGTACTGATCCGTATCACTTTTAAAACTGATCATTACTTATCCGGATCAGTTTTAAAACTGATCAGTACTAATTCATATCAGTTTTCAGACATCAGTATTTATCAGGATTAGTTTCGAAACTGATTAGTACTGATCCGGATCAGTTTCGAAACTGATCAATACTGATCCGGATCAGTTTCAAAACTGATCAGTACTGATTCGAATCAGTTTTCAACTGATCAGTACTGATCTCGGTCAGTTACAACACTGATGTGGGCTACAAACTTATAACTGTGTTACTTATGAATTATAACTCATAGCTCGTGACGTTAACCTGTAACTTTTAACTTAAACATATAACTTATTACTTATATTATGAGTGAGAATAGCATCTCTATTACTCGGTTTTTCTTGATCGTGGAATTACAAATTGAAGCAAATGATTTTTACTTGATTTTTCGATCAGAGAGAAGTAACTGGCAATCATAGCTTGAGAATTTTAATGGAATTATTTTGTCATTGTAATGACGCTCAGGTTGAACTCAACTAGAACAGTTGTGTTCTTGAACATATTTCAGAAGCATCAACATTTCGGCATATCGCGCCAATCGTCAGTCATGTCATTCAACTTGATATGCTGATATGGGTGATGAAACGAAATGTTAACGTTCTGTTTATGAATTACTTGATTTTTCGATCAGAGAGAAGTAACTGGCAATCATAGCTTGAGAATTTTAATGGAATTATTTTGTCATTGTAATGACGCACAGTGGCTGATTTTGTAGTAATTGTGGACTAAATTCATTTGTGAAGTCATTTTTTGGCCGATTTGCATAATTTTTTTTTAATGAAAGGTAATTAATTATGCTTCAATGCGCCGGCATAAACTTTTCACAATTTGAAATAATTAGACAAGGGAGAGTAGCCAAAGATGCTTAAATGAAAGAACTCGAGAACGTCGCCGCTGTTTGCGATTCCATAATTATTTTTGGTGTTTCTTTTAATGGAAACTTATACATAAAGTTATTTTGTAGGAGTTTTGAGGATTATATTGGTCGTCTTTGTGTGTATTATTCTTCCTACACGAATAATTCCGGGAGTTCGTTTACTTCCTCCAGAATTGTAGGCTTTTGTCTTGGTCTTAGGTCATGTTTCAGTTTTTTCAAATAAAGTTCCTGGAATTATTCACCTTTCTAGAAGTGTTCCTTTCTTCGCAGGCGAGAAACACTAGGACATTATGCGCTCCATTAAAAATTTTTGACTTCTGTCCTGGTGTTAGGTCACGTTTGAGGTATTTTTAAGAAAGTTCTTGGAATTACTGACCTTACTCACCAAAGCAACACTTCCAGAAAAGTGAGTAATTCCATGAACTTTCTTAAATAAACCTCAAACTTGAACTGAGACCAGGACAGAAGTCAACAATTTTTAAAGGAGTGCATAATATCCTAGAGTTTTTCGCCTGGGAAGAAAGGAACACTTCCAGAAAGTTGAGTAATTCCAAGAACTTTCTTAAAAAAACTTCAAACGTGACCTAACACTAGGACAGAAGTCAAAAATTTTTAAGGGAGCGCATGATATCCTAGTGTTTTTCGCCTGCGAAGAAAGGAACACTTCCAGAAAGATGAGTAATTCCAAGAACTTTATTTAAAAAAACTGAAACATGACCTAAGATCAAAACAGAAGCTAACAATTCTGGAGGAAGTAAATGAACTCTCGGAATTATTCGTGTGGGAAGAATAGAACACTCCTAGAACAAAGACGACCATTATAATCCCCAGAACTCCTGCAGAATAACTTTATGTATAAGTTTCCATTAAAAGAAACACTAAAAATAATTATGGAATCGCGAACAGCGGCGACGTTCTCGAATTCTTTCATTTAAGCATCTTTGGTTACTCTCCCTTATCTTATTATTTTAAATTTTCAACGTTTTATTCCGGCGCATTAAAGTCTAATTAATTACTTTTCATAAAAAATTTTTTTTTCGCAAATCGGTCAAGAAATGACTTCACAAATGAATTTAGTCCACAACTACTACAAAATCAGCCACTGTGTGACGCTCAGGTTGAACTCAACTAGAACTTACTTACTTATAGATATATGTATATGCATATGTTATATATTTGACTATAAGTCGCCTTGCCCAAACCCTCTAATAAAACATTATACGTTGGACCCTGATAAATAATTCATTACATCGGAAACAATTTTGTGAACTCTCAAACTCACTCGGTTATTTTGAGCAACTCGCTTTAAAAACTGTTAATTTGAGCTTGTTGCTCAAAAAACACCAGTGAGTTTGGCTCATACCTCAAAATTGCGTCTTCATGTAATGAACTACTTTCCCAGGGCCAAATGTAATGTACATTCTTGCTGCGTTATTACAGAAAAAATAACACGGAAGTCAAAGTCTGTCAAAGTATTGCGAATTTCATGATGATGTGCATAAACTCCATGCGTGTGAAATATGAGCCGCTTGATATGCATTTCATCATGAAATCCCCTATGCTTTGATGAGAGCTGATGTCACTCTAAACGCGTTGGTACACACTGGGGGCATGACAGTCTTTTGTTTCGATCTTTACAAGTAATACTCAACATCAAGTTGATTATTACTTGTAAAAATCGATACAAAAGACTGTCCAGCTCCTGATACTCACCGACCAGGGGTGTGACAGTCTTTTGTTTTGACGTTGAAAGTAATACTCAACGCGAAGTAGCTGCAGTTGCGACCGTAGCTAACTTCATTGCAAACAAAATCAGCTAATTTCATTCATGAATTTACCATAGTCAGCTGAACTCATTTTTTTTGCAATAAAGTTAGCTTCGATCGCAACTGCTCCTAACGTTCAGAATTAATTGCAAAGATAAAAAATGACTATAACGGCCCTGACACCGACACACACAACAAATTTTCTCGAAAACCTGACTGCTTCTGACTCACACTAAAAGCTTAACCAAAATCGTCAAAAATACTTTGCGATTGGACAAATACCACAGACAAACTAAGCCCTACACTGATGAAAATATCTACAAGCGACGTAGGGATTGTGTTTATAATATGCGCCACCGACGTATTATATACGCGGTGAATGTATTATCAATCTTATTTAAGTATTGTGTAGTATGCCATACGTAACGAACGTGTTATGAGTTCACATAATACGTTCACGGCTTTCGTAATACGTGCACGGTGGATAAATTACGTCGGGGGCGTTTATTATAAACACGATTCCTACGTCGCTTGTAGATACATTCCTCATTGTAGTTTCGCGGTTAATTGTAAATAAGTTGTCAGTGGGATGAATTCACTGAACCCAATGCAGATGACATCACGTTGTTTTATATTGAAGTTTGTTTCGCTGACACTTCCTTCAATAGCTTTGTGATCAGGCAGTTAGTCAATTGATGTAGTTGTCAGTATTCCACACAATCGTACATTTAGTTTCCGATTCCGAAAGGATTTCCAAGTGGTTGAGGAGACCCCTATTTTGTCCCGCACCTCAAGAGAAATCTCGATGATTAAGAGATTGATTCATTAAATCATGAAGTTTTATGTTCACACACAGTAGCGTTGATTGAAACCAACTACAGATTGTTAGGCGATGATTCAACCAATTTTCAGAATCACGAAGTTTATTCAGGTGAGAATTGCTATGTTTTGGACTGCCTATTGTATAGGAAGTATGCCTATTTAACACTACTATATACGTTAAGTTTCAGCCGATTTCTTAAAATTATTGAATGAAAAAATTAAAATAGCCATGCAGACAATGTTAGAAAAGAGCTTCACCATAAGTAATTTTTTGATCATTTAGACGAAAACCGGAGATTTTTGACTTCCTGAGCTAATAAAATGATTAAAACAAGAAGAAACAAGTAAATTCAAAAAAAAGGCATAAAAAATGTAAAGTTCCCACATTAAGGCGTTGAACTTTACGATTTGAAGAAGGAAGATTTACATTTTTTTTTCCAATTCACATGATAACTTCACTAGTTCTTTGTGTTCATTAATATTCCATATGTTGCATCATGCGCTAAATTAATTCTTACGTCGATTGTTTCTTATTTCTAATATTAAATTTTATTTTTATTGCACTATCTGACTGAATTGCAGAATAGGACGTGAGTGAATCTCATAGTTGAAATTAAATTCTGACGTCAAGGTGATAGCAAGTCCGCAATGATTAATCGCCTGAATGTAGACACCTCTGTCGCTACAGAAATAAATGCTATTATTAATATAATTTTCTCAACTTTTCGGCTTTATAGTTACCAAATTTCGGCTTTATAATCGGTAAATGAAGCGGAATTTTCCCTTGCCAGGTTTGCGATACATTCCCAAATCTCGTTTATTAGAGAGTTTGGACAAAGCGACTTATAGTCAAATTTATAACATAAACATATAGCTATAAGTAATAATAAACACGAGCTATGAGTAATAATTTATAAGTAACAAGTAACAAGTTTACGGTACAAGTTATCACAACAAAAACCCTTTTAAAAGGGAAATGTGATGCAAGTCGTTGTCCCTTCTTCCAAAACAACTGATATCACAACAAAAACCCTTTTAAAAGGGAAATGTGACGCAAGTCGTTGTCCCTTCTTCCAAAACAACTGATATCAATTTGGGTGACGCTGAACGCTTCGAAACGCAAAAAAACTTTCAAAATATTTTCACATTTGGTTAAAAAAATGCGTCACAAATGCCGGACCCCCAGCGTTATAGTTTTTCTGTTCTTTCAGCTTTCACACTGCAAAAATTTGACTTTATGGGATGTATGGCGTATTTTTGTACAGGAAATCAAATTTTTGCGTATGAAAGCTGAAAGCGTAGAAAAATTACAACGCTGGGGGGTCCGGCATTTGTGACGCATTTTTTTAATCAAATGTGAAAATATTTTGAAAGTTTTTTGCGTTTCGAAGCGTTCAGCGTCACCCAAATTGATATCAGTTGTTTTGGAAGAAGGAAAAACGACTTGCGTCACATTTCCCTTTTAAAAGGGTTTTTGTTGTGATATCAGTTGTTTTGGAAGAAGGGACAACGACCTGCGTCACATTTCCCTTTTAAAAGGGTTTTTGTTGTGATATCAGTACTTTTGGAAGAAATTGAAACCGATCAAAAATATCAAAAAAGCCTGATGGAAGTTGAAAAGTGCTAGAGAAATCCACAAGAATCCCATAAACCTATTAAGCCCCATTGGATGACCTCACTCATATCGAGAATAACCGAAAAATATCCGAGAAAATATCAAAAACTCTAATGGAAGTTGAATACCTCACTCACCCACCTGTGACACTCACACACTTACACATTATTTTATATGGGATTTGTATGGGAGCTTCCAGGAGCCCTAGCGCCCAAACGAAGCCGGTGACCCCACTTTTTTAAAATCTTAGATGGCGTGGAATGCCCATCCGAAGGTCCCTGCAAAATTTAAAGAAGATCTGACCGCCAGTTTTCGAGAAATCGCCAAAAAAGTCGTTTTTCATACAAATGGAAATGCCACAATTAACTAACTAACTAACTAACTAACCAACGTAGGATGTATACATTTTCTTTGGCTTCTATGAAGCAGCACATTTTGTATGGAAAATGACGATTTTCTAAAGGTCATATCTTCGGATCCACTGGACCGATTTTAATGAGTGAAAGGTCGATTTCAATCAAAATTTTACGTAGAATCCGATAAACTAGGTCTCAAGGGGTACGACGCAAGGGAAAAAAGTCAAAATTTAGCTGTATATATGGTTCCGCAGTCTACGAACAAAAATTTCTGATTTTTTTAATCGTATGGGGACTTGCGTCACGGGCGCAATGCTACCGCGCGCCCATGATAAGTTTATAGCTCAGATCAGTATCGTAACTAATCTAGATCAGTATTGATTAGTTTTTAAACTGATCCGGATAAGTAATGATCAGTTTGAAAACTGATCCGGATCAGTACTGCTCAGTTTCAAAACTACTAATCTAAATCAGTTTTGAAACTGATCAGTTCTGATGCGGATCAGTTTAGTTTTGGAACTGATCAGTATTGATCTGGATCAGTTGTAATACTGATCTGGGCTATAAACCTATAATGTCCACTTATAACGTAAACTTGTAACTTATAAAGTAACCATATAACTCAAAACAAATAACTATATGTATATGTTATAAAATTGGCTAAAAGTCGCTTCGCCCAAACTATCTATTAAGTAGCGATAGCTACTTTATGTTTTCACTCCTCCTCTCCGTCCGTCCGTTTTGCATTACACCTCATTGCACTTTTTTTATAAGGGTGAGGAAATCTTCATAGACACCCGGTCCTCTTGGACCAAGGTAGTGTTGGATTCCATTCTTGACCTACCAACTAAAACCTCCTTCCTTACTTTCCACGCTGTCTTCTCCGCGGAACCGCCTCACAGCGTTACTTCGGGGAGAGGGACGGTGCTTTTGCACCTACTCTCTGATCAACTGGCAGTCGTCTTTGATCGTCTCTCCATGCATTTTCCACCTTCCCCATTATTGTTGCGACTACATTATCCGCCACTTTCCACACCTTCTCATCTTGGCACATCTCCGATATTATGTTTTCGCCATTACTATATCTATGTCCGAAATAAAATATTTTTTCCATTCTGTTCTCGGTTCTGAATATTTCTATTACCGCCATGCTAAGCTAAGTCTTTGAAGTCTTTGTAGCAGTAACCCTCGTATTTGGTTTGTATGTTTGCACAGCGACGATTCTGCTAAGTGCGTTGATAAAGCTTGTAGCTTCTTTCCACTACGGACATTGTTTCTACTGAAATGTAGTTGTTGTCAAGGAGCGAAGCATATTTCTTCACCGCCCGGTTGCGATGTGCTAAATTTCAAATTGCTTAGTGTGAAAGTGTCCGCGCATCCCAAATCAATGTGCTGCCTCTTGACCAAGGAATCAGGGTGCCATCTACTCGTTTACCTTTTGACCGAGACAGAACAACCGTTTCCATTTGATTGATATTTACGCTCTCTGTTGAGCTCCGCATGCCTTGTTTGTCCCCGGCGGGCACTCTTACGCACGTCCTTTTCTGTCCACCATCGCTCTGAACATAATTTTTCGCTTTTGAACAACATTTCGAGCAGCTAAATTGTAACGTTGACACTACCACAGGGGTGGTTCGCCAACGGTCTTAGCTTGCTTCGACTCGTTGGTCCACTGGTGGGTAGCGACACTATGGTTTCCTGAGCTGGCTCAGCGGTGCCGGGATGGGTGCACATCCCTACCGAAGTGGTCTGGTTAAGAGCCTTACCTCACCGAGGGTAAATTCGGTACCGTAGTGTGGTGTAGTGTGCCGTACGAGATGGCGGCATCCGGCCCCAGCACTTGGTTGAGGTGCCTAGTGGCGCTGCAACGCGGGGGTTGTGGTAGATAGTGAGCTGCGTCAGAACAGCTTGCGCTTTGAAATGGGCGACTGCACCTCTTCCTGGGCAACCAGGTTGGCGAGAATACAGTAGGAAAATGATAGTATTCCGGGCCTTACCTAGGTCGCGGAGGTTGCACCGACCTGCTGTTTATAGGGAGAGTCACTTCGGGGACTCGCGTTAATTGGGCGTACCTCAATTCCGCGCTTATGGGAGCCGTGCGGTTAGAGCTTAGGCTAGGTACGCACGTTAATATGCAATGACTTCGATGTAGCGTTGACATAGTGAAACCAACAAATGTGTGTGAGGATGTGTCAACTTGGGACTATTTTAGATCAATCATCATTATAACTTTCCTATCTCTGTGCGGAACCTGTCAAAACTTCCCAATACCTAGATGGAAAATTCACAAGTTGTGTATACTCAATTGCGGTCCATACTAAAGAGCTTGATGGATTCCATCAAGCATTGGAAAGAAGAACTACTTCGTCATCACACAACTTCTTCTCCCTTCGTTCATTCTAACGTGCCCTCGATTTTGGGTATTGGAGCGAAGTTGAAGAGTTGGAATTAATTGTAAAACGTTTCTAAAAAGGTTATTGGCTGGCGCTTACCAATAGTGTTCAAGTGGAAAAAGTGCTCTAAGAAAACTATTTTTTCATCCATAAATGAGACCAACGATAAGATAAAATTTATTAGCTGCCGGACTCTACAACGAACATTAACCTTTGTTATCATTCGGTAACTTCACTTGATTTCATATAAATTGCGATAACATCTTGGTCTATTAACTCAACTTAGATGTTCATCGAGAAGAATTGTTGGAGAACAATTTCAGTTTACTTACAATTTACACACTGAACGGTAGGTTGTGTTTCAACCCATAAAATGAGCCCTGTTGTTCAATTGGTTCAATTTCAAATGGAACTTTCTAATTACTCATAAAATGTAACAATAAAAGTTGTTAGAATGACTAGTACTTGCTTTATTTGGTTAATAATGTGATATGGTAAAGTGATTTCTGCACATATCCGATAGCCACTTGCTGCATATTGCTGGGTTTTGCACGTGGCCGTGTCATACATCTTCGAACAATGAAATCGAAAATTTACTTTCTATGGTATAGTATTACTAATGGTGTTGTATGCACAAATGCATGTAGTGCAGATGCATACAATGAAAACTGCTTATGGACATGACCATAAATTAACGAAACAAATTTAGTTTTTGTGAAAGTAATTAAATTCTTGTGTAACTTTGTCATCGTTTCAAAATTTTTTGAATTTCTTTGTTTTTGAGTTGGTTGAAATTCATCTTATTTCAGATGAACTTTTGACCTAAAGTAACAATTCTTTAACATTTGAATAGAAAAACCGTGACGCAAAGATAAAAATTTAATGGATTGCGAGTTAGTTTAGCTTTATACGAACAATAACGTCATCGTATATGGGCTATTCCATAGAAGTAACGCGTAACTAACGGCGATTACTCACGAACTAGAATTCGCACAATAAGTATGTGTGGCTCCTTGGAAGCCCTGTGTCATAGGCTTTCCAATAAGCCATAAGTAGATATTGTGCGAGTAGTTCGTGAATTGGAATTGCCCATATATGTAAACACATTCAGTCATCAATCATTTTGTTTTACATACTATTTTGCATCGGCTGACCTTAACCTCTTCACAACAAAACTTGTGTAATGATGGTCCCATGCGAATAAAATTTTAACGCAAATGTCCACATCATAATTTTAATAATAATATTTCGACTGGGGCTTTTGATTCCTTCGATTTCCAACAATTACGAACACACCAACAACTTTTATTCCATTGGTGCCTATAATATGAAAATTATAGCACTCAAAACCGCTGAAAATAGGACTATAATATGCCGATTATACTCGATTTCCATACATCGAAACATTAACATAATAGCGTTATTATGGTAGAGTCGACTATAATCAGAGTCACAATCGTGGTTGAATAAATTATAGTCGAGTTAAATAAACGCAACAAAAACCTTTTTAAAAGCGAAACGTGACGCAAGTCCAAGCGCAGAAAAATTGTTACGTTGGGAGGGTCCGGCATTTGCGAAGCATTTCTTTAATCGAAAATGAAAATATTTCAAAAGAATTTTTTGCGTTCCGAAGCTGTAAGCCTCAGCCAAATTGATATCCGTTGTTTTGGAAGAAGAGACGAGGACTTGCGTCACGTTTCGCTTTTAAAAAGGGTTTTTGTTGTGATATCAGAAGTTTTGGAAGAGAAAAAAACAAATTTTGGAAAAAAAAAATTTCGGCGAAAAAAATTTCCGGCGAAAAAAAAATTCCGGCTAAAAAAAGTTTCCGAAAAAAAAAATTTTCAGCGAAAAAAAATTTTCAGTGAAAAAAAAAGAATTAGCGAAAAAAAGTTTTCAGCGCAAAAAAATTTCGACGAAAAAAATTTTCCGGCGAAAATTTCCGACGAAAAAATTTTTCGTCGAAAAAAATTTCCTTTGACCAATTATTTTATTTCCTATACCACCGTCGGCCATTTTGTTGGTCACCCTGACTCACTACACATCCAGCCCAACAACTTTTGCTTTGACACCAAACATCTATACCCCCACTTTTTTAAAATCTCATATGGCGTAGAATGCCCACCCGAAGGTCTCTGCAAAATTTCAATAAAAGTTATCGAGCCGTTTTCGAGCACCAGCCAAAAAAGACGGTTTTCATACAAATGGCTCTGGAACTAACTAACTAACTCACTAACTAACTAACGTAGAATGTTTCCATTAACGTTGGCTTCTTTGAAGTAGCATATTTAGTATGGAAAAAGACGATTTGCTAAAGGTCATATTTTCGGATCCACTGGACCGATTTTAAGGACTAAAATGTCGATTTCAATCAAAATTTTACGTACAATCATCAAAATCGGAAACGAGCCGAGATATCGCCAATTAAAGATGACCAATTTCCATATAAAAATGGTAAAAATATGTTTGAAAATATTCAAATTTTTTTTCCTGTGTCCATGATGTATCTATCTATGTATCTATCTACTTTTTTTTCTCGAGAACCGCCAGAGCCTTTTCCTAAAAATTTTTAGGGAAGTTCCGTTTTGGGTTCAAATGGAAAATTCAGCCGGTGGCTACCCCCAAAAAAATCTTGGAACTGAGTTATTGGCCTTTAAAGTTTTCATACAATCTCCATAAATGAAAATCCACCAACGGGAGCACTTCTTAGGCTATATCTCGGCCGGTAGTGGTCAGATCGCGGTGAATGGGGTATCAAATGAAAGGTATCCATCTCACGAAACCAGCGGAACCTGTCCTGTGGAAATCGGTTGGGGGTTCGTTGCCAGGAGTGGTCCAAAATGAGCTACTATGGAGCGACTATGAAAAAAAACTTTTTTGAAGTGACCGAAAATGATGTGGAAAGTGCGTAGGATGATTTGGGAAGTGTGTGGGATGATGTGGGAATTGTGTGGGATGATGTGGAAAGTGTATGAAATGATGTGTTAAGTGTGTGGAATGATGTGGGAAGTGTGTGGAATGATGTGGGAAGTGTGTGGGATGATGTGGGAAGTGTGGGGAGTGATGTGGGAAGTGTGTTGGATGATGTGGGGAGTGTGTGTAATGATGTGGGAAATGTGTGGGATGATGTGGAAAGTGTATGGAATGATGTAAGAAGTGTGTGGAATGATGTAGGAAGTGTGTGGAATGATGTGGGAAGTGTGTGGGATGATGTGGGAAGTGCGTGGAGTGTGTGTAATGATGTGGGAAATGTGTGGGATGATGTGGGAAGTGTGTGGAGAAAAATTTTTTTTCGGAGAAAAATTTTTTTGGAGAAAATTTTTTTAGTAAAAAAATACTTTTTGGAGAAAATTCTTTTTCGGAGAAAATTTTTTAAAGCAATTGTTTGGGAGAAAATTTTTTTTTCGAAGAAAGAAAAATTTTTTTGAAGAAAAAATTTTTTCGGAGACAATTTTTTTTCGAAGACAAATTTTTTCGGAGGAATTTTTTTTCTAAGAAAATTTTCTTTTCTGATAGAATTTTTTTTCGGAGAAAATTTTTTTAAAAAATAGAAATTTTTTCAACACGCTATTGCTGATAATACGCAGAAGTTTATTTGAATGGAACCTTGTGTTCAAAGTTTTGATTTCCTGAAAAGGTTTCAGCTCTTTTTTTTCAAACAAAATTACGTTGTGTTAAAAAAAATTGCGTCACAAATGCCGGATCCACCAGCGGAATAATTTTTCAATACTTTCAGTTTTTACACGCAAAAATTTAAATTTACTCTAAACAATATACGCAATAACGCAAATACGCTACAAACTTTCGCTCTTGGAATTCACTATTTTCTCCCCACGTATAACAAAATACTATTTGTGTCCAGCCTGATATCAACTCGAGTAAATCTTGATCGATTTCGAAACTTATGCTTCGTATCAAAAGAAGAGCAAGGTGTCGGGGAAAAATAGGGTAAACGTCTATCGCTTTATTGCTTCTCAATAATTAATTCAGATTCATTCTTGAAGTTTTCTTATCTAAATTTCTGTTATTACAGATCCAGCATGTCGACATCAAACCAATCAAATTTTCGACGAGGGCAGAGTAAAGTTTGGTGGGGTAATTCGGATCACTTTGGCTTCCCATCACTTCAACAAATCACAAAAAGCAACAAATCAAATGTCTCACCAGACATAACCACATCGTGGAGCTATCGACGTGGTAGTCCAGGGAGTTTAAAAAGTCAGGATTCCGGTTTTTCTGACAGTGACCACTCACCCCCAACAAACCACCACAGTTCTTCAAATTCTAGTCCTCAATCGTCGTTGCGCAATAATTCATTCACAACATCACCCGATAAATTGACACCAAAGAAAACAGTTAACCATCGAATCAACACCGAAATATTCCAAAGATCACCGTCAATATGTAGTGATCATTCAACACCACCGACGGTTATTCGAAAGAAGTTAAATGCGGATTTCGTCAGTACATACACATCACGTCGCATATCGTTTAGTGCACCAAATTCACCAGTTTACGAACGGATTGGATCAACTGATATCTTTAAAGAAATCGACAGTCTGAATTACAGTACAACATCCCCCGTGTCCACACCTAACAAGCGACAGCCACTATCTGATTTGAGAAATAAATGTGATAAGAACCGATCGATAAAAAGGGGAACAACAATCACACGTAGTGCCGGAGTTAATAGAAAACTTCTGAAATGCGTTTCCCAATTCTCAATTGGATCGGCCAGTGATGTGTACCAACTATCGTCAAGTACAAATTCCAATGAAAGTTTAGAAGCTGCACATGTTGAGTCTCTCACAGAAACATCAACGGCCATGCAGAAGGCGATACCACAGACACCGAAGAGTATCCTGAAAGCGTCACCTAAAAAGTACAATAACGAAACGGTGGTGTTCGGTTGTGGGGATGAAAATGACAGTTCTAATGATCTCAATGTGGATAGGAACACTGAACCAGTTCTGCCAACGTATTCTACATTATTTCCTACCATAACGTCCACACCGAAAAGTAAACAGCAGAAAGTGTCTAAAGATCGACTTGTTGGTGTTGAAAATTCTCCCGAATTCATTGACCTTTCACCAACAATGAATTGGGAGACCTGCACATACATTGAGTACACAAATCCATTATTGAACGGAAATGCGTCGTCGGTTCAGTATTGGTTGGATGAGATCAGGTCGTCCTATTGTCACGAGGTTCTTTCAACACTTCAGACAAAATCGATTGCCCACGTAATTTCTAAATCAGCAGCCGTCAATTCGGTGAGTGCTAGTAAAATCATACGAAGCGTGCAAGTCAAAGCGGAGAATCTTCAAGGCGATTTCGAATGTGTTGAACAATTTTTATCCGGCAAAGCTTCAACCGATGCAATGGCAATAGTTTCGTCCCTGTTGCTTAAATTAAATGAAAACGTAATGGACTTTGTGAGTCGTCTGCGATCGAAAAATATATTTGCAACGAATGACACAACCTACAACCGTTTCGAAGACAACATCAGTTGCATCACAGAAATGACTTTAGATCTGCAAGTACAAATCGACAACCAGTCGGAGGACATGGATTTTAAATTATTGTTCGAAGATGTGCAAGTGCTGAAGAGGTACCTTCTCATAACCATTCGGTTAGCGTTCGTTAATCTGATCAAAGTCATTTTGCACCGAATCGAAACGACAAAATGTGACCTGATTTTACGCTCCAATCTGAGTATGATTTCGATGCTTTCGAACACGGAATTCAAACAATTTGCATCTTTAAATGACGCGTTCATTGACTCAGATGCGGTTAGGCTATTGTTGACCATATGCCTGGAGTCAAAGTTATCGACCGTACGGACACTATCCCTCCGCGCACTTGCTACAATTTGTTCAACAAAAGAAACGATCAGACAATTTCAACAGATTGGTGGAATCGAAATTCTAACCGAACTATTGACGGACGACGCGAATCCGAATCGCCTAGAACCGGAGTTCAGGGAAGCATTGTCACTGTTGGCACAACTAACAGCCCCGTGGCATGGAAAAACACATTCAATCGATGGACTGAGGTCATGCGTTGAAAAGCTAGTCGAACGAATTAGTGACATTCTTACGACGACAATTTGTTGCCAGACGCTTTTGTTGTGCGCTGCATGTTTGAACAATTTGTCACGCATGGAAACCACGTCCATCTATTCGTTGATGTCACATGGAACTGTGTTGAGGCTGAAACAAGCCTGTCAACAAAGAGGACCTGGTGCTTCAATATTTTTATACGTAAGTAATTTTTCATTTGGGAATTGTAGTCGTAGCGCCCAATATTTGGGGAAAATTCCACAAACAAACGTAGGGAAGCGATTTTTTGAAAGCTTTTGGGGAATATTTTTCCAAATGTTAGTACATAAGAATACCGAAGTTCCTTGTAAATTGAAAGCCAACAGGAAAATTTTCTCAAAAAAAATTTTCTCAGAAAAAAATTTCTTCAAAAATTTTTTTTTCAACACTGAGTTGTCCTCCTCGCCTCCCTTATTCGGAACACTTCGTGTCACCTTGGGAACAC
Source organism: Pseudolycoriella hygida (assembly GCA_029228625.1). Taxonomy (NCBI): domain Eukaryota; kingdom Metazoa; phylum Arthropoda; class Insecta; order Diptera; family Sciaridae; genus Pseudolycoriella; species Pseudolycoriella hygida. The sequence goes on from CM055403.1 coordinate 167,117,868, forward strand.
TTCATGTCACCTTCGGAACACTTCGTGTCACCTTCGGAACACTTCGTGTCACCTTCGGAACACTTCGTGTCACCTTCGGAACACTACGTGTCACCTTCGGAACACTACGTGTCACCTTCGGAACACTACGTGTCACCTTCGGAACACTTCGTGTCACCTTCGGAACACTTCGTGTCACCTTCGGAACACTTCGTGTCACCTTCGGAACACTTCGTGTCACCTTTGGAACACTTCGTGTCATCTTCGGAACACTTCGTGTCATCTCTTCCCGACACTCACAGGGTGACTTGACCACTGTGCCCTGTGCTACAGCGTGAAAGCGAGAGGAAAAGGGACTATATCATTGCATAATGTATAGCTCCCCAATCCAAGCCCTTGGGACTATACAGCTGAGCTGTGAGGAATCTTACAGCACTACTGTTGATCTTGGGGTTTGTGTGAATGAGTCTGGCATTGTGCTGGGTATGGTACAAGAACCATATGTAGTGAAAGGGAGCGTGCGTTCCGCAGCCGCCGGCGAACTATCGTGGGTTCACGAGCCCGGTGGTCGCTGACAACATAGGTATAAGTGCAATAGTTGTGAATGACGCACGTATAGATATCAATGTGGTGACAGATTTCACTTATAGGTTTGGGGTGTGTGTGCATGTGAATTCTGCGATTGGTATGTTCTACGTGGTCTCTGTGTATTGCAATTTCGGAAATGACATTTCCGAATACTTGCAGATCGCGACAGACTGAATTAAACGACAGACAAATTGAGGAATGGCTGATGAGTAACTCTATGATTGTGTTGAATGAACTCAGTGAGTTCTTTTCTTTCTCTGGCCCAAACAGTCACAGTGGTATTGACGTCACTGTGGTGATTACGGCGGCTGATAGAATATATGATTTCCAATTGTGATGTCAAACTCTGACCCAGAAGCTACGCAGCTGAATGAATTGCCTATCGTTCGTTGGAACACATTAGACACAAAATGGGAAGAGTATGTTCTTGACGTTCAGATGAGTGCTTATGAATGTGGAATTGAGCGATTCAAAAGTTTGAATGTCAGCGAAAGAGCCAAACTCATTACGAGTTGGATAACTGATCACAACAAAAACCCTTTTTAAAAGGGAAACGTGGCGCAAGTTCTCGTTCCTTTATTCCAAAACAACTGATATCAATTTGGGTGACGCTTGCAGCTTCGGAACGCAAAAAAATGCGTCACAAATGCCGGACCCGCCAATGTCATAATTTTTCTACGCTTTCAGACTACGTCGCAAGGGGGGGGGGAGTCAAAACTTAGCTTTATATATGGTTCCGAAGTCTACGAAAAAAATTTTTCAGAATTTTTTGTTCGTATAGGGACTTGCGTCACGGGCGCATCGCTACCGCGCGCCCATGATGCGAATGACCTGAACATGAAAAGAATTGTGAAAGGAAAAGGGAACAATAACAAGTGGTGAGCTTGAAAGTGAGACGAATGCGTGTGCGCTTTCAGAGGAGTAGGAGTACTGGAGTGAATGTTGGAACCCGAAAAACGGAATACACAAATGCATGCGATGAACAAAGTCGCAGGATTGTTGCCACTAAGAGGGCTCACTGGCAACAGTTTGTCACCTTGAAGGGTAACAGTAACCCATGGGGCTCAGTGTACAAGCTGTGTAGGGGAAAGCGTACCAAAACTGATATTTGTAGTTTGAAAGTTGGGGGCACAATGACGAAATCGTGGGAGGAAAGTGTGCAAGCGCTTCTTTCCGCTCGATTACCCGAACCGGTGGTCGAGGATGGAGTCTATCGTGAAACCATAAATGAGAGGCAGATACCGCCTGCCGCTGAGTTCACCTATGATGAAATAAGTGAAGCAGTGTACAAATGTTGGGTCAGGAAAGCACCTGCGTTGGACGGAATAAATGGGGAATGATGAAGAAAGTCTGGTATGCTATACCGGAATTTATTCATTATTTGTGAGAGGGTTGTGCGAGCGAAAGCTACTTACCCGATGAGTGGAAGGTGGGAGATGTTGTCCCTTTGATCAAGTCCCAGGACCTGGTCAAATCGGACCCCAGGTTCTCATTATGCTGCTCCCGATTCTTGGGAAGGTGCTTGTACGAATGATGGTCACTAGTCTGAAGGCGAAATTACCCAATGACGGAGTCCTGCATGCGCAGTTTGGTTTTACCCCTGGTAAAACAACTGAAGACGCATGGGACAGAGTTCGCCGTCTTCACAGAAAAAATACGTCATTGGACTTTTCATCGACTGCAAAGGGGCCTTCGATAACATGTCGTGGCACGAAATTCTGAAAGAAATAAATGAGTATGATGGCGAGGAAACCTCACTTTGGATGAGTTTCTTTTCAAATAGGGTAGCGTGCTTGCGAGGAGTATTTGGGCAGGTCCAGAAAACTGTCCGCTGAGGATGCCCTCAAGGCTCCATTAGCGGCCCATTTTTCTGGAACCTTGACATGAATAAATTGATGCTAGAACTGAAGGAAATGGAAGGGCTCGAAACTGTATATGCTGACGATCTTATGATCGTCATTGAGGCGAATAGCAGAGCAGAGCTTGAGCGTATCGGGGAAAGATGTATGAGAGCGGCCTATGAATGGGGAGTTCGAGTAGGTGTTCCCTTGTCACGTGTATGATGCTGAAAGTTAAACTATCTGATAGTCGTCCCCCATGCATTAAGCTGGTGAACCAAGGCATTACTTACGCTAAGTCAGTAAAGTACTTGGGGATCACTTTTGGCGAGAGGATGAGTTTCAAACCTCATTTTGTGAGAATGAGAGAAAAAATGCTGCATAACTTCAACGGTTCGAAGTGAGTGCTGCGAAAGAGCTGGGGTTTGAATCACAAGTCTTTTAGGGTTATATAAGGTGGCCTCTTCGTTGCTTGTATGAGCTACGGAGCGGATGTCTGTTACGACTCTATGAGATTTGGCTATGCGATAGATTTGATAAACAGGTGTCATCGAGTAGTGCTACAAGCTGGCTTGAATGTGTGCAGAACTATGTCCACGGTAGCGATGCAAGTACTCCATGGTGAATTGCCGTAGGATCTTGAATACAGGCTGAAAGGCATGCTTTTAAGATGTAGGAGGGGTGTCGCTCTCTTGGCCACAGACCCATTTGATGGCGAGGAGTTTGCGAGCTTGACTAAGCCGCAAAGAACCGAGCATATCAGGGAAAAACTGCTGGGTAAATGGCAGAATAGATGGGAAACGGAAGAGAAGGAATGAACGATTTTCAGGTTCATTCCAAACGTCAGATTCGTCTCGACCTGTTGCGAATTCTCTTTTGGCCTGAGTCTGGGCTTTATGCTCACTGAACGCGGCAGTATAAAGGAATTCTTGTTCAAACGACGCTTAGCGGACGATATGGCTTGTTTCTGCGGGGCACCGGTGGAAAATGTAGATCATTTGATAGGTAAATGTGTCCTCTACGGGGACTTTCGAGATATAAATGCATGTGGTATAACTGTTGACGAAAGAGGGAACATCGAATCGGGGAATGTCCTGAGTACACGTGAAACGTATGAGTGGCTGTATTTAAAAGGCGTAAGAATGTGGCGGTACATGAGTGAATGGAGTAAGCGCGCAGAGTGGACAGCTCTGGGTAACGTTTCTGGGGCAATCCAGGGCAATCCCAGAAAAACCATTGGGGAGTGGCAACCCCACGCACCCGAGCAGGTCTGGCAGTGCCGGGAATGCAAGTTCTTGTGGCTATGAGCCCTATCCGAGGGTCTAATATCGGTACCACGGGGTTGGGGAGCTCTCAAGTGTCAACAACATCGATACTTGATCCCAACAAGGTTGAGGTGCCTATTGGTGCTGTAACGTGGTGGATGTGGTTTTAAATTCGGCGACTACGGCATTCCATCAAAGCAGTAGAGATTATGATAGGTCTCGGCTCCGACCCAAAGTGAAGAAATGCACTTGCATGCAGGATCTCGATTCGGTAGAGCTTTCACACTCGCGCTAATTGGGCGTATCCCGATTCCACGCCCATGGGGGTCGTGTGGTTAAGGCTATGCCAGGTACGCACGTAAATCTGCAATATCTTCTATGTCTAGGTACTCTAACTCAGAAGATAGCACAAAATCCAAGATTGCGTCACTTTGACAGTTGGCAGCCATTTTCTTAAGATCCCAAAAATTTCTCCTGACCAATCTCTATAACTTTCCCGAAGAAACCAACTCTTTAGCTATTGGCCATCCGGAGCTAAAATTAGAAAACTCCGAGCATTACCTGAAAAACCTACAAAGTCAAAGCACTTTTTGTATGGCGTTTTTTGAGTTTGTGGACTTGTGGATTCCGCTACCGCTGCTGGCATGATCTCTTTAATTTACGAGAGAGACACTTTGTCAGCTCAATCATAATTGAAAAACATTTTCGTTTTACAGGAGCAAGTCATCAATATGTTGTACAACATGGCGTGTAACAGAAAGTGTCACAAGCACCTGGCTAACAAGCACATCATCAGTTTCATAACATCGATTTTCAAAACTCAATTCTATGGACGCTACCGTACTCGGTCCGAAAATACGGCACTCAACCGAACGATCAAAACGATTTTACACATTTTCGCTATGCTAATTCATGAATCGTCAGTCGGTAAAGAAATTCTGGACAACAATATTGTTCCAATTTTCTCGCAAATTGAAGAAAATTTGAGTCGGTCACATGAACAAAGTTCCAGAGAAATATCTCGAATAGTGAAATTGTTGAACGATAGTTTGAGTAACAGGACGTTTGTGAGATCGAACAGCGAGAACAGTGGATGTCGGTTAAAGCAGAAATCTCTTCTGGAGAGTTATGTGTGATCTTAATTTATTGTTTAATTAATTTATTTGTTTGTCGTGCCATAAAAGTCATAAATTTCTGTAAATACGAACGATTTATATTTGAAATAAATTTTAATTCTTGTATTTTACTTCATGGATTTTTAGCATTACTGGAAGTTGTCAAATCATGTCGCCCACCTCTATGTCCTGAATGAGAATGTCGATACTACCGACGTCTCTTCACGTTTCTAGCTTTTATAAGCATGTCAGGAGATTACTTGACACTTTCCCTCCCGACCCCCTTCGGCCTAAGAGCCGAAATGGTTATACGAAAAAAAGGACTGGAAAAATGGAGTTGGCACATAGGGTACCAATAACATTTTCGAATTCTCTGAAATAAACGCAAAATTTCGAACAAAGTTTTCGACTGGAGAAAGTCTGAAACTGAGAGATCCGAAACAAGGTTTTCGACGCTTTGGCATCTCCATATAGCATTGATCCCACCATTCGGAGACGTTAGGTCCCTTGACTATACTAAACAATTTAGGAGTGCGACCGTCTTTTCCCCTCCCCTCTTCCAGCACACCTTCATCTCCCACTTTATGTGTAAATTACATGCCACAAGTCTCATTTTGTCAATTTATTCCATTGTTCCAAAATCCCAAGATTCGATGCTTATTACGATAGCAAAATTCAAGATTCTACTGGGAGTGGCTAAATTGTATGGTTTGAGTTTGGTTGGGCTAGGTTAAGTTGGGATGGAGCGCGTCCGATAAAACCGATGTTTTTCCAGAGTAAATTTTGTTAAAAGAAACTGTCAATTTCAAAAAAGTGCCTCAACAGCTATATAAAATCATTGTTTTTTCATCAATCTAGTAGTTGAGCTACTGTTTTCTTAACAAACTTTTCGCTAGAAGATATGTTTGCACTTACAGCCAGGACGCCTGATGCCGAAAATTTGAAAATTCCAAAATTAAGGAAGTAGCGAGTACATTACATTGTATGATTGTATAATTTGACACCTGGCTGCGTACTTGAAGCCTGAATCTGCGAATAAAGAAGACAGTCTGGTGTTGAACATCTGCTTTTACCAAGTAGTAAGCGGTAGCTGGATCTATACGTTAATATGTTTCAACTCGGCACCAAACTGCGCCTTTGAGAGACTTTGAATGCAAGGGGCAGCAGCAGCCTGGTGGCGAATTGAAGCTTATATGACGTATAGAACTCACTCCTGCCTCATTTTTACTAAAAACAGATGTTCAGCACCAGGCGCCTTCTTTATTTCCAGCTTTAGGTTTCATGTAGGCAGCCTGGGTGTCGACTTCGATGGTGTTACTAACTAATAACCTCACTTGTTCTTTCTGTTAGGCGTAGTTAGAATTTCAGCATCGGGTTGCTTTGATTGACAATATTTTACCTTTCGTTGGACGTTCTCTTAATTAAGGTTGAGTTGTCATTGTATTAATTGGATGCAACGGTTTAGTTTGAATATTATTTTTATTTTCCGAGCTTGAGTTGAGTTGAGTTGGGTTGAGTTTGGTTGGGTTGAGTTTTGTTGGGTTGAGTTTGGTTGGGTTGAGTTTGGTTGCGTTGAGTTTGGTTGGGTTGAGTTTGGTTGCGTTGAGTTTGGTTGGGTTGAGTTTGGTTGGGTTGAGTTTGGTTGGGTTGAGTTTGGTTGGGTTGAGTTGAGTTCGATTGAGTTTGGTTTGGTTCAGTTGGATTGGGTTGAATGCAACATCACCCCAACTCAATTCACTCAACTTAATATTTCGTAATTCTTGAAATTGAAATGAGTTGAACTCAACTCAACCCTACCCAACTCAGCTCAACCCAACCAAACCCAATTCAGTTCAAGCAAACCCAACCCAACGCAACAATCCAATTTGTCCACGCACACGTCAATATTGGGTTGTGCTATTGTAACTCATTGTTACATTTAAAGAAAACTAAGTTCAAAAATTACAGGCGTCAAGATGCAAAGAAGCGCTGGCATATTAAAATCTATGCAGCGCAATGTGTGAAACAGAATAAATAATCAATTTTAACGGCTTTAGGTCAAAAAACTCCCGGACAAAAAACCCCGGACGAAATAACCCGGACAAAATAACCCCCGACAAAATAACCCCCGACAAAATAACCCCCGACAAAATAACCCCGAAGAAATAACCCCCGTTAAAATAACCCCTGACAAAATAACCCCCGACAAAATAACCCCCGTCAAAAAAACCCCTGACAAAATAACCCCCGACAAAATAACCACCCAGAGGTTATTTTGTCCGGTTTCAAAAAGTAATGAAATGTTTGCATATGTTGTTTTTATAATGTAGGGGGCTCTACCCCCTAAACCTCCGCGCCTGCGGCGAGCTACAGCAAGAGGCCTTACAAGCATGGGGCTCTCCCCAAACCCCGCTAGGGGCTCCGCCCCTTAGAACTCGCAAGGGGGGCGACACCCCCTTGACCCCCCATCTCGGAGGCTGCCGCCCCTCGACCCCGCTATTTTATTCCCCATAATGTTCAGGCCTGCGGCGCGGCGGCTTCCTTGTTATAATCCGGAATGTGGATATTTGGTCATCAGGATTATTTGGGGGCTATTTTGTTCGGGTTTTTTTGTCCAGGGCTTATTTGTCCAGGGGTCGTTTTGTGTGGATGCCAATTTTAACATGTCTATTTAGTACGATGCGATGCTTTAGTGCATAAACTGGGGGTGTGTTAGTTTAACCGTTCACATCTTTAGGCGTGTTGGTTTAACTGACTTATAAGCGGTCTTAGCCCAGATGGAATCCCCAATGTGGCTCTGGAGACAGCATCATGCGCGAAGCCTAACATGTTCAGATTGACAATGCTGAAATGCCTCGACGACGGATATTTTCCTTAAATATGGAAGAAACAGAAGCTGGTAAAAATTGCGAAAATTCTCGTTTTGGTACAATCGCACCCATAGAAGTAATATTTTACTATGGCTGCTGTACCTTCGGCAGATTAAAGTCTACCCGCTTGAATCAACATTTAAAGTCACTCACAATTCTTAATCCTACTTCCAATTGTATAACAAAAATCGTAATATCAAAACCAGGGAAACCGCCAGACAACCCATCATCATGTAGACCTGTATGTTTGTTGGATGGATTGGAAAAATGCTGGAAGCCGCGATTCTGAATAGATTATAAAACACAACGAAAACACAACACACACGAATAATTCGGATTTCGAATAGGGAGATCGGCGATTGAGGCCATTAAAAAAGTTATAGACATTGTCGACAAGGCGCAGAAGCAAAGAGTACGGGGTAACCCTAACCGCTTCTGTGCTGTAACGACGATAGATATCAGAAATGCCTTTATTAGCGCAAGATGGATGGAGATAGCCATCGTACCATACTACTGAAAGGAAAAAGACAGTAGAAATCCCAGCTGGAGTACCACAGGGATCCATATTAGGACCAACACTGTGGAATGTAATGTATGACACAGCGCTGCGGCTGAAACTACCAAGATGTGCTAAGACGATTGCTTTTGCCGACGACTTGATCCTCACCGTGTCCGGAACGTCGAAAATGGAGGTGGAGGTAGTTACGATGGAGGCGCTATATATGCATAACGCTGACGGGAGACAGCGAATGTCATAGAAAGAAGAGAAGAGAAGATTGCTGTTGCTGTTAAGAGCCAAGTCATTGAAACAGTGGCAGCAAGAGTGGGACTCCACGGACAACGGAAGGTGGACCCCTAGACTCATACCAAACATAACGACATGGGTACAGAAGAAACCTGGAGAGGTTAACTTCCAACTGACACAGTTTCTGTAGGGCCACGGATTCTTCAGGAAATACCAGCACAGGTTTGGATACACATTGTCACTTTTCTGCACAACATGCGAGAGAGAAGAAGAGACTGCGGAGCACGTATTATTTGTCGGCCCCCGCTTCGAACAAGAGCTAGGTGAGCTGATGACGGTGAGTAGGTCAGAGGTAAAGCCACAAACATAATATCGGAGATGTGCCGCAGTGAGAAGGTGTGGAAAGTAACAGATAATGTAGTTGCAAAAATAATGGCGAAGCTGCGAAGTGCATGGAGAGACAATCAAAGAAGAGTAGGTGCGAAGGCACAACCCCTCCCCGAAGAAATGCTATGAGGCGGTTCCGGGGAGAAGAGAGCATGGAGAGTAAGAAAGGAGGTTTTAGTTGGTAGGTCATTGAAGAATGGAATCTCCGCCGACTCCACCCACAATCTAAAAGTTTTGCTCACATTTGATCAATGCAAACATACAATTCCATACAAAATATGGTTTTATATGAGATTTCTACGGTTTACAGGCTGTACAATGTATAAGCTATTTTTAGCGCTTTGACTGTACATCAGCCAAACTCTTGTCTGACCAACTTGTCTTTTTCATCTTGGGGAGTAGTTTTTCTGGCAGATAATTTGACGTAGTTCAACGTTTGCGAAGAACGTTTTCCGAACAAAATGGGTCTTGAGGCCCGGGACGCGACTTTTGTTGTTCTATTCTAAAGCGTTGGTTAGAGTGAGACAGATATACTTTGTCTCTTTCTAACTAACGCTTTAGAATAGAAGAAAAAAATTCGCGTGTCGGGCATCAAGACCTAATTTTTTGAAAAACGTTCTTCATAAACGTTGATTTACGTTAAATTTATCTGCCAGAAAAACTGCTCCTCAAGATCACAAAAAGAAGTTGGTCCAACGAGTTTTTTTTTTTTTTTTTTACACGAACATAATCTTATATTAAAACAAATAGGAAATTTGAGGGCATAAATAAAAACGTAATATAGGGCGAATTAAAATAAATAAATAAATAAATAGTTAATTAAAGAAGATAGGAGTAAAACTACATATAAAATTAATGACGAAATATCACAGGTCTAATAGGTTCTATAGGTTTAATAGGTTCAATAAAAAACCTTGGGTCAAGTCACATTCAGTTTATGTAATAGTACGGTGATATTGGATAGAATTAGGAACTATTTAACATAAACTTCAACTTCACTGCAGCTTTAAACGCGCGAATACCAATCAGCTGCCGCGTATCCAATTCAAGTCCATTATACTCATTTGTGGCTAGCATCAACGCTGAGTTTGACCTATTCGATGTGGAGTACGGATTTGCAATGTAAACGTCATCTTGGTTACGAAGTACTCTTCCATGCATGGCAAAGACGCTCACAAATCGAAAATTATTTTTTGTTAACGAGTTCATCAGCTTGTACAGGTTACAGACTCTTTCGACAGACACCATTAGGGTTACAGGCATAAGCGACGTACTATAGAGATATGAGGTGGAAGTGAGTCTGGGAAGGCGAAACAATGCTTTAAGGCATCTATTCTGTAGAACTTGCAGCTCCTTTAGCTTTGTCGCACAGCATTCTCCATAGATAGGGAGCATATAAGATAAATGGCTTTGTACGTATGCGTAGTACAAAGGTTTCCGCTTCGCTATCGGAATGTATTTTCCACTTCGCCACATCAATGACACGAAGGGCGTAATCAACTTTTTGACATGATCAACGTGCTCATTAAATTTCAAGTCCTCATCAACAATTAGCCCAAGATACTTGTATGATTTCACCCTTTCGATCGCCACACCGTTACTTAAAATGCTGAGAGCGTTGTCGTTTTTCGCTTTAAAGAACGTCATATAGCAAGTTTTCGATGAATTCAAGGTAAGGACATTCCTGTTAAGCCATTCGTTCAGTACTTCTAGGTCACGGTTTAATTGAAGTTCTAGTTCGGCAACGCTATCGCAGACAAACACCAAGACCGCATCATCAGCATACAATAAAAGCCTACCAAGAAAGTTCAGTCGAAGCAAATCATTTATATAAGTAATAAAATGAAGCGGTCCCATTTTTGAACCTTGCGGCACGCCAACACTTATCGATTTGAGTTCGCTTGTATTACTGCCAATCTTTGTTGCTGTTTTCCGGTTCACAAGGTAGCTGAGCATCAGTGCCGCTGCTTTGTCTGACAACCCAAGCTGTTTTAGTTTCCTGACAAGACGATAGGGGTTTACAGTATCAAAAGCTCTTCTCAGATCAATAAAAATACAGGCAACATATTTGTTACGGTTTGATTTTACAATATCCACAAATTGTAATGCCGCACTCTGACAACTAGAATTCTTTAAGAATCCAAATTGGTTTCCTACGAATAAGCTTATACTTTCGAAATACCCATAGAGTTGCTCCATCAAAACGTGTTCGAATACTTTAGAAAGTGCAGGAAGTAGAGTCAGCCCCCTGAAATTCTCAATGTCACAATCTCCGTCCTTGTGAATTAGCTTCAATTTTCCCTTCAATAGTTCAACAGGATACACAGCCGTTAACAGTGCCAAATTTATACAAAAAGCAATAATCGGTGATAACTTAACTGCTGTCGCCTTCAATAGACTCATCGGCACTTCATCAATGCCTCTCGATTTCTTGTTTGGCAACGCCTTAATTGATGAAATAATCGTTTGTTCATCAACATTTTTAAAGTTCCAATCATTCGATTTGTGTTCAAGGTAAAGATCATCAATGTCTTCCTCGTTGTATCCATGAATGGAGATGATTGAAGTGGCTAATTTTTCCCCAGCGGTTCAGAAGTGTGCGTTAACTTCATTACACGCAGCTGCTGTGTCATTTACCGGTGTTCCATTTATAGTTATGACTGAGTCTGATTTAGTGTTATATTGATTAAACAAAACTTCCTTATAGAGTTTCCATGTTTTTCTCGCATCTCCCGCCGCCAATTCTATCCTTTGTAATTCATAGTCGGACTTACGTTTTTCGTTCTCTCGTCTAACTCTCACTTTTAATTCAAGATATCTTGCAGCAAGCGTCGCGTTGTTCGGATAAAGCTTAACCATGTGACGAAGAGCATCTCTCTCACGAATGTCTAAAATCAATTTTCTATTTACATGAGCCTTTTTAATCCGATGTGAAGAGCGGATAGTGATTTCAGACGTGCAGCTCTTTACTATATTTTGCAGTGCTAAGTTCAATTGACTACCGCATTCGACAATTTCATTATCACAAAAATGTTCGACTTGGACAATAGCTGCCGGAAGGTCAAATTTTAGTTTCTTAGATTTAGCCATCTTTAGTGAAACTTTCTTGCTTATTGAGACAAATAAAATGCTGTGATCTGATGAGTCGTTGTGAACTATAGATATTTTGTGCTGTTTGCGTAGCATATTCGAGAATGGTTCCAGAAGCCAGTCTTGTGATGCCTCTATTCGAAATTTCATTCATCATAGCAAATCCGTGCATTTCAATGAGATCATGCAAACGACTGCGATAGTCTTTATTCAATTGATTCATATTAAAGTCTCCCATAATAATGCAATTTTTCTTCTGGAAGCTCTGGAAGCAATAGCTTTCAAACTCAAGAAGAAACCTCTCTATGAACTCCAGCGTGTGTACCGGACGACGGTATGGAATGGCAATTATTGTTTCAACGGAAGGTACTTCCACGATCAAATAATGATTCAAATCGGGCGATACAACGTCCACAAGAATTTTTGGTTCTATTCCGCAAATACTTTCATGTAGAAAGATTGATATACCACCACCCTGTGAGTTCTGCCTGACACTGTGTATTTCATGATATTCCTGGAGTCGATACGTGGAATTATTCTCAATTGTTAGCCAGGTTTCTGATATTATAATTATGTGCAAAATCTTTGGATATACGGCAACATATTGTTCAACCAAGTTTAGTTTATTCGTTAGATGGTTTATATTCCAGTGCATCAAATTCAAATCGGATGATGATGGATTAATGAAGGTACCATCGAAAGTACGGACAACATTCAGCATACTAGATACATCTAGAGGAGTTATATGATCCATCTTCTAGAAGAGGATGCAGTCCAAGTTGTATTCTTATCCGGTTGACGTGGTCAGCACTAGACAATCGAATTACTCTAGAATCTTCTCTACGACGAGCTAATATTTGTCCGTCAGAAGACCAAACAAATTTGAAGTTATTTCCTCCTCGTAAAGAACGTGCACGATACAAAAGATCTTGATTTTCACGTGTTAGATGTTCCGTAATAAGAATTTTTCGCTGATGTTGTTGAGCTATTCCAATATCCCTCGGTAATATGTCCTTTTTGACTCGTCTAATTTGGAGGAACTCGCGTTTTGTTTTAACTGACTGTAATTTAACGAGCAGTGGCCTTGACGAATCAGTTCTTGTGGTCCCAACCGTGGGAGAGTCCAAGGTGTGATCTGATACCGTTGTAGACAGCCACAAGTTGAGATTCGGGTGTCGCTTCTTTTATATCGATTCCGCGAATTACGATGTTCTTATTAATATCTTGTTGACTAGTCGAAACTCCCGCTTCCTTTGCAGTGATCGTCTCAGATATATCGTTCTGTTTTTCGATACAATTATGTATTTGAGCTTGGAGTTGCAGAACTTGGTTGCGCAGTTCAATGTTTTCAGATTTGAGTTGATTAAAAAAAACGAGCAAATCTTCAAACCGTGACTCGAGGATTCTAACTCTATCTGCTAACGGATTTTCTTGACTCCCTTGTCTAATTGGAACTGATAATCGAGAAGCAGTTTGCCCTGATGTTGTCGATGATAGTCTCTTATTGTTGTGGGAATTTGCTGAATGTGATGGGTTTTTAAGCTGGTTATTGGTATGAGTTGATGTTGTCGATGATCCAGCAGAGCTTCTCTTATTCGAAATTCTCTCGTTTTTTTGTATCACCGAAGTCGTAGCATTCGCTGGTTTCAATGCAGATGATTTTTGCGATGATAAGCTGTAATTAATTGGCTTCCGTTCTCTCAGATTAATTGGTGCCATTAAGTTGCAATTATGTTTAACAAGGGCACTTTATTGATGGAGTAAGCTCCTTCAGTAAGAATTCAAGTCCCGCGCCAAATCAATGTTCGAATTTCTCAAGCACTCGGGTGACAGATACCACACATACCATAATCTGACATAATATTTCCACCACGTCACCACGTCTGACGGTTCGTGCCAAAGCTATTCAATTTTTAGCTGACAGCATACAATTTTGCCCAATTTTAAACAGAAATAGTGATAAATTCCTCAAATTCACGCAGAAAACTTCAATGAATTTTGCTAGCTATTTAGTCGAACAACGCTTTGATCAATATCGCACAATCAATCACCACTTGGAGCCAAGGAAAAAGTAGGAAAAACATTCACAAAAAAGGTAAACAACTTCCTCAACAATGTGTGTCAACACCTCCTCCTAGTATTTGCCTACTGTACATTGTACATGTAGAACGTACATTGTACTATACATGTACACAGTACAAGATATTTTGAATGCTGCACATGTAGAGCGTTCATTGTTTTTCCACAAAATTTTAATGCAAAAAGTTTGTTTCAGTCCTCGACTTTTCTGAGCTAACTTTACATGTGGGATGTCCACTCTTATTTCGATACTTTGTGACTGCAACGTACGACTCACTTGTACAATATACAACTCACTTGTTCGTCATACAATGAATACTGTACGTGTCATTTGTAAAAAATTCCGTTGTACATTGTACATATCACTTGTTCATCACTTGAGTACGTCAATTGTACATTGTACTTGTTCATTATGTGTACATTGTACATGTCACTTGTAAAAAAATTATGTTGTACATGTACATTGGACGTATCTCTTGTTCATAATGTACATGCCACTTGTACATAGTGTCGCTTAAACCATTGACTTAGCTGGACGTACAAGTTCATTAAACAAGTACAATGTATATTCTGTGTGTACATTATACATTACCGATGTACATGAAGCAAAAGGGTCGTAAAAATATACTGGAGAGTTGTACATACCGAATTCCATTTTTTTGGGTGCGAAGGTGATTTTAAATGGATCGTTTTAAACCTTCCAATAGAAAAAATGATTTTGTCCAATAAAAATAATTAATGTCCAATAAAAAAGTTATTTTTGTCCAATTAAAATAATAAATGTCCAATAAAAAAATAAAATTATTTTGTTAAAGGAAAATGTATTTTTTTATTGGACAAAAATTCTTTTTTTATTGGACATTTATTATTTTTATTGGAAGAAAATGATTTTTTTATTGGAAGGAATATAATAACTCATTTTAAATTGACGTGCGAAGTATCAATTTTGGTGTGTAAAAAATGAAACAAATCATTCATGAAGTAGGAAAGTGAATGTGTAACTTTATTCGTGACGATGTGTCATCATTCAGCTCTGTAACATTTTGGTTTAAGATAAACATCAGAAGGGCTTATTCGAACCTCTCTATCATAAACGAATATTGTCCTGGTGCAATCATTGGTGATATTATCACTGACCTTTCGGATGGTGCCGTGGACTAAATCACTTTTCTTCACTCTAACCACGAAATCAGCCCGGTTCACAAACCGATAGTTCATTGCTCCGTAGTTATTCTGTAAAATATCATCACGAAAGAAGACCGTAGGTTCCATGTCAGTGAAATAAACGCCAGGGCCGAATGATCCACTCGATCTACTTATCTTTATGTAACCAGTTTGTTTAATTGCATGAGCTCCTTTGGAATCTGTGTAGTGGTAAAAATATTCATTTTGGCCGTTCGATCTACAATTTCAACACAAATGCTTAGCGATACGAATCTGAATTTATAATTTTTGTTACTTACGGCCCTCCTTTGTTACATTTCGGCTTATCCATGACATCTTCCTCACTGACTTCAAGCACACCTGAGTACTCGTATACTTCGTCGCTTATTTTCACCAATTTGCTCGTATCTAGTTTTGATGAATCCATTTTAATGCACCAATCGGCACAACTTGCATACAAATTTCGATCGTAATATTCTCCATACAAAGTTTCGAGTATTTGGTCTCTGAAATGGTTTTCCGGTTCCATTGTTGTGAGTAAAACGATGCAATTAGGAGCACTTTGACCAGATGTTCTTATTCGAGC
Organism: Pseudolycoriella hygida; assembly: GCA_029228625.1. NCBI lineage: Eukaryota > Metazoa > Arthropoda > Insecta > Diptera > Sciaridae > Pseudolycoriella > Pseudolycoriella hygida. Next base: position 167,133,553 of record CM055403.1, read on the forward strand.
TGCTGTTCTCTGATTGGTGTAGTAATAAAATTGATTTTCTCTTGCTGATGATCTAGACGATCCTGTCGTATTGTTATTTGTTGAACTGCTAGAGGATTGTCGATTGACGCAATGTGGTGTATCTTTCACATCGACGCGTGAAACTCTAATGTCTCCCGAGTATTTAAAGAGATTCGGTTGGATTTGATTTAATTTAGAAGAATCAAGTTTTGTCGCGTTAACGTAGACAATTTTGTCGGCTCTATCTTTAAATTGAGTAGGAATTGTACTGCCATGGATGCTGTGGAGAATGTCATCACGAGAGTGATCTTCTGGCTTTAGTGTAGACAACATTACACCATTTAAAGATCTTAGTAAGCGTTCGTTAATGATTCCCTCTGCTCCTGCAGCATTCGTGTAGTGATAGTATTGCCAATTGGCCATTATTAAATCTGCGACTGAAAAGATAACAAAATTTTTTCAATGCACTGGAAATCCTTCGTTTTTTATTGAATGAAAGAAAAATTAAAACGAGTGAAGAATTTGTGGTCTTCAGACGAAGAGTAAACGACTCCCAAAAATCGTATGCCACCGTATGCGTTTACCACGACGTTTCTAACCACCCCAATTTCAACCCGGGAGTAGGGGGAGCTTCGATCATGGTCCTTAGATGACGAATCAACAATAAAAAAATGTCCGTCCGTCCGTCATCGCGATAACACCTCAAATAAAAGATGAAGGAAGAATTTCGACTAGAAATTACCCATTTTGTATGTAAAAAACACATACGGCACTAGTCGACTCCTCTTTCTTTTGCCTCTTACCACGTCCTAAGCATCTAAGGACCTTAATCAATCCCCCCTCAAATCGACGCCCCTTCACTTCATGTGAGTCATAAAAGTAATGATAATACATCCTCAAGGTTTACCTATTTTGTTCAGCAAAATTTCGCTAATTGTAATTTTCCAAGGCAAATGGGATTTTTAGACCCGTATGAAGTACGTAGGTCTCATGCGTTTACTACCACGTTTGTTACATTGCGAATTCGAACCCGGGAGTAAGGGGAAACCTTTTTTTGTTGCCTCCAGATGACAAATCAGCGAAAAAAACAATGTCCGTCTGTCGGTCTGTCTGTCGGTCTGTCTATCTGTCTGTCGGTCTGTCTATCTGTCTGACTGTCTGTCTGTCTGTCTGTCTGTGTGTGAACGATTTTCAAAAACTTTTTTTTCCTGAAAGGTAGTCAAAAAATATTTTATGGTATTGAATCTGGGCACTGTCGGCCCAAGGGCCGCCGAGCTAGGTCCGTTTAAGTGGTTTTTGGTATTTTGCACATAACTCGAGTAAATCTTTTCTGATAAATTTTTTTTTGTTTGAAAGATCTGGGCATGACCGACAATTTGTGGAAGAAACATTTTTCGATTTGAGTCTTTGGACTTAGCTAGGGCACTAAAAAAGAGTCTTTGTTAGGGCCCTACGTGTTTTTTGTACATAACTCTAGTAAATCTCTTCCGATTTTCAAAAACTTTTTTTTGTTTGAAAGATCTCGGCCCGGCCGACAATCTATAGAAGAATTTTTGCCTGTTCTTAGGGCTCAAGTGGGCCTCATTTCGGTCCTAAGGTCGGCCCCAACATAAAAAACTGTTCTTTGCTATGTTGCAGAGCAAATTGAGGGAAACATTTTTGTCTATGGAAGTATGTATCCGAGGCCTCTATTTAATGCCCTAGCTCAGAACTAAGGCCGGCCCTAGTCCAAAAAATAGTTTTTTGCTATGTTGTAGACACAATTGAGGAGAACATTTTTCTCTATTTGGAGGTCAATTTTGTGCGTTCCGAGAATTTTTTTACAACGTTACTTCGGACGGGTTTTTCCAATTTCCAATACAGTCTAATGTGAACGCAATATTTACTTAAATACGTTCCAGTCTTTTCGTAACATCAACTCTGTTTGTGTGTGTGCTTGTTTGTGTTGTAAGTAACCGCCCACTCGCCGCTATTTGACCAATAAATTTCCTTTGGAAAACTTTTTTAATAAATAACCGTCATTTTACGGTTAAAAAACTTAGGTATTTTCATAACTGGGCAATGACTGTTAATAACGGTCATGACAACGTTATAGTAACGTTATTTATTGGAAAATTGTCAAAATAACCGGCCGTCATTTATGAATGGCCCCTTAACAGCCGCCGACACATCGCGCCAGCTATGTTTTAGTACTGAAACGTGCATAGCAAACCACTCTCTATTAATTTGTTGATTATTTTTCAGGGAAAAAGTTTTTGAAAATCGGATAAGATTTACCCGATTTTTGTAGAAAAAACACGTTGGGCCCTAGTAGAGATTCAGTTTTGGGGCCCTGGTTGAGTCCAAAAGTTCAAAATTGAAAAATGTTTCTTCCACAAATTGTCAGGCATGCCCAGTCCTTTCAAACAAAAAAAAAATATATGAAAATCGAAAAAGATTTTCTCGAGTTGTGTATAAAAGACCAAAAACCACTTAAACGGGAAAATCAGTTGAGTTTTACTCAAGTTATCGCGGTGACGGACGGACGGACGGACATTTCTTTTATTGCTGATTCGCACATGATCGAAGCTCCCTCCGTTCTCTCGGGTCGAAATCGGGGTGGCTATAAACGTCGTGGTAAACGCACAAGATCCCTTTTCGAAGAACTTCGTTCTTCGTACGGGTCTAAAAAGACAGAGAAACTCAAGCGGCCATATTGTTGAATTTGGTTGGTGAATTTATACAACAGCTTCTTTGCATTTCCGCATATCTACGATTTTTTATTATATTATAAAGGAACGAAAATATACTGGGGCGCGTAACACCGTGCAATTTTATCAAATTCTGTTAAGGGTGAATCAATAAAACCCTTTAAGTTTGAAATTGCACTTTATAAATTTATTTTTTTCCGACCGGTTTCGTTAGATACGCTAACATTATCGACTAATTACAGCAGTTTGAAAATTTCTGAGTTGGATGCGAAAGATGTGGATAAGGTCCTATAGCTGCATTTGAGAAGTGTTGTATACCTAAAGCCAATGAGGTGTGCGAACGGTGTAAATTTAACACGAGAGTGCAGAAAGAGGGTGAAGGCTTCGATCCAATTTTGGCAGACATTAAAACAATGGTGAAAACATGCGCATACGGGTCAAAAGAAGAGACAATACTGCGGGATAGATATGTTTTGGGTATAGCTTGTTTGAAAGGTCTGGGCATGCCTGACAAAGAAACTTTTTAAGTTTTGAGTTTTTTTACAATATCTTCACCAAGAGTGAAAAAGGGTTCTTCGCTGATAACTTGACTGATTTGAGTAAGCTTAACGCAGCCACCAAACAACTGACTGACTACACCACAAAGTATAAAATAAAGCTGAACGATTCAAAAACCTATGCCAACCTGTTCACTAAGAGAAGGTCACAAAAATGGCTTCCCTCTCAAGGGATCGCAGTCCGCGACTCCGAAATAACCTCGGGGTAACTCTAGACAAGGTTCTGACCTGATATACTTTATATAATATCACAACAAAAACCTTTTAAAAGGTAAAGTGTGTCGCAGTCCCTAATGTCTACTTCCAAAATTAATGATATCAGTGGAGGTGACGCTTGCGCTGAAAATACGCATACATTTCCTTGACGACAACGTTACCCTGTGTTCAAAAAATCGCGTCACAAATGCCA
>CM055403.1:167137708-167149215 GCA_029228625.1 Pseudolycoriella hygida
GCTTAAAAAAAAGTTACAATATCTCTGAAAAATATTTTTTTTTTGCTCAAAAAATCGATTTTGGGGGGGGGGGGTTAGAAAAAAAATAAAGTGCAAAATCGACCCACCCTAAATCAGCTCAAGGCAAGGGCTCTCGGTCTAAAACGTCTAAAACACAGGTCTTTTATAAACGAATGAACGTTCGACGACGTGCCATTTTGTTTTGCGTCAGTTTCGTGTTAACGAGTGTGTGAAGTGGAAGTATAGAACACAATGTCTATGCCATTGAGTAAGTTTTGGATATTTTTACATTGAAAACAAAAACGTATTCAAAAATAGTTTAAAAAAAGTTAAGAAATAATTGTTTTTGCTCAGATTACCGAAAATATTCCTATGGCCAATGTGACGCTTAGAGTTCACAACGTGTGTTCAATTTGTGCATTCTGACTTCTTCCAAGAATTGTGCATAAATTGTACACACATATACAGAGTTACACACTTTTTGTGCATTTTATGTGTTCACCAAATTTTGTACTTGTTGTGTACTCTAAGCGTACGCATTGGCCATAGCGAATGATATTTTTAGGGAAAGTAAGTCTTTGACACATCCGTACAAATGTCACGTCATAATAATTTTTTGTAATAGTAATTTGGATGACAAGGGATGAAAGTAAGAAAATTCAAACCCGTGTGAAGTTTGCAGCCCGAACCGAAGGTGAGGTCGGCAATCACGTGGTTTGAATTTTCTTACTTTTGTCCCGAGTTATCCATACTATTTTTTATCACAGAGACAGCGGAAGGTTTGTACTTTAGCCACGAAAAAACACTGACGCATTCTGAATATAGTATTTTTCACGAAAATGATTGGGGTTGAACGCACAAAAATGCAATATTCCCATTTACGAACAACATCACTGAATAACACTGTTGTCACTTGGCAAGGACTTAAATTATTTGAATTAAGTCAACACAACACAACATTATTCCCATCATTGTTTCCATTATAACATCAAAAAATATTTGCTTAACAGCCAATAAAATATATGAATCCGTCAATGAAAACACAGCAAACAATAACTTTACAAAATAACAACAAACTTACTTTGACGCCATATTTCATGGTTAACATTGATTCCCTTTACGACGTCGTGTTAAGTAAATCAGAAAAAATTTGTTAGGAAGTGATTATAAATGCTCTAATATTATTAAATCAGAAACAACCGCTGGTTAATATGTAGCGCTCAAAATCAAAACCGCTTCTGTGATGGCAACCTTCTTTCTGTCAAGTGAATAAATTTTAGTAGTTCATTGACGCAAAGAGGGACGAAAGTTGTTCATTTGTAATATTTTCGTTCTCTTGGCTTCCTTCTTTTACTTTCGCCCAGTAGGATGCATTTTTCTACTTTCGTCCCTGATTTGAGGGGCGAAAGAACAAACTTTCGCTGCCTCTGTGATAAAAAAGTTCTTTTCATTACATCGAATACGAAACTTGTATATTTCTCTTCCCAAATGAGACGCGAAAATTAAAAAATGCAACTCTCAGTAGGCCTTAGAATGCTATGGGAACCGAAAGTATTTTCGGCCCTCTAAACAGAGGTGCGAAAATAAACAGATGGACGAAAATTTTTTCGGTCCTCTAAACACTTCGATCAAAGTGTAACAAATTTTTTATGTGGAATTAAACATGATATTGTTGAAGAAGGAAATGTTATTTTTTTTAAATTAGTTTTGTCTTTCTAGTTTTGTAAGGAAAAACTGCAATATTCTCGTAGTTCTTGTTATGTGAATCACTTAGTTTTGGATGTGTATCATGAGTTTTGGATGTGGATCATTTCGCATGAGAATCACAATGGTTATTTTTTTTATTTTTTTTTTATTAAAGAACAGCCGTTTTACCCTGTGGTAAAACTTGCACGGGGGCCACCGATTGGGCCCATTGTGCTAGCTGAGAGATTAGACATTGGATGTTATATCAAACCTTCCCGTACTGCTGATGTAGTTCAGGATGTTTTTCGGTTCCAAGTTTTTTATCGTATTGAACCTTATCGTATATCCTTCTAGATGAATACGCCTATTTGTGATAAATGCCGGGCAGCTACACAAGTAGTGTTCGGCTGTGTCTGTGTGGTGACCACACAGATCGCACTCTGGATTCGATCGTTTACCGATTGTGGTTAGATGTTTGTTGAAGCCGTAGTGTCCAGTAGTCACCCCGGTAAAGATTTTTAGTCTGGTGCGACTTAGATTAATTAGAAATTTGGAGTTCTTTTTGTTTATTCTGATGCAGTTCTTTGCCTGTCGACATGTAGGGATACTGTGCCAGTAGTCTTTGAATTTTCTCTCTCTCATCGTTCTAGTGATGTTTTTCGAATGTGAGTGGGGTATCCCCATTGCCGGTTCCGGTCCGATTAGTTTGTCTAGCGCCCCTAGTCTGGCTAATTCATCTGCTCTTTCGTTTCCTCTTAGGTTAATCCCGTGCCCTTGGGATGCGCTGTTGAGAATATCCCAACATTCTAGAGTCAATGCTGACTTGAAGCTGTATGATGCTATCGCTTTAATCGCTGCTTGACTATCTGTGCAGATTGTCAGCATGCGACTTAACAGACCTTTGTCCTTGGCAATGTGACAGCTTTCACTAATTGCCTTGATTTCCGCTAAGAAGATGGATGAGTATGTTCCTAGTGGGATTGATTCCTCTATGATAGGGTTCTCGCAGTAGATACCGGCCCCTGCTGAATTATTCATTAGTGAACCGTCGGTGTATATTACATTGCCTTTTAGCTCTATACTATCTTGTAACCATTCTTGTCTGTTAGGAATGCTGATGGTGAATTTTCTTTCGAACCTATGTTTCGTTACAATCCTATCTGATGGCATGGCTAGCGAAGGCTCGTTTAACAACGTTGTGAACCAAATTTTCGAGTGGTCGGTTTCTCTGATGCTCATTTGACATGATAATCTACTAAGGGTGTTTATGGCCTCTGTTTTTATGTAGATGTGCAGTGGGGTCAGACTGAGCATTGCTTCTATTGCTGCTGTTGGTGTCGATTTCCAACATCCAGTTATAGCCTTGCATGCTAGTCTTTGAAATTTGTTAAGCTTTTTCTGTACTTGTATATTCTTGCATATGTGGTTCCATAGAAAACTAGCATATGTTAGGATTGGTCTAATAATGGTGGTATAAATCCAATACATCACCTTCGGAGAGAGGCCCCATGATTTGCCATATGCTTTCCTGCATTGCCAAAGAGCCATTGTAGCTTTCTGCAGACGTTCGTCCAGATTATCTAACCAAAGCATCCTGTAATCCAATATAATACCCAGGTACTTGATCCTGTAGACAAATAGAATCGGAGTGCCCTTGATTACTGGAATTTTAATTCCCTCAATCTTCCTTTTTCTTGTGAATAATATCATTTTCGTCTTGTTGGGATTAATCGATAGTTCGTTCCTGTCGCACCATTTGCTAACTATGTTAAGAACTATTTGGAGGAGTTCACATAGAGTGTTGACAAATTTGCCTCTAAGTAGAGTGGCAAGGTCGTCCGAGAAGCCCTCTGTTTGAAAGCTTTTGTTGTTTAGGATTACAAGTAGTTCATTAATGACTAGGCACCACAGTAGAGGCGGCAGAACTCCGCCTTGAGGGCAGCCCTTTGCGAATGAGGTTATTATGACTGTAGATCCGCTATGAACGAAGATTAACCTGCTGTGCAGCATAGACTGAATCCACCCTACGATGCCCGGTTCTATTCCATGCTTGTGGCATGCATTCTTTATTGCTGTATAAGCCAGATGGTTAAAAGCACCTGATATATCCATGAAGCATGCCAGGGCAAATTCCTCCTGTGATAAGGACATTTCGATGTTTTGGACTATGTTCTGTAGTGCGTGTTCTGTGGACTTTCCGCTTTGATATGCGTGCTGCTTGGTGTGTAATTTGATATGACTGAGAGGTTCGTCCCTGAGATACCTATCTAACAGTTTTTCTAGTGTATTTAACATAAAAGAGGTCAGACTTATGGGCCTGTAATTTTCTGCCAAGGAGTAGTTGGTTTTGCCGGGTTTGATTATGAAGATCATTCTGCCGTTTCTCCAGTTTTTGGGAATGTATTTAAGTTTTAAAGACGCTCTGAATAGTTTGCTCATGGTACCAAGTACGTCCTCTGTTTCATACTGTAACATTGCTGGAAGGATATTGTCTGGTCCTGGTGACTTGAGCGGTGCAAAAGAATTCACTGCCCATGTTATTCTATCTACTGTTGTGATTCTGTCTATTAGTTTTGTGTTAGGTGCGCCATCGAAGGAGAAGGATTTGTTATTGTGTTCGTCTAAGCTCGTAACTGTGCAGTTGGGAAAATGAAAATCTAGAAGGTGCTTATATGTCTCCTCTTGATTTGTAGTGTACTCTCCGTTCGGTAGTAGGAGAGACCCGACCGTTTGGGCCGGATCTTTAGATATGATTTTGTAGAGCTTTGAAGCATCATGTATTTTGCTAATTGCATTGCATTGGTGCCTCCATCCTATTCTCTCCCTCATTCTAAGCTGTTTGTTATATATTCTGAGCTCCATGTAGTACTGGTCCCATACCCCTGTTCGTTTCCCAGTGTTGAACAGTTTTCGTACTTTACGTCTTTGTAGTTTGTCCTCCCTTGTATAGTACGGTACCGATTTTCCTCCTTTGTGTGAGCGAAGTGGACATGCCTTCTCATAAGCGTTTACTAGTATATTTTGCAGGTGGTCAGCCTCAACCTCTAGTTCCTGTTCCGTTGTGATGGAAGGGTTTCTTGCTGCAGGTACCCTGGCTTCCGATGTCAATATTTTGTATAGTGCCCAATTTGTTGCCGCTGGATTTCTGAAAGAGTGTGGCGGAATGGAGTCCAGGTTTATGGTGTAACTGATGCACTCGTGGTCTGAAGTTAATATGTGATTAGTGACGTGCCAATCGTTGATGATGGGGCGTAGATATTCCGAGCAAAGGGTGATATCAAGAACTTCTTTTCTTAATTTGTTTTTAAAAGTTGGAACGTTACCTATGTTTAGTATAGCTAGTTCTGTAGATACTATGAATTCGAATAGATTGCTACCACGCGGGTTTATGTCCGTGCTACCCCATGCAAAGTGGTGTGCATTCCCGTCGATTCCTGAAAGCAGGGGCAGATTGTTCGCTTTGCAATAATCTACTAACATAACGTATTCACTTGTTGGAGGTGCGTCTTGCACAATGGTTATTTGTGTACATGCTATGGACGATTGATTTTAGGCAATTTCGCGAACTAAGCAGGTGCACAATGCACATACAACTTTTCATGAATTGGGCATAAATTACAGAATTTTTCTTGTAATTTAGGCGCCCGGCATGAAAAACATCATATTTTTAATTTCTACATGCCGTTGCTGCTATTACTGCAGTGATGTTTAAATCATAACAATTCCAATGAATAAATTATTGACCTTAGTTGAATTGATTAATGAGTAAGCCTTCGTTTCGAGTTGCATTTTTTAATTTTCGCGTCTATTTGGGATTCGAAAATTGCAAGATTCGTATTCGTTGTAATGAAAAGTTGTGTGAATCACATGTGACGACGTAAAAAATTTCAACCTGTGCGATTGCCGCCCTTGCCTTCGGCGCGGGCTGCAAATTTCGCACACGGTTGAAATTTTTCACTTTCGTCCCTTGTGATCCAAATAACTATTGTTTTCTAACACTAACGGTACGAAGAAGTTCTGTGAATGTGTTGCAAAGTTATTACATTTGTTTCATTATTGGCGTGAAACATGAAAATAAACAGCGAGCCGAACTGATTCCAAACAAAATCAATACGAATTCTCACATTTTGTGTTAAAGTTAGACCACAAAGCAGGAGTATTTTTCTGTTACCGTCCCTCTGTCACACTTTTTTCGAGGTGTTTTGAAAATTTCTAAAAAAAAAATCTTCCGTTGTGTGATTGGTTTCGACTAATAAATATTTTCATCAGGCATTTATTTGTCATTTTCCGTGCACCGACATGCTGCATCACTGCCAGGTATGTTACAGAAGTTGCTACAACTTAAAATATTTGATGACATACTTCACATTTTTGGAAGAATGGAACAGTAGAAAAAGTGTCAAAGGTTCAGACGTTTTTCTCGGCCTCTGCATCTTTCCCCTGGTGCTCTCTCGGAAAGTTACATTGTTTATTCATCATCATCTAACTTTACAGACCGTTTATACCTTTCGTTGTGAGGTCTTTACGCCCGGTGATCATAGACCACCCTTCTCCATACCCCCCTATCCTGTGCCAAGGAGATGGTTTGTTCACCCAGCGAAAGTCCCCTAACTTCTAAATCCGATTCAATTGAGTCTATAAATATTCTCCTTGGCCTACCCCTAGTACGTACACCCGGGACCTGTGCATTCAAAATCCCTTTTGGGAGCCTGCTACTACCCATCCTCTGAACGTGCCCGTACCATCGCAGCCGACTAGCCCTTGCCGCCTCTTCCACTGACGTAACCCCTAAATTTTCGTCGTCGTTCCTGATATGATTGTCCCACTGTTCCCTCCGATTCACCTTTGCTATGCTCCTAAGAACCCTCATATCAGAAACTTCCAGGTCATGCGTAAGGTAACCGCAGTCCACCCAACTTTCACTACCGTATAAAATTGTTGACCTGAAGATTGACCTATGAATAGCTAACTTTGTGCCACTACTTAATTCCTTCTTGTTGAACACATACGACCTTAACTGACTGGCCACAGTGTTTTCCATTTTCCTCCTTTCCTCAAATTCCCTAACTAACTTGCCATCCTCTGAAAACATGGTTCTTAAATATTTGAACTCAGAAACCTGTTCTAACTGCTCAAAAATTAAACTGCAAACTACATCTTTTCGGGACTTGCCGATATGCATAACCTTAGTTTTGCTTACACTTATTTTCATCCCGTACTCATCACATGCAACATTCAGGCAGTCGATATTCCCCTGCAAATCACTGGCATTATCTGCTAATAGAGTTAAGTCATCCGCATAGGCCAGGATTTTCATGATTACCTCACCCACTTCCACATTCCCCTGCAAATTGGCCTGCTTGATAATCTTGTCCATAAAAATTATGAACAGCAGAGGGGAGAGACAACAACCCTGACGAACTCCCTCATTAACCTCGAAAGACTCACTAATTTCACCATCTATTCTTACCACAGCCTTGCTCCCTGAGTAAATGCTCTTAATGGCTCCTAATAAACTCCCATTGACGCCGTATTCGCTAAGCACCTTGAACAGCTTCTGCCTCGGTACCCGATCAAATGCCTTTTCTAAGTGTATGATACACAAGTATAAATCAAAATCCTTTTCAAAAAACTTTTCTATAGCTTGCCTGAGACAAAAGATCTGATCTTGGCACCCTCTCAGAGGTCTGAAACCACACTGAGCCTCATCCAGAACCTCTTCTACTATAACCCTAACCCGATCTACAAGAACACTCGCATAAACCTTTTCTACCACGCTCAAAAGCGAAATCCCCCTGTAGTTGCTACAAACCTTACGGTTGCCCTTCTTAAAGATCGGAGCAATAACTCTGAAGCTCCAGTCAGCGGGTACGACTGAGGACTTCATGGCTAAATTAAAAATCCTACAAAGCCATTGAATCCCACCTGGCCCGCTATACTTAATAAATTCAGTCCTAATTTCGTCTACACCTGCGGATTTTCCTGCCTTCAGCCTGCTGACCTTTCGCGCCACCTCCTCTAATGTAATTTCCTCCTCACCCTCAGAGCTAGAACCCTCTTCTCTATCAGGATTTACTACCTGATTGACAGAGGCGAATAGATCCTGAAAGTAATTCCGCCAGGTTTCCAGGATTTGACCCTTATCTGTAATTAACTGCTCATCTTTACCCAAAACGCTACCGCAGCCCTTTTTTCACCTCCACGCCTAATATCCTTAATTACCGACCAAAATTTTTTACCCCTTCCTTGGCCTGCCTCTTCCAATTCCTCTAAGAACTTCCTTTTTCATCTGCCTTATCCTGTAACCAAATCAAAAACAGCTTTCTTTTCTCCAACACAGCCTTTTTGATGTCGGCGTTCCACCAACCTGTCTTTTTGTTTCTACCCCTGCTAGAAACACTACCTAGACATTCCTCAGCTACACCCAAAACAAATTCCTTGAAATTTGCCCACTCAGCTTCAACGTCCCCGCAGCTTGGAGGAAGCTCCTCAAAACCTTCCGCGAATTTTGCCATGAAACGTGCCCTAACTTCCTCATCCCTGAATTTTCCTTCACATTTGCGAACTACCACTTTCCTCCTTTTAGTCTGACAGAGTTTGCCAACTGACAGATGAGTACCCAAAAGGTAGTGGTCTGAGCCTAAAGTGAAACCCCTGAAAACACGCGTGTCCCTGACTTCCTGTTTCCTGTCCTGTTCTATAATCATGAAATCAATCATTGATTTATGACCCAAACTATCCTTTACATAAGTAAGCCGATGGATCCATTTGTGCTTAAAGAAGGTGTTGGCTACTGCCAACCCATTGAAATCACAGAAATCTAACAACCGGTTCCCATTTGAGTTCAAAGAGCCTTCCTCAAATTTGCCTACTACCCTTTCATAACCTCCATTGGTTTTACTGTTTCCTATTCTCGCGTTAAAATCGCCCAACAGAATCACACATTCACTCCCTTTTTTGCTGACCACATTGTTTATTAATTCAATTAAATCGAAGTTGATTTCCATGAAGCGATCAAATCATCTGTTGGGTGACTGATAGGACTGAGAAGTGGTTCGTTCACGTCCCGTCAAGTGATGCTGAAGACGAGGTGTAAACGATTCCGGATAATCGTGGCATAGGCTCCCAAAAAATTCGAAATTGCTCCGGAAAATCTTTAGAATCTTAAGAAAATCTTTAAGATCTTAACAGGTCAGTATAAAACCTTTAAGCAAACTACAAATTCTTTAAAATTCGCGAAGAGTTCAGGCGACTTATATGAAAGTGAAATACAAGTGGTTCTAGATATCGGAGCGGGTGGCAGGACATTTCTCCACCGCAAATAACGCCCGGGGCGATAATAACGCCCGCTCCCCGGGCGGTAATAACGCCCGGGGTATTAATAACGCCCGCACTCCTGGCGCTAATAACGCCCGGGGCGTTATTAACGCACGCACTACGCAATTTTTTTTAGCTGTGTCAGCGTCGTACTAGACGACCAGAAATATATGGAAAATCGTGACTATTACAATTCAGTTTGTTGGCACGAACGTTCAAATATGGGTGCCTGGCGGAACGAAACGACTCGTGGAATATCGAGTTTTATATATTTTGTGAATTCTTTATCAAAAGTAAGGTTAAGTCTCAGAAGTAAGTAGATTCTTGTATCACTCGCCTGATTTTATATCGACGTTCAAACTTTTGTTTTACAAAAAAAGTGAGTTGAGCTTTGACCTTTCCCAAAACTTATTTTCATTTTTTTACTCCTGAAAACAACAAAAATTATTGCATAATCATTTTTTGTCCAAATGTAGCAGGAACGCCTCTACTATACGTTAGTTATTTAGTTCGTTAATTAGTTCCAGGGCCATTTGTATGAAAAACCACTTTTTTGGCTCGTGCTCGAAATCGGCTCGATAACATTTCTTGAAATTTTGCCCATATGCCCATATGTATGTGTTTGTGTGTGTAGTGTGTAGGATAGCACATTTTGTGTGTTCGAGATAGAGGTTTGGTGTCAAAGGGAAAGTTGTTGGGTTGGGTGTGTATCAGGGTGACCGCCAAAACGGCGGAAATTAGGCGGGGACTCAAAAAAAAACTTTTGATATGTTGTAGAGAAAGTTGATAGGATCATTTTCGCCCATGGGAGTAGTAGCCGCCGCGGTTCGGTTTGGCGGCGCCGGCGGCTCAAAAAAAACTTTTGATATGTTGTAGAGGAAGTTGAGGGGATCATTTTCGCCCATGGAAGTAGTAGCCGCCGCGCTTCGGAAACGAAATCCTTTTTTAAAAGGAAAACGTGACGCAAGTCCTCGTCTCTTCTTCCAAACCAATTGATATCACAACAAAAACCCTTTTTAAAAGGGAAACGTGACGCAAGTCCTCTTCCCTTCTTCCAAAACAACTGATATCAATTTGGGTGACGCTTGCACCTTTGGAACGCACAAAATTCTTTTGAAATATTTCCACTTCTGAGTAAAAAAAATGCGTCACAAATGCCGGACCCCCCAGTGTTATAGTTTTTCTGTTAACTCAGATTTCACAATGCAAAAATTTGACTTTATGGGATGTATGGCGTATTTTTGTACATGAAATCAAATTTTTGTTTTGTGAAAGCTGAAAGAACAGAAAACCTATAACACTCCGGCATTTGTGACGCATTTTTTTTACTCAGAAGTGAAAATATTTCAAAAGAATTTTGTGCGTTCCGAAGCTGCAAGCGTCACCCAAATTGATATCAGTTGTTTTGGAAGAAGGGACGAGGACTTGCGTCACGTTTCCCTTTTAAAAAGGGTTTTTGTTGTGATAGTAACTCCAGCAAATAAAAACGAACAAAACCAAAACTAATAGGGTCTGTGGCCGTGATCAAGACCAACAACATTTGAGGTATCAAAAGATCCGGAGTCGACGTGGTAGGGGTGGATGTTCACTTTTAGCTCAAAAAATAGTCATTTTCAGTGAGTCCGTAAGGTCAACAGCGCGGCAATATCTGAAGATATTTGCAATATGATCGAAGGTTTGTATCCTCTAATGTAACCCCATTAGTTTTGGGTTTGTTGGTTTTTATTTACTGGAGTTATTCTCAATATAAAATTTTTACGATTTTCTTACATGACCCTTCAAAATGACTTCCAGAACCTAAATGACATGATGAAAGTCAGCTAGTCAGCTGTCTTTCGTTTCATAATTCTCAAAAAGGACCAAGGAATCGAATAAGTCACCACGTTTCGATATCTGGAACCACTTGTATTTTAATCACCTGAACTCTTCGCGAATTGACTCTTAAGAAAATCTTTTGAGATTAAAAACATAGAAGGGACCCGTACGTATCAGAATAGATGCGGCAAACAGAGTTGATGTTACGAAAAGACTGGAACGTATTTAAGTAAATGTTGCGTTAACATTAGACTGCATTGGAAATTGCCCGTAGGGCAATTTTGAAAAACCCGTCCGAAGTAACGGTGTAAAAAAATTCTCCGAACGCACAAAATTGACCTCCAAATAGAGAAAAATGTTCTCCTCAATTTTGTCTACAACATAGCAAAAAACTATTTTTTGGGCTAGGGCCGACTTTAGTACTGACCTAGGGCCTTAAATAGAGGCCTCGGATACATACTTCCATAGACAAAAATATTTCCCTCAATTAGCTCTGCAACATAGCAAAAAATATTTTTTTTATGTTTGGGCCGACCTTAGGACCGACATGAGGCCCACTTGAGCCCTAAGCACAGGCAAAAATTCTTCTATAAATTGCCGGTCGTGCCGAGATCTTTCAAACAAAAAAAGTTTTTGAAAATCGGAAGAGATTTACTCGAGTTATGTACAAAAAACACATAAAGCCCTAG
>CM055403.1:167153403-167163607 GCA_029228625.1 Pseudolycoriella hygida
AAGCAACTTTTTAGATGTCATAGTTCTGGAGGTATGAATCATCCCTCTGGAATCTGGAAGTGACGCTATCCCGGGATTAGGCCATATTTTCCCAAAACCATGAAACACGTGTTCACTTAAATTCAATTCTCTACAACTTCACCTTTGGAACCAACTTTCTAACTCTCATAGTTCTAGAGATTTGGTTCATCCTGCCTAATTGTGGAAGTGGCCATATACCAGGATTGGGCCATATTTCTCCAAAACCCTGAAACACGTGTTCGCTTAAATTTAATTCTCTACAACATCGTCTATGGAACCAACTTTCTAACTCTCATAGTTCTAGAGATTTGGTTCATCCTGCTTAATTGTGGAAGTGGCCATATACCAGGATTGGGCCATATTTCCCCAAAACCCTGAAACACGTGTTCGCTTAAATTCAATTCTCTATAACTTTGCCTTTGGAACCAACTTTCTAACTCTCATAGTTCTAGATTTGGGTCATCCTGCCTAATTATGGAAGTGAACATATACCAGGATTGGGCCATATTTCTCCAAAACCCTGAAACACGTGTTCGCTTAAATTTAATTCTCTACAACTTCGCCTTTGGAACCAACTTTCTAACTCTCATAGTTCTAGAGATGTGGGTCATCCTGCCTAATTATGGAAGTGACCATATACCAGGATTGGGCCATATTTCCCCAAAACCCTGAAACACGTGTTCGCTTAAATTTAATTCTCTACAACTTCGCCTTTGGAACCAACTTTCTAACTCTCATAGTTCTAGAGATACGGAATACATTTCATGAAACTTTCAAAACCTTACAACGTCAAAAAAAAAATTGCCACAAACAAAGAAAGAAAGAAAGAAAGAAAGAAAGAAAGAAAGAAAGAAAGGTTTACCAAATTGACTAGTTAAAAATATTCGATTTGAGTCCATTTCCATACAAAATAGCAAAATAGTTTAATTCATATCTTCGGAACGACTGAACCGATTTTAATGAGTGAAAAGGCACTTCGGCCTAAAATTTTCCGTAGAATCCGGGAAAAATATTTTCCGGGGGGTACGTCGCTCGGGGGGGGAAGTCAAAAAGTTCCTGTATATATGTTCCTTAGTCTACGAAAAAATATCTTGTGAATTTTTTGGCGTGTAAGACTTGCGTCACGGGCGCATTGCTACCGCGCGCCCATGATTCCTTAGTCTACGAAAAAATTTCTTAAGAATTTTTTGGCGTGTAAGACTTGCGTCACGGGCGCATTGCTACCGCGCGCCCATGATAACTTCAAACGGCTCCCACTACTAAAGCTGATGTGAGCGCCACCTATTAACAACATATTATTGTTGGAAGGGTTGACCCCTAACACAGACACTTCTCCCCTACCCTTTCGCCACCAACCCCCTAAAGTAAAATTTTACCCTTTAATCTTCCATTTCGTCGAAAAATCAGTGATCTGTTTGGTGGCTAAATTCCAGGGCCTAATAAGTAGAATTAATTTGCAAGAATTCGTAAAAATTCACAGAAATTCGCAAAAATTCACATAAATTCGTACAATTCACAAAAATTCGCAAAAATTTACGATTATTCGCAAATACTTTAAACAATTTCCCATTGAGTTCTTGTATGGATTTAGACTCGAGATAATTATTTGTTGTGGCATATGAGAAAAAAAAAACGAGGGCAGTGGCTCCTTTAGTGAAGTTATTTTAAGAAATGTCACTAATTTCAACAAAAAAGCCCTTAGACGATGACAAACGAAATAGAATTGAAAATAGAAAATGAGATAATGTAACGGATGTAACGGAGTCCTTAGCTACAAAAGAAAGCTCTGTATGCATCCTTAAAACCATGAACGAAATTTTCTTTTTAACAATATCCGGAGATTGGTCCCATTGGAGAAAAACGATCGTGATGGAACGTCTATGTTCTCTTCCGGCATGATCAGGTTGAATGTCCTTGGGTTCTTGGTAGGAAAGAACCGCTCATGCAGATAGACAGGTTCATTTAGCAGCAAAGTTTTATCATTAGCACGCAGGATAAGTAATCAAAGTAGGAGTACGAAGGTCCTGTACGTTTACTACAACAATTTTAATGTAACATGGGGTAGATCGAGCTGGCAGTTGGGGGTTTGCATTTACTATCGTCTAAATATGACGAATGAACAAACAGATTAAATCTGTGTGATTCACTTAGTTACAAAATAGT
This sequence comes from Pseudolycoriella hygida, assembly GCA_029228625.1. NCBI lineage: Eukaryota > Metazoa > Arthropoda > Insecta > Diptera > Sciaridae > Pseudolycoriella > Pseudolycoriella hygida. The sequence goes on from CM055403.1 coordinate 167,155,588, forward strand.
TTATGAAATACGCAAATTAGTTCAACTGTAATGTAGTTCATTAAATGACCAATAAGGGGTCGTGAACATATGACGTCACGTTTGCTATAAAAAATGAGTATCCATAAAACGGTCAAGACAGCAAATTCTGTTTATAGGACTCTGGCTACCCCCCTAAACAGGGGGTGTATTTGGGGGGGGGGGGCAGCCGGAGTACTATAAGCAAAATCTCTTACCAGTTTGGAGTTATAGACTTTGTGGATTTTATAGCAAGCGTGACGCCATATGTGTACGACCCCTAAACAATAAACAAACAATAAAAAAAATGTCCGTTCGACCGTCTCCACTTTTTTTTCCAAACAGCTCAACCGATCACCCTAAACTTTTTTTTCCCTGAAAGATACATGCCTCCCATGATTCAAGTTCGAAGATTAGCAACATCGGCCAAGTGGTTCCGGAGATATAGTCGAGGAAGTGACCAAAAACATGGTTTTTCGAGTGTCGGTAAAGCTTTTTCGTAAATATCTCAGCAAGCGTTCCAAGGAAATTGCTCATGTCGCTATCAAATGAAAGGATTTGATGTCAGAAAATTGGGAAAAAAATTTTTGTGCGAATCGGGTCAGGGGTCAGGGCACCGGGACCAATGAAATCGACGAAATTGAGTTTCTTGGCTATATACGAAAACAGTTTTTCGTGTTTATTTCCTTAACTATGCAATATGGAGATTCGCTGTCAAAGGCAAAGTTGTAGAGAGTAAAATTTTAGGGTACACGCGTTTCAGGGTTTTGGGTAAAAATGCCTCAATCCTAGGATATGACCACTTCTAGAATTGGGAGGAATGATCCATATCTCTAGAACTATAAAGGTAGAAAGTTGCTTCCAAAAGCAAAGTTGAAGAGAATAAAATTTTAGCAAACGCGTGTCTCAGGGTTTTGGGTAAAAATGCGCCGATCGTGGGATATGACCACTTCTAGAACTGGGAGGGATGATCTATGTCTCTACAACTATAAGGGGTAGAAAGTTGCTTCCAAAGGCAAAGCTGTAGAGCATAGCATTTTAGCGACAAATACTTGAGAAACCCTGAATTTTTCAGAAAATGGCTTTGACAATGAGAATCAGAAGATAAGCTTAAAAAAAAGTTACAATATCTCTGAAAAATATTTTTTTTTTGCTCAAAAAATCGATTTTGGGGGGGGGGGGTTAGAAAAAAAATAAAGTGCAAAATCGACCCACCCTAAATCAGCTCAAGGCAAGGGCTCTCGGTCTAAAACGTCTAAAACACAGGTCTTTTATAAACGAATGAACGTTCGACGACGTGCCATTTTGTTTTGCGTCAGTTTCGTGTTAACGAGTGTGTGAAGTGGAAGTATAGAACACAATGTCTATGCCATTGAGTAAGTTTTGGATATTTTTACATTGAAAACAAAAACGTATTCAAAAATAGTTTAAAAAAAGTTAAGAAATAATTGTTTTTGCTCAGATTACCGAAAATATTCCTATGGCCAATGTGACGCTTAGAGTTCACAACGTGTGTTCAATTTGTGCATTCTGACTTCTTCCAAGAATTGTGCATAAATTGTACACACATATACAGAGTTACACACTTTTTGTGCATTTTATGTGTTCACCAAATTTTGTACTTGTTGTGTACTCTAAGCGTACGCATTGGCCATAGCGAATGATATTTTTAGGGAAAGTAAGTCTTTGACACATCCGTACAAATGTCACGTCATAATAATTTTTTGTAATAGTAATTTGGATGACAAGGGATGAAAGTAAGAAAATTCAAACCCGTGTGAAGTTTGCAGCCCGAACCGAAGGTGAGGTCGGCAATCACGTGGTTTGAATTTTCTTACTTTTGTCCCGAGTTATCCATACTATTTTTTATCACAGAGACAGCGGAAGGTTTGTACTTTAGCCACGAAAAAACACTGACGCATTCTGAATATAGTATTTTTCACGAAAATGATTGGGGTTGAACGCACAAAAATGCAATATTCCCATTTACGAACAACATCACTGAATAACACTGTTGTCACTTGGCAAGGACTTAAATTATTTGAATTAAGTCAACACAACACAACATTATTCCCATCATTGTTTCCATTATAACATCAAAAAATATTTGCTTAACAGCCAATAAAATATATGAATCCGTCAATGAAAACACAGCAAACAATAACTTTACAAAATAACAACAAACTTACTTTGACGCCATATTTCATGGTTAACATTGATTCCCTTTACGACGTCGTGTTAAGTAAATCAGAAAAAATTTGTTAGGAAGTGATTATAAATGCTCTAATATTATTAAATCAGAAACAACCGCTGGTTAATATGTAGCGCTCAAAATCAAAACCGCTTCTGTGATGGCAACCTTCTTTCTGTCAAGTGAATAAATTTTAGTAGTTCATTGACGCAAAGAGGGACGAAAGTTGTTCATTTGTAATATTTTCGTTCTCTTGGCTTCCTTCTTTTACTTTCGCCCAGTAGGATGCATTTTTCTACTTTCGTCCCTGATTTGAGGGGCGAAAGAACAAACTTTCGCTGCCTCTGTGATAAAAAAGTTCTTTTCATTACATCGAATACGAAACTTGTATATTTCTCTTCCCAAATGAGACGCGAAAATTAAAAAATGCAACTCTCAGTAGGCCTTAGAATGCTATGGGAACCGAAAGTATTTTCGGCCCTCTAAACAGAGGTGCGAAAATAAACAGATGGACGAAAATTTTTTCGGTCCTCTAAACACTTCGATCAAAGTGTAACAAATTTTTTATGTGGAATTAAACATGATATTGTTGAAGAAGGAAATGTTATTTTTTTTAAATTAGTTTTGTCTTTCTAGTTTTGTAAGGAAAAACTGCAATATTCTCGTAGTTCTTGTTATGTGAATCACTTAGTTTTGGATGTGTATCATGAGTTTTGGATGTGGATCATTTCGCATGAGAATCACAATGGTTATTTTTTTTATTTTTTTTTTATTAAAGAACAGCCGTTTTACCCTGTGGTAAAACTTGCACGGGGGCCACCGATTGGGCCCATTGTGCTAGCTGAGAGATTAGACATTGGATGTTATATCAAACCTTCCCGTACTGCTGATGTAGTTCAGGATGTTTTTCGGTTCCAAGTTTTTTATCGTATTGAACCTTATCGTATATCCTTCTAGATGAATACGCCTATTTGTGATAAATGCCGGGCAGCTACACAAGTAGTGTTCGGCTGTGTCTGTGTGGTGACCACACAGATCGCACTCTGGATTCGATCGTTTACCGATTGTGGTTAGATGTTTGTTGAAGCCGTAGTGTCCAGTAGTCACCCCGGTAAAGATTTTTAGTCTGGTGCGACTTAGATTAATTAGAAATTTGGAGTTCTTTTTGTTTATTCTGATGCAGTTCTTTGCCTGTCGACATGTAGGGATACTGTGCCAGTAGTCTTTGAATTTTCTCTCTCTCATCGTTCTAGTGATGTTTTTCGAATGTGTGTGGGGTATCCCCATTGCCGGTTCCGGTCCGATTAGTTTGTCTAGCGCCCCTAGTCTGGCTAATTCATCTGCTCTTTCTTTTCCTCTGATCCCGCTGTGTCCTGGCACCCAGATTAGGTTAATCCCGTGCCCTTGGGATGCGCTGTTGAGAATATCCCAACATTCTAGAGTCAATGCTGACTTGAAGCTGTATGATGCTATCGCTTTAATCGCTGCTTGACTATCTGTGCAGATTGTCAGCATGCGACTTAACAGACGTTTGTCCTTGGCAATGTGACAGCTTTCACTAATTGCCTTGATTTCCGCTAAGAACATGGATGAGTATGTTCCTAGTGGGATTGATTCCTCTATGATAGGGTTCTCGCAGTAGATACCGGCCCCTGCTGAATTCTTCATTAGTGAACCGTCGGTGTATATTACATTGCCTTTTAGCTCTATACTATCTTGTAACCATTCTTGTCTGTTAGGAATGCTGATGGTGAATTTTCTTTCGAACCTATGTTTCGTTACAATCCTATCTGATGGCATGGCTAGCGAAGGCTCGTTTAACAACGTTGTGAACCAAATTTTCGAGTGGTCGGTTTCTCTGATGCTCATTTGACATGATAATCTACTAAGGGTGTTTATGGCCTCTGTTTCTATGTAGATGTGCAGTGGGGTCAGACTGAGCATTGCTTCTATTGCTGCTGTTGGTGTCGATTTCCAACATCCAGTTATAGCCTTGCATGCTAGTCTTTGAAATTTGTTAAGCTTTTTCTGTACTTGTATATTCTTGCATATGTGGTTCCATAGAAAACTAGCATATGTTAGGATTGGTCTAATAATGGTGGTATAAATCCAATACATCACCTTCGGAGAGAGGCCCCATGATTTGCCATATGCTTTCCTGCATTGCCAAAGAGCCATTGTAGCTTTCTGCAGACGTTCGTCCAGATTATCTAACCAAAGCATCCTGTAATCCAATATAATACCCAGGTACTTGATCCTGTAGACAAATAGAATCGGAGTGCCCTTGATTACTGGAATTTTAATTCCCTCAATCTTCCTTTTTCTTGTGAATAATATCATTTTCGTCTTGTTGGGATTAATCGATAGTTCGTTCCTGTCGCACCATTTGCTAACTATGTTAAGAACTATTTGGAGGAGTTCACATAGAGTGTTGACAAATTTGCCTCTAAGTAGAGTGGCAAGGTCGTCCGAGAAGCCCTCTGTTTGAAAGCTTTTGTTGTTTAGGATTACAAGTAGTTCATTAATGACTAGGCACCACAGTAGAGGCGGCAGAACTCCGCCTTGAGGGCAGCCCTTTGCGAATGAGGTTATTATGACTGTGGATCCGCTTTGAACGAAGATTAACCTGCTGTGCAGCATAGACTGAATCCACCCTACGATGCCCGGTTCTATTCCATGCTTGTGGCATGCATTCTTTATTGCTGTATAAGCCAGATGGTTAAAAGCACCTGATATATCCATGAAGCATGCCAGGGCAAATTCCTCCTGTGATAAGGACATTTCGATGTTTTGGACTATGTTCTGTAGTGCGTGTTCTGTGGACTTTCCGCTTTGATATGCGTGCTGCTTGGTGTGTACTTTGATATGACTGAGAGGTTCGTCCCTGAGATACCTATCTAACAGTTTTTCTAGTGTTTTTAACATAAAAGAGGTCAGACTTATGGGCCTGTAATTTTCTGCCAAGGAGTAGTTGGTTTTGCCGGGTTTGATTATGAAGATCATTCTGCCGTTTCTCCAGTTTTTGGGAATGTATTTAAGTTTTAAAGACGCTCTGAATAGTTTGCTCATGGTACCAAGTACGTCCTCTGTTTCATACTGTAACATTGCTGGAAGGATATTGTCTGGTCCTGGTGACTTGAGCGGTGCAAAAGAATTCACTGCCCATGTTATTCTATCTACTGTTGTGATTCTGTCTATTAGTTTTGTGTTAGGTGCGCCATCGAAGGAGAAGGATTTGTTATTGTGTTCGTCTAAGCTCGTAACTGTGCAGTTGGGAAAATGAAAATCTAGAAGGTGCTTATATGTCTCCTCTTGATTTGTAGTGTACTCTCCGTTCGGTAGTAGGAGAGACCCGACCGTTTGGGCCGGATCTTTAGATATGATTTTGTAGAGCTTTGAAGCATCATGTATTTTGCTAATTGCATTGCATTGGTGCCTCCATCCTATTCTCTCCCTCATTCTAAGCTGTTTGTTATATATTCTGAGCTCCATGTAGTACTGGTCCCATACCCCTGTTCGTTTCCCAGTGTTGAACAGTTTTCGTACTTTACGTCTTTGTAGTTTGTCCTCCCTTGTATAGTACGGTACCGATTTTCCTCCTTTGTGTGAGCGAAGTGGACATGCCTTCTCATAAGCGTTTACTAGTAGCCTCTAGTTCCTGTTCCGTTGTGATGGAAGGGTTTCTTGCTGCAGGTACCCTGGCTTCCGATGTCAATATTTTGTATAGTGCCCAATTTGTTGCCGCTGGATTTCTAAAAGAGTGTGGCGGAATGGAGTCCAGTTTTATGGTGTAACTGATGCACTCGTGGTCTGAAGTTAATATGTGATTAGTGACGTGCCAATCGTTGATGATGGTGCGTAGATATTCCGAGCAAAGGGTGATATCAAGAACTTCTTTTCTTAATTTGTTTTTAAAAGTTGGAACGTTACCTATGTTTAGTATAGCTAGTTCTGTAGATACTATGAATTCGAATAGATTGCTACCACGCGGGTTTATGTCCGTGCTACCCCATGCAAAGTGGTGTGCATTCGCGTCGATTCCTGAAAGCAGGGGCAGATTGTTCGCTTTGCAATAATCTACTAACATAACGTATTCACTTGTTGGAGGTGCGTCTTGCGCTTCGAAGGGAAAATAGCTAGAGCATATAATGATGTTCTGGTTGTTACCGTTTATCTTGACTGAGAGCAAAGCTACCATTTGCTCAGATGTGCTAAGATGATACAGTGGATGTAGAATTATGTTTTTTGAGTAGTAAATTGCCGCTCTCGGTCTGTCTGAACCTCCCGGTTGAATTATATTGCCTATCTTCCTATTAAGACCCAACAACCTACCCGCTCTAACCACCGGTTCTTGGATGAGAACAATGAAGCCTGTTTGGCTTGTTACTAGATTGTTTACTTCAAAAGTTGGAGCGTACGCTTTGTGTAGATTTATTTGGAAAACTTTGAGCTCATCACCCATTGTGAATTTTTGCACTTAACGTAATGGTAGGCCTGCCCTTCCTAAGTGATTTTGTTGCGGATTGTGTGGAAGTGTGTGCATGTCCATTGTGTAACCCATTTGGATAACCTATGTATAGGGCAGAAGCTGCTTGCGTGTAATAATACGCTTTGTAAATTGGTTTGTCCGACCACATCGGTGAGGTGGCTGTTCTCCTGCTTGTCCCGTATGGTACGAGCAATGCGCAATTTGTCGTTAAGCTCTCATGAGGACAGTGACTTGACTTGGATGATATGAGTGTAGAATGTTCCCTGACTACTAAGCACCGACCATTAGAGTAACTTGCCTCCGCTGTCGGCTTTAAGGATTCGTGCGAAGTTTCTGTGCTGATGCAGGATATTATGTAGTTCAAGGGTCTTAGGGATTTCTTGCAGACGGTACCAATGATTAAAAATAAGCAGTCGACACGAAAGTGCGTGAAATGAGATTTATTCGAAAAAAAATATTTGAGTACAGGATGCAGGCTAATTAGATGACACCTGTTCTGTATAGACATTTTACTACTTGCGATTAGCTTCCTCTATTGAGATCCGGATCCGGCCATCCGAAAAATACGGTTGAACCCGATTGTCTTTAAATCTGCTGCCGATTTTTCGTCCACACCGATGAACGCGATAGTTTTGTCTCCTTGGATCTTCCTTTTGTTGAATGGTCGCCAGTTATTCGTATCAATCGACTCGTTTTTCAATTCGATTTCGTCGAAAAAGTCCAGAATATCTGGTGCCGGGTTCTCCAGAATAACTGATGCTCTTAATAAACGACAGCTTTGATTTTAGGATCATTCCACAAGTCCGTAAGTGACGGTACCACGTTCATCGCCCATTGCTTTGCGGTTTCATTTGGACACACGAACTTGTAGAGGCCCCTTTCGAACTCGCAAAAATCAAATTTTACGTCGGGGTCTTTTTCTTTTTTCAGCTGAGATTTTACACTGCTGTGGATTAACTCGCCGTGTTTCTTCGAGAAGAGATGTACATTCTCTATGTCCGGAACTAGTTTCACCACGTATTTCGGTATTTTGGCTGGAGCTGTTGCCTCCTCTGGGGGATCCATGGTAACATTTCTCAGTTTCTTCGGAGGGTTTGAAGCGGTGCCGCTTGACGACATGCTGCTGATTTCTCGAGGTCTTTTGGTGGCCTGCAATTTGCCCGTTTCTTTTAGGTTTAAGCTAGATGCAATATCGCTGATCTCCTTGATGTCCCTGTCCGACACTGACAATTGAAGTTCCGTGCTGTTATGTCCCTCCAATGCTTCGTTGATCTCTATCTCTAAATCCTCGTCTACCTCAATCGGTTCAATTTTGCCGAATTCGTCTACTACCTCTGTTGATG
>CM055403.1:167164107-167195879 GCA_029228625.1 Pseudolycoriella hygida
GTAATTTAAAAATTTTTTTTTTGTTTTTTGGACAGTTGGTTTCTTGGAGAAAGTTGTTGATATTGATGAGTTGAATCTTTATGAATCCTAAGAAAATGACTGCCAGCTGTCGAAGTGACGCCATCTTGGATTTTTTGCTTTTAAAAGTATTTGGGAAGGTATGGAAGACAGATCATTGGTTTCTTCGGCAAAGTCACAGAGTTTTGTTTGTAAAAGTCACCAGTAATGGTGAAAATGTCGGGCATTTGGGCATTGGGTCAATTTTTATGCTTTTGAAAGTATCTGGAAAGGTATGAGAGACAGACCATTGGTTTCTTTGGCAAAGTCTCAGAGTTTTGTTAGTAGAAGTCACCAGTATTGGTGAAAATGTCGGGCAGTTGGGCATTGGGTCAATTTTTTTGCTTTTAAAATTATTTTCGAATGTATGGGAGTTAGACGATAGGTTTCTTTTGCAAAGTCTCAGAGTTTTGTGAGTAGAAGTCACCAGTATTGGTAAAAATGCTGGGCAGCTCGGGGGAAGAAGCTGTAAGGGTGTAACCGGTTGCATGAGGAAATGGTAGTACGGGGAAAACAGTAAGGAGGAGAAAATGGTGGTACGGGAGAAACGGTTGTACGGGAAACAGTAGTACGGTGGAAACGATTTTACGGGGAAAACGGTAGTGCGGGGGAAACGGTTGTGCGGGGAAATAGTAGCACGGTGATAACGTTTGTGCGAGGAAATGGTAGTAGGGGAATATGTTAGTACGGTGAAATGGAGTACGGGGAAAACAGAAGTGAGGAGAAAATTGTAGGACGGGAGAAACGGTTGTACGGGGAAATAGTAGAACGGTGATAACGTTTGTGCGGGGAAATGGTAGTACGGGGGAAATGTTAGTACGGGGAAATGATAGAACGGTGAAATGGTAGTACGGAGAAAGCAGTAGTGAGGAGGAGTAAGTAGAACGGGAGAAACGGTTGTACGGGGAAACAGTAGCACGATGATAACGTTTTTACGGGGAAACGGTAGTACGGAGAAAATTGTAGTACGGGGAAAAGTGTTGTATGGTAGAAACGGTAGTAAGGGTGAAACGGTAGCACGGGGAAAACGGTAGTACAGACGTAATGATAGTATACAGCAAACGGTAATTCGGCAAAACGGTTTTGCGGGAAAATGGTAGTACGGGAGAAAACCAGATTTGCGTAAGCTTGTGGTAACTACTAAAATACTACTAAATCCATTTCTTATTCATCTAAATCTAACTTTGCACACCCTTGCATACATTTTAGTATTAATGTCGCAAATCTCCGACCTAGAGGACAAGAATGCTTAATGTCCGCGTAACCACTAGGGGCGGGGGTATTACTAGTTGCAGATAGTCGACAAATAAAAGTTGTCAGTTTTTTTGTTCATATTATTTTTTGTTCGCTTAATCGCAATCATTTCTTTAATCTGTCTAGATTTTTGATTCCGATCTTGGTAAACTATCTCTACTTCATTCCATTTCGGCGTGTGTCTAGGTTTGGAACTTAGCACATGACTGCATAAGGCACTGTGAGATTTGTTCTTTTTGTTAATATTATATTCATTGCCTTCTTCTCGTGTCTCTAACCTATTATGTGTTTCTCCTAAATAACAAAATTCGCAGTTGCAAGGAATGTTATAACTTCTTCTTTGACCCTAGAGAATATTGTTCTCTGAAGATTATTGCCACCTTTTCCTACTACTCTTTTGTTGGTATTTTGGAAAAAGATTTTTTTCGGAGAAAACTTTTTCTGAAAATTTTTTTCGGAAAAAGTTTTTTTTTGTAGAAAACTTTTTTTTGGAGACAATTTTTTTTCAGAGACAATTTTTTTTCTGAGAAAAATTTTTCGTAGAAAAAGATGTGTATAGGATAAGGAAGCCCGAGGGGCCATTTAATCGATACTTCATATTTTGTATGGTATGTGGTGAACTTTCAGTTTTGTGAATTTAAAAGTCGATTTTTTAAATTTTAAGCCGAAAACCGGTGCTCCACCGGTACTCTTCTTTTTTCGGAGAAATTGTTTTCTGAGAAAAATTCGGAGAAATTTTTTTTAAAAAAACAGAAAATTTTTTTCGCGAAATTTAGTTTTAACAACTGCGAAATTCTTATGTCTTTTTTCGTAAGAAACTGGTTTCTTGCCCATCTGCCAAATTGTATGTATTCCATTTGGCGGTTGAATCATCAATGCTGCTAGAGTTCGTCCACAAATTACGTAACGATCTAAGGAATGGCGGTACAGAGTGTGAGAGGTGGGCCTGCATCCGTGTTACGTCAGGCGTAACTGGAAAAATTTAATTTAATTTGAGAAATCGTTTAGATAATGCGAGCATAAATATTGAACGCTTTGAATAGCTGACATGAAAAATTTAGGGCGCTTTGAAGCACTTCAAGTGAGCTCTTTAAAGCGCCACCCTCTTCTCGCCCTTATCTACAACCTTTACAACTCTTTGTTTTAACCAATTTGTTTTAACGTCCCATCAAATGACAACTAATTACTTTGTGGCGGTGGTCCCTCCCCTAACCCTCTACCAGGCGTCACCACTAAACTTTAATTTTTTCTGCAAAATTTTTAAAAAAGTTTACGAATACTCTAAAGCTGTTGGATCCAAATAATCCGAATGTGTGTTCTAGTTGATAGAAGACATTCGATGATGTAAAAAAAAAACTCTCGGACATTCAAAACTCATAGCACTTTGTGTTCCAGATAAAAATTTTGAAGAAGTTCAACTCACCACCAACCCCAGTGCAAGTTGCTCATATTCTGCATCAAATGAATGGGTGTCTACGGTATGTATTTTAAATAAAGATTTTCATTCGATCCGACTGCATGTGACACTCTACTTCCAGAACCCAAACAACTCAACGAAATTACAAAGACAAGAAATTCATGTGAATCTTCGTAGAGACATAAAATTACAATCTTGGTATTCCCAAGATTATCGAGATAAAAATGTTAATATTTTTGCTTTCGAATGGATGAAAGAGGCACTTCTACGTTTGAAAAAATCATTTAGTAACGAGGTTCATCTGACTGTTAAAGACTCGGATGGCCATCAACTACAAGATTTAGTAAACGCAAATAATGAATTATCGTTGAAGTTGTTGCATATTCTCGCTAGAAATGAATCGTCAAATACCGATGGAAATATCGATTTTCAGAATTACATCGGAATCAGTGAGAAAATTGTGTATTCACTGAAAGATCTTGTCCGTCAAACGGTCATAGTAGGTGCACTCAAAGGAAAAACTTTACATTATGTCTGATAAATATGCTCTTAGGTCGGGAAGGTGCATACTACCAATTATGGTGGATATCCTCGAGGAAACGACAGGGTTGAACAAGAAGATACTGTGTATTTGTGTGATTTAATTGGTCTACAATTCCAACAGAGATATAACAGTGGACGACTCGTTATCGTCGGTAATTTTCACTTTAATTACTTCAAATTCTATCAAGATTCCCTGAATTTCTCCTAAATTGCAAAAATTCCTTTCCGAACAATAGATTGATTCACTTGAGAGAATTCGGAAATGTTCGAACGAAGAGAGTGATTTTCGAATGTTCTGCACCATAGACTATTTCATTTGAGAGAGAATTCGTCGATGTTAGTTTTTTGTATGGAAATATTGTCGAATTTTTACAAAAAACTCACTTTACCATCATTGACGAATTCTATCTCAAGTGAAATAGTTTATCGTTTTTCTGTCGTGTGTGTACGGCAAGATGATCGCAAATTTCGAAAACTGTTCGAAATTCTTTCTTTAAATTTCTATTGTCCAGAGACATGATATAATGTCTGGGTTCCCCACATGAAGAAATTTTTCATTTGCATAGTGATGTTAGTCTATCTGGGGAACCCAGCCGCTATATTAAGTCTCTGCTGTTGTCTATCTGAATTTGTAGTTTTAGAAGGGACAGCTTAAAGTTTCTAAAAGTAATTTCTGATAGGAAATCTTTCAATGAAGAGTAAAAGAAATGAACTTAACGAGTCAATCGTGTTTAGAGGTGGCTAATGGCCAATGCTCTGTGAACATTTGATATGAAGTTCAATAAGAGAAACAATCCCTGAGTTATAGCGACGGCTACTACTCCCATGGCCGAAAATGAGGTGCCGCTACAAAATCCGAAGGCACAAAATCCAGAGGCGTCAAAACCCGGAGGCTACAAAATCCAGACGCAACAACATCATCAGGATTTTCATGCCTGTGTATTTTGACGCCACCGGATTTTGACGCCTCCTGATTTTGAAGTCTCCGGATTTTGACGTCTCCGGATTTCGACGCCTCCGGATTTTGTAGCCTCCGGATTTTTTGTCCGGATTTTGACGCCTCTGGATTTTGTGCCTCCGGATTTTGTAGGGGAGCCGAAAATGATCCACACAACTTCCTCTACAAAATATCAAAAGTTTTTTTTGATTCGTCACTGCCACCGTGAAACCGAATCGCGGCGGCTACTACTCCCATGGGCGAATTCACTTTTTGTATTGAAAATGATCATTTTCCAAAGGTCATATCGGATCCACTGAACGATTTTAATGAGTGAAAAGAACTTCGCCTTAGAACTTTCCGTAGAATCCGGGAAAAATATTTTCCGGGGGGTACGTCGCAAGGGGGAAGTCAAAATTTACCTGTGTGGTTTCGCAGTCTACGATGAAAAAATTTCCTAATTTTTTGTTCGTATGATGTTTGCGCCCACGATCTCAGTGTCAATTAAAAAAGTCTCAAAATGTCATAGAAAATTCGTAGCTGACCATAGCTAACATGCATGATGTTTTCACCGACAGCTGAAGATTTACCGAAAGGATTGTTGGACGATTTTATTTACGAAGAAGTTGTTAGGGAAAAGAAACCAACAATGGAACATGTAAGGCAAGACAAGGAGCAACGTTTTTTCGAGCGCAGTGGAGTTTTCTTTGATAGTAAGGCCTACGTTGCATTTGTGGCCCATGACATAACATTAGCTGGATTGGCGCTCAACTGTACTTCTACTGAGCCATTGAACTTTAAATTTCTAAGGTATGGCACAGGGTACTTTGGTGGTCCCTTCACCGATCTGCTTCAAAAATTCATTGGTAACAATTAATTTTTCGAGAGTATGGCTTCCACAAGCCATGTTCTTCTCCCATAGTTTGTGATAAAAGTGATTTTTTTGTGTAGGGCAAGGAGTGGCTAAAGGACTGAGAAGACTAATGAAGCTATTGCCTAAATACCACATGATACGAAGAGTTGAGTTGCCGTTCTTCGATCGAAATGTCGATATTGATGTTTTTCAAAAAAAACACGATATCGAGGTAATTTACAGCACTGACGATGGTCTAAAGAAAACTCACGTCGAGCTCACCACGGCTACGACAAATTGTGCCGATCCACACGCCATGACAGGCAACCGAATGGGTTTTGGGAGCATTGATGGAGCTATAGCTGAAAATTTACGTGAAAAAGCAGTCAAGTTCTCGCCGGTAATCAATGGCGTTATGGGCGAGATTTTTATCTAATTATGAAAAGCTTTTCATACAAATAAATTGAATTTGTTTTGTTTTGAAATTTTATTCAAATGCGAAATTATAAATCAGATTCTTTGGTGCGAAATTCGATCGCTTTCAATAGCCATCGTTACATAAAATACTGTACCCATCCATGTCCCAGTCGTAGCATCCAAAGACTTCGTTCTCACCTCCATCATAACCGTCATAGGCATTGTGAATTTCTTCACCTTCGTCGTAGCTGCCATAGTATTCACTTCCGTCACTATCAACATATTCACATTCATCACCTCTGTCTTCGCCATAATATTCAATTTCACCACCTCCGTCATCGCCATCGTATTCACCTACATCAGTGCCGTCACTACCAACATATTCACATTCATCGCCATCGTATTCACTTTCACCACTTCCGCAATTATGTTCACTTACATCACTGCCGCCATCGCCATCGTATTCACTTATATCACCACCGTCATCGCCATCGTATTCACTTACATCACTGCCGCCATCACCATCGTATTCACTTACATCACCACCGTCATCGCCATCGTATTCACTTAAATCACCACCGGCATCGCCATCGTATTCACTTACATCACCGCCGCCATCGCCATCGTATTCACTTACATCACTGCCGTCATCGAGCTCTAATTCTCTTTCAGAACTTCCTGTTTCCTCGTCTTCTTCTTCCTCACTGTTGTCATCACAGTAAGATCTCAAACATTGAGGTTTGTGAAAAATTTGGCTTATTTTAATGTAAATGCGATGTGGGTAGACAAAAATTCTTCTACCACCTTCACCAGGAACGTGGATTTGTCTTAAGAGCTTAATGTTTATGTCACTCTCATTCACTTGAACCACCCAATCAGCTCGATTGTGGATTCCAGTTCGTATTATGCCGTAATTGTTCGCAAGAATCTCTTCTCTGAAGAAACTCTGTGGATCCAAGTCGGTAAGATAAACTCCAGGACCGAAAGCCCCACTTCTATCACTGGGGAGTATGTAAAGCGACGAACGAATTGCCTCTGCACCACATGTGTTTGTGTAGTGGTAATACATTTTTGCGTTATTTTTCTTTTCGTTTGTTGTTAAGTGGATTACAACGCTGTTCACCGATGAATGTCCGAAAATTAGATGAGAAAGCAAATTTTTGTTCGTCTTTATTAAAAGTATTAGCTTTTCTCTCAATCTCTCTCTCTCCCGACAAATTTGATTGAATGTAGCCATCAAAAAAGTAAGCTCAACACCCTCAAACATCATCAATGTTTGCGGTGCGGCGGCGCAAATTGATTGTCTGTCTAATATTCAAAAAATGATTTGGAAAAAACTCAAATTGTTTGTGTTACCATAAAGTTTCATAAAATTGTCCAATATTCTAAGCGAAAATAGGGACAAATCGGTTGGTTTTCGTTGGCGAAAATTCTGTCAATTTTACATATATTATTGGTTGCATTCAAGATGCGCAACTTAGCAACTGAGCGTAGCCTTTCCCGCTATCTACTGCTACGCATAGCTGGATTTATGGCAAGGTAAAGGGGTAGTTGGAGTTAAAGAGCGGTGAAGGCTATCTTCAGGCGGTACATCGAAAGTTCCGAACATGTCCACAAGAGGTGGTAGGGAGTTACAAAAGTGAGGCATAGTGAGGATGTATTTTCTTTTAAACCTAAAGAAACGTATCAGAATAGATGTGACAAACAGAATAGATGTGGCAAATAGAACAAATCTTGCAAAAAGACTCGAACGCATCTTAATATAGTAATAAGCAAAACAATCCAACGTTTTATGTTCTTTTATAACTATAAGAATTCCATAAATCCATAGAAATTACCCAAGGTAATGTCAAAGGCCCTACCGAAGTACATCTCAGACCATTCAAATCTAGAAATGGTTATATCGAACGATTGGCTCATTTTCCCCTAAAACCCTGAAACACGTGTTCGCTAAAATTTTATTCTCTACAACTTTGCTTTTGGAAGCAACTTTTTACCTCTTATAGTTCTAGAGATATGGAACATCCGTCCCAATTCTAGAAGTGGTCATATCCCAGGATTGTGGCGTTTTTACCCAAAAACCTGAGACACGCGTTCGCTAAAATTTTATTCTCTACAACTTTGCTTTTGGAGCAACTTTCTATCTCTTATAGTTCTAGAGATATGGATCACCCCTCCCAATTCTAGAAATGGTCATATCCCAGGATTGGGGCATTTTTACCCAAAAACCTGAGACACGCGTTCGCTAAAATTTTATTCTCTACAACTTTGCTTTTGGAAGCAACTTTTTACCTCTTATAGTTCTAGAGATATGGAACATCCCTCCCAATTCTAGAAGTTGTCATACCCCAGGATTGTGGCATTTTTACCCAAAAACCTGAGACACGCGCTCGCTAAAATTTTATTCTCTACAACTTTGCTTTTGTAAGCAACTTTCTACCTCTTATAGTTCTAGAGATATGAAACATCCCTCCCAATTCTAGAAATGGTCATATCCCAGGATTGGGGCATTTTTACCCAAAAACCTGAGACACACGTTCGCTAAAATTTTATTGTCTACAACTTTGCTTTTGGAAGCAACTTTTTACCTTTTATAGTTCTAGAGATATGGAACATCCCTCCCAATTCTAGAAGTGGTCATATCCCAGGATTGAGGTATTTTTACCCAAAACCCTGAAACACGTTTACCATAAAATTTCATTCTCTACAACTTTGCCTATGACAGTGAATCTCCATATTTCATAGTTAAGGAAATAAACACGAAAAACTGTTTTCGTATATGACCAAGAAACTCCATTTCGTCGATTTTATTGGTCCCGGTGCCGTGACCCCTGACCCGATTCCCACCAAAATTTTTCCCAATTTTCTGACATCAAATCCTTTCATTTGATAGCAACATGAGCAATTTCTTTGCAACACTTGCTGGGATATTTGCGAAAAAGTTTCACCGACCCTCGAAAAACCATCTTTTTGGTCACTTCCTCGACCATATCTCCGAAACCACTTGATCGATTTTGCTTATATTCGAACTTGAATCATGGGAGGCATGTATCTTCCAGAATGATCGGTTGACCGTTTGGAAAAAAAAGTGGAGACGGACGGACGGGCTGCCGCCTCGATCTACCCCATGTTACAATAAAATTGTAGTAAACGTATAGGACCTTCGTAATGCATCATCATCATAAAACTTTATAGACCATTAGTACCTTTCGGCGTCTCAACCCTAGGATGACGAACTATTGCCTTTCATGCCCTTCTATCAACCGCCAAGAAAATGGTTTTTTCGCTCAGTGAAAGTCCCCTAACTTTTAAATCCGACTTAATTGAACCTATAAATCTACTCCTTCGTCTATCCCTAGCGTTAGGACCTGTGCATTGAAGACCCTTTTAGGTAGACCGTTATTACATAACCTTTGAACGTGCCCGAACCAGCGCAGATGGCTACCCCTTTCCTCCACTTCCACTGGCGTAACCCCTAAATTTTCCCCAATGTCGTCGTTCCTAGTATGATTATCCCACTGCTCGCTCCAATTAAAGTCTGTTAAATTGTACAAAGTTTTGCTAATTTTATTAGTTTTTTTGTGTAAGATATAATTGTCCGCTGTATTTGCGGTGCTTAATGTTTTGTGCTAACTCGGCTGTTCGTCTGGCTTTCTTTGCAGATGACATGTTGTCCGCGAGACCACGGCACGAGTGTCAACTCGTCTGTTTTTTTTGCCTTCGTTGCGGAAGAGTCCTGGCGGTTCCAAAGTTGAAATGAAATTAGCCGAATTCAGGGCTTGACACAATATTCGATTGATTTCAGTGTGTCGCGAAGATCGTGCGGCGCTTTTTTGGCAGCTTAATCCATGCGTGTCGAATTCATTGACGTATGAGACGCATTTGCATTTGCAGATGCGGGCACCAAGGCGCAAGGCCATACAAATTCGGAGCGAGTTGTTATCCTGTGCAGTGCCAACATTTTTTGAAGGGTATGTGTTCAACCCGTTCAACCAAGTATTGGCTTCGGAGCATTGTAATGCCTCGAATCTAGCAACGTCATGTAGGCTTGTAAAGTTCAGATTCTCCTTGATGATTAGTGCTACGTTTATCAAGTCCCAATTTTTTTGATGGTTCGGTTCTGAAGGAATGGATTGGCTGCACTCGTTCCAGGACTCGAGAGTCCTGTCCAAATTGCTGATCAAAATTCCGTCTGAAGAGTTGAGTATTTGAGAGACGATAGTTGATGCACCATTGGCTGAGCTGATGATTACTGGCAGTGAAATATCTGCTAGGAGGCGAGTTCCTAAGCCACCGTGTCATGTGACGTTGGTAACGTCGCTTGCGTCCAAATTTTCTTACGAGATTAATGGTCAGGATAAAGGCGTTCACGTAGTCGATTTTTAAAGTAATTTTATCGACGAATGTTCTCACAGCGTGAACCGCATCCTCGCAACCGTATTTGACTCCGAATCTCATCCCTTAACTCCTAAGTGTATGAAATTATGTCCACCCTAAATTCGAGCCTAAATTGCAGCGGTAATAAGGGCAATATTGAAAAACCCGTCCGAAGCAACGACGCAAAAAATCTCTCCAAATCCCCAAAAAAAACTTAAAATGCAAATAGAAAATTGAAGAAAAAAAAAACAAATTTTTTCATACAAAAAAAAAATTTGTACTAGGGCCGATCCTCAAACTGATCTAGAGCACTTAGGAGAGGCCTCTAACCCACACTTTTATACAAAATAGTTCGCCTCTTTTTTCTCTGCAACACTGCAGAAAAAACCTCATCATCAAAGAAATTTTCACGAAAAAAAGACCAAATATGGTGTAGGGTCACGTGGTCCTTGAGTGGTGAGTTTTGCCCACACTAAGGACACTACAGCCCGAACGACTCAACAGATTTCCTATAGTTTAAGTTTCTTGATTTTCTGATGTCCATATCTTTTATTTAAAACCTTCCATAGCGATATCCGTTCTAATTTCGCAGAGATATAAGTGAAAAAGTTCCACAAACCTTCAAAAAACCACTTTTTCGACCGTAACTTCGAAAGTTTTCAACCGATTTTTCCCAAATCTAATCTCCTAATCAATTTTTACAAAATCTTTCAGGAAAAAAAAAGTTTTTAAAAATCGGATAAGATTTACCCGATTTTTGTAGAAAAAACACGTTGGGCCCTAGTAGAGATTCAGTTTTAGGGCCCTGGTTGAGTCCAGAAGCTCGAAATTAAAAAAAGTTTCTTCCATAAGTTGTCAGGTATACCCACACCTTTCAAACAAAAAAAAAATTATGAAAATCTGAAAAGATTTGCCCGAGTTATGGACAAAAAACCAAAAACCACTTAAACGGCCCTTGGCCCGACATTGCCCAAATTCAATCCCTCGAGTTTTACTCGAGTTATCGTGTTGACAGACAGACGGACGTCGGACGGACATTTTTTTATTGGTGATTCGTCATCTAAGGACCATGATCAATGCTCCCCTTCTACTCCCAGGTCGAAATTCGACTGGTTACAAACGTCGTGGTAAACGCAATGGACCCCTTTTCGAAGAACTAAGTATTTCGTACGGGTCTAAAAAGTAGAGCATTTTTCCAAGCACATGAAAGGCGCAAGAAATGTATCCCAGATGTAGTGCAAAAAGTTTACACTTTGATCACAAAAAATGAGGTACATGACGCTGGCACCCCAACCCCCGCCCCCATCCGATACCATATTATTTTATTGTAAATTATTTGGGGCTGGCTTAGGGCTGATTAGGGCTGCAATCCAAAAAATGTGCCTTCAAGAGAGAGAGAGAAACATTTATTGACATAAAGGTGCTGCTTACATGTTGTAAGTTGCTCTAGTACACATCGAAAAATGTACTACATTAAAAGCACATTTTTTTGACCCGTACGAAGGACAAAGGTCCTATACGTTTACTACAAACAATATTATCGTAACATGGGGTAGACCGAGGTGGGAGTGAGGTGGATGCATTTAATATCGTCTAAAGATGGCGATTCAGCGAAAAATCCCCCTAAACTTTTTTTTCCCTAAACCTTACAAGTTCAAAGATGAGCAAAATCGGTCAAGTGTTTCCGGAAATATGGTCGAAAAAGTGACCAAAAACATGGTTTTTCGAGGATCGGTGAAACTTTTTCGCAAATATCTCAGCAATTAGCACGGATATTGTTCATTTTGGTATCAAATGAGAGCATTTGATCTGAAAAAACTAGAAAAGTTTTTTTTGGGAAATTGGGCGACGATCAAGGACATTAGGCGTGGTGGTGAAAAGGAGGGCTGCGTTAGCATTTTCGGTAAAGATGGCCAGTTAATTACGGATAAGGGTAAAGACCTGGAAGCCTGCCGGGATTATTTCCAGGATCTGTTTGCCTCTGTCAATCCGGTAGTACAAACTGATAGGGAAGCGGGTCCAAGCTGGTAGAGTGAGGAGGAAATTACATTAGAGGAGGTGTCTCGAAAGGTCAGCAAACTGAAGGCAGGCAAATCCGCAGGGGTAGACGAAATTAGGGCAGAATTTATTTAGAATATTGGGCCAAGCGGGATTCAATGGCTTTGTAGGATTTTTAATTTAGCCATGAAGTCGTCAGTCGTACCCACTGACTGGAGCTTCGGTGTTATTGCTCCAATCTTTAAAACCTGTATCAGACTAGACGTACAAAAATGTACATTGGCATGAAAAGAATCACGCCGGTTACGGGTTAAGAAGGGCAACCGTAAAGTTTGTAGCAACTACAGGGGGATTTCGCTTTTGAGCGTGGTCGGAAAGGTCTATGCGAGTGTTCTAGTAGATTTTAGGTTAGGTTTATATTGGAAGAGGTTCTGGACGACTCTCAGAGTGGTTTCAGACCTCTGAGAGGGTGTCAGGATCAGATCTTTTGCCTCAAGCAGGCTGTGGAAAAGCTCTTTGAAAGGAATATTGATCTATACTTGTGCTTCATAGACTTAGAAAAGGCATTTGATTTGTACCGAGGCAAAAGCTGTTTGAGGTGCTTAGCGAATACGGCGTCAGTGGCAGTTTATTGGGCGCCATTAAAAGCATTTACTCAAGGAGCAAGGCTGTGGTAAGAATAGATGGTGAAATTAGTGAGGCCTTCGAGGTTTGTGAGGTAGTTCATCAGGGTTGTTGTCTCTCCCCTCTTCTGTTCATAATTTTCATGGACAAGATCATCAGGCATGCAAATTTGCAAGGAAATGTGAAAGTTGGTCAAGTTATTATGAAAATCCTGGCCTATGCGTATGACTTAACTCTATTATAGATAGTACCAGTGATTTGCAGAGGGGGATTGACTGCCTCAATGTAGCATGTCAGGAGTACGGGATGAAGGTAAGTGTAAGCAAAACTAAGGTTATGCATGTCGGCAAATCTCGGAAAGAGGTAGTTTGTAGTTTAAATGGGGAGGAGCTAGAACAGGTTTCTGAGTTTAAATATTTAGGAAGCATTTTTTCAGAGGATGGCAAGTTAATTAGGGAATTTGAAGAAAGGAGGAAAATGGAAAACGTAGTGGCCAGTCAGTTGAGGTCCCATGTCTTCAACAAAAATGAATTAAGTAGCGGCACAAAGAGTAGCTATTCACAGGTGAATCTTCAGGCCAACGATTTTATATGGTAAAGTTGGGTGGACTGCGGGTACCTTGTGCATGGCCTAGAGGTTTCTGATATGAGGGTTCTAAGAAGCATAGCAAAGGTCAATAGAAGGGAGCTGTGGGATAAGCGTATCAGAAACGACGACATCGGGGAAAATTGGGGTTATGTCAGTGGAAGAGGCGGTAAGGGTTAGTCGGCTGCGGTGGTACGGGCACGTTCAGAGGATGGGTAATAGCAGGCTACCAAAGAGGATTTTGAATGCACAGGTCCCGGGTGTACGCCCTAGGGGTAGGCCAAGGAGAAGGTCTATAGATTCAATAAAATCAGATTTAGAAGTTAGGGGACTTTCACTGAGTGAAGAAACCATCTCCTTGGCAGGGGATAGGTGGGTATGGAGAAGGGTGGTCCAAGATCCCCCGGTTGTTGCGTAAAGACCCCACACCGAAAGGTATAGACGGTCTATAAAGTTTGATGATGATAATGATGAATTGGGTTAGTGGGCACTGGGAATGAACGAAATTGAATTTCTTGATCATATACGAAAGCAGATGGTTTTTCGTCTATATTTGCTTAACTGTGCAATATGGAGATTTACTGTCAGAGCCAAAGTTGTAGAGAATAAAATTTTAGAGAACACGTGTTTCAGAGCTTTTTTCTACAATTGCCATACTTCGAGAGACTTTTCGACATTACCTTGGGTAATTTCTGCAGGTCGTTGGAATTCCGATAGTTTTAAAAACCTTGCCATAATTTGCAATTCCGATAAGTTCGCACCTATTTGCAAAATCTGTTCAATAATTTCGAGTTTTCATAGCACAAGAAATGTACCTTTTATTTACTAGTTTACTTTGAAATATGTACCATTTTACAGGCACATTTTTAGTACATTTCATGTAAAAATTCTCGAAATTGAATTTCACACATTCAATGTACATTCATTGTACTACCACGTTAAAAAGTGTGATCTGGGTGTGATACAGTGTATTATTTGACTGTCATCAAAATTACATAAGACATGGTCAAGCATGACAGGCCTAGTGACATGCTCATCAGTAATTTTAAAGTCAAACGAAGGTAACAAGTTCACATATATTTGTATGAGGTATGAACATACAGTTTTAGCTCGCTCCTCCAGCAAATTGACGTTAGGGCAGTTTAGTGGAGGAAAAAAGGGTTGCTCTCACCGCCGTGCCGTTTTAGACGGCTTCAATAAGGCATTTTCGGCAATTTCCATAACAACTAAGTAGCGACGTATTCAAAAAATTAACAAAATTTATGACATAGAGCTTTCTTGCGACTGACGTAGGCTTTAGGGGATCGTATATTGATTGAATGTTGGTGGTGAATCGTGAATTATCTGGTTCTATTGTGTTGTGGGTGAGGTGTTGTATTTTTTTATGTGTTTCCATCTATCACTGACGCTGTTGCTGCGTCGTTGGTGGGTTCAGCCAGCCGCTGTCTGTGATAAAAGCTAGAACATTAGTCAGTGGAACTTTTCTAAACTCTTCTATGGTGAGATAAAAGTCCCCTAAATGTTTCGTCCTCAGGCTTGCCAAAGTCGGGCAATGGCATAGGAAATGCTTCGATGTTTCAGGTATGTCGCCACACCTTCTGCAGTTTGGATCATCATTAAGTCCCATCTTGTTGAGATGGTATCCTAATGAGTTATGCGCTGTCAGCATTCCTATCAATCGCCTGATTCCGCCTTTATTCAGGCTTAGCAGGAATCTGGTGGTCCTTAAGTTGCGGCCCAACAAAAATTCCTTTGCCTGCCTGCAATTGTGCAGCCTTTCCCATCTACGTTGGTGCATTTCTTCGGCTTCTCTTTTGAGCAGCTCTTTAACGCATCCAGCATAAATACCTAGTGTCGCGTCGGCTCGGCGCCAATAAGTCGGTAGCTGCTTCCCTGTTTTGCCAATTCGTCGGCTCTCTCGTTCCCCAATACGTCTGAGTGACCCGGAACCCAGATCAAGGAGATAACATTATCTCTTGATAAGGTTTCCAGGCTCTCTCGACTGTCGAGTACCGTTTTCGCTGAAAATTTGCAAGAGGAGACAGCTTTGATCGCCGACTCACTGTCCGAGCACCTTTCACCTGCTTTTCTGTCAGTATGCGACAACTTTCACTTATGGCTAGAGTTTCTGACTGAAACACTGTTGCATAGATTCCTAGAGCGATTGATACATTAATATTCAATTCCTCACAGTATATCCCTGCTTCCGCGCCTTCGTCAGTCCTCGACCCATCAGTGTACATCGTCAGGTCTCTCTCTACAGGAAATTTTCTTTCTACCCACTCTTGCCTGCTCGGCAGAACTACCTCAAAACCTCTGTCGAATCGGAATACGGCTTCGATCTGGTCACTTGGCATCTCTACTTCCCCGAATTGATTCTTCAGGTACGCTAAGATTCCTGCGTGTCCCATCTTTCTGCCTGATGCTATCCAATGACCCTGCCTGTACAGTCTCGCCACTGTCGACCTGGCTTCTCTTCTCACAAACAAGTCGATAGGGTCTAAAGACAAAAGCACCTCCAACGCCGCTGTTGGAGTCGACGTCATCACCCCAGTGATACTTAGACATGCCAGTCTTTGTACCTGGGTGAGCTTTTTCCCGATCACTTGTACCTCTGCTACGTGAGACCAGAGCATACATCCGTAACTCAATATTGGCCTCACTATCGCCTCATACATCCAGTATAACACTGATGGTCTGAGACCCCAGCTTTTTCCGAATGCTCTTCGGCAACGCCAGAATACTTTGATCGCATTACCTATCCTTTCTTCAATGTGCTCCTTCCAAGTCAGTCGCTCATCTAAAATCACTCCAAGGTATTTCACCTTGTTTGATAAAGTCGGTTGAGTTCCAAAGAGCCTTGGGGCTTGAATTACCTTCCGACTTTTGGAAAACAGTACGAGACCGGTTTTATCTGCGTTGACTTTTAGCCCGGTTTTCTCGCACCACCTTTCCACCACTCGAAAGGCCCTTTGCATCAACGGTCCCAAGACTTCTTCGAATCGACCTGACACAAGAAGCGCTAAATCGTCAGCAAACCCTACTGTCATGTGGCCTGCTCCGTTCAAATCAGTTAAAAGGTCATCGACGGTCATATTCCACAAAATCGGTGGCAAAACACCACCCTGTGGGCAACCTCTGTCAACAAAACCTGTCCTGCAAATTCCCAACATATTTATTGCCAGTAGCCTCCCACTGAGCATCGCCATTATCCATCTTATCAGCATCCTGTCGTGGTTAAATATACTCATCGCTGCTTTTATAGCCGTAAAGGTTACTTTGTTGAAAGCCCCCTCTAAATCTACAAATGCCGCTAGAGTAAGAGTCCCCTGCGCCATGTTCTTTTCCAGATTGTGAACAACCTGATGAAGAGCAGTGTCTACTGATTTTCCAGATAGGTAAGCGTGCTGATTTCTGTGCAATGGTTTCACTTTCAAAATCACGTCTCTTATGTACCTCCTCTCCAGCGTCTTCAAAACAAAGGAAGTGAGGCTGATTGGTCTATATGAATTTGCCTGGTCATAGGATATACAACCGGGCTTCGGTATAAACATAACTTCAACCTCTCTCCACGTTCTGGGGACATAACCGAAAGCTAAGGTGGCTTTCAGTATGCTTTTGAGTGGCTTAAGTATCAAATCAGATGCTTTTTGAAGCACGATCGGATAAATACCGTCTCTTCCCGGTGACTTGTAGGGCTTAAACGAGTTAATAGCCCATTCTAGCCTCCTACTTGTCACCACTTTATCCGCCAGCGACCAGTCAGTCCTATTAGGGGTTCTGACTTCCTGCTTCGCTGGCGCTTCGTTTGATTTTACACTCGGAAAAAGCTGTTTCATGAGTAGGTCCACAACCTCTTCATTAGATTTTGTGTATGTCCCATCATCCTTCTTCAGCATCTCCGGGTATATCGGGTCTTTCGCTAAGGCCTTACTAAGTTTCGCCGTTGCTTTCATATCTCTGACTTCGTCACAGAATTGGAGCCACGCCGTCCTTTGGGCAGTCCTAAGAGCACTCTTGTTCTCTCTTAGCGCTACTTTGTACCGCTCCCATTCTTCTCCATCCCCGGCCTTACCCGCCCTGTTGAAACACCTCCGCGCTTCTTTCCTAAGTTTCTCTAACTGTTTGTTCCAGTATCGAGTCCTTCGGACGAATGTTTGTTTCAACGGACAGGCAAGCTGGTAGGATTCTAAGAGCGCTCTCTCTAAGTGTCCTAAAACTTCCTCGATTTCTTGTCGAGTCTGTGGTTGCGCAGTCGAAACGTTCAGGTTTTCAGGGAATCGTATAGGTCCGCGCAGTATATGTTATCCTTCACTACTGTGTTTTGGGGAATTTCCAATGCTTTATGATGAGAACATACTCAGTATGCACTTTAATAAAATTGCATTACATTAGTCGATTACACTATAGTTCGTTATGCTTAACAGTAACATAAAATCTTGAGACGATGGAATCGTACGGGTCCGTGTAGCCTTGTCTGTTTTGTCTAACGCACAGCTGTCACTCATCACAAAGCAGTAAAAGAAAAATGAACTTTAAAAAAATTCTTATCAAAAGAGTTGAAGAAGAGAACAAAAAGCCAGATGTGAAGGAAGTAGAAGCACATGAAGAGCAAAGACTTTCTGCAGAGATTATTCCAACTCTCCCGTCAGTAAGTGACTCAGAAGAAAAAGAAACACCCGATGGGTCATCAAATTCACTTCTCACGGAGAGGACATCAAAGGTATTTCAGAGTGACAATAAAGTTAAAGGGCATGGAAGTAGGGACAGCACTTATGAGGCGAAAAACGATAATAAAAAATCATATTACAAAAAGTGGAGGGCAAAGCTTAAGGAAAGTGAGGAGCAGCAAATAGAAAATGCTTGCAAGGGTATACTTTTCTTTAACGTCAATTTTTCGAAGTTCATTTGATTGTTTTTCAGGAAATAACTCGGAAGTTGGAGATTCGCTGTCCGATATTGTCGTTCAGTCACATAAAGAGAACGCCAATCGCCAATGACGAACCTGACTTGCACTTTTGGAATTCCCTGACTCATTGACGCAAGGTTGCAGGACTGATTTAGATGCGGGTGCGAAAATTGACGATAATTCCTGAAAGTGTTAGATTTTCTAATAAAGTGTACTAAGTGCTCTGCTCGCGGTGCATTCCTGAGTAGCAGCCTAAACTGAAATTTTCATTTGATGCGTTTCTTTATGTTAGTTGAGTTCTATGATGTCAAAGATTTTTGGACTTTTAAGGAAGGCTTTTAAACAGATCCCGAAGCACTCCATTTTCCAAAGACTGCGTGTTGAATGAAGGTAACGTGTAAAGAACGAAGGACTTGTTTTAGTATTTTGAGAATTTCGAGTCGAGAGACGTGTGAGTGAGTACGAAAGTTTATGCTTTTGCTTCATCTCTCATTGTCTCTGGTCTCATTCTTTTCCAAATTTATTTGGTTTGGACGAGTGGAATGGGAAGTTCGTAGCCGAACGGAAGACAAGGACGACCATATTGAAGGAGGAATGTGAGACATTTCTCTATTTGGTAAGAGGGAATTGCGTTCCTGAAAGTTTTGTTCATTTTGGTGTCAATTGAAAGAACGCTGGGACCAAAGGAATGGACGAAAGCAGACTATTGGAGATTTGCTGTCAATTAGGCTAAATTTCTCATTTTGAAAGTGAAATTTCCCGATTACGAAGATAGTGTTACCTGTACGTACCTTTCTCGTTTAGTTGAGAATTAAGGTTTTCAGCTCTCCGCACATGACTAAATTTTTTGATGATTTCTTCATAAGTGATTTCAGTTGTCCTCCGTAATAGATTGCGAGCCAAGTTTCCTGTGCCTATAGAATAATCTCAAACGCAGAGGAATAAAGTTAAATTGACACATTTATTTGTCAAAATTTAGCTGGATTTACGTTGGGGTCGACCCCTTTGTGATGTTTGATGAAGTAGGTTATAGGCGCCGAACATGAAATTTTTTAACAAGGGGCTCTTGCATGTAAGATCGTTAATAAAGTAACCGAATGTTTTTAGCGCCGTTTTTCAGTCATTTCCCGATTTTCCTCTTCCTCGTACCTCTTTTCTCTTCTAATTTTCCGATATCCAGTTTTTCGGCTTCCAAATTTCCCGGTATCTAGGATTAGATTTATCAGTTTGGCCCGGTCCATTACTGGTCCTTGAAACACAGATCTGATGATCCTTTGTTTCGTAACCCGTTCATCATGTAAATCTCGAAAACCTTCCAGTCCCTACCAGGAACCTGTCTAGAGCGGCAGGTCCCATTTTGGAGACATTTTCGGGTTGGACTACATGACTTCCTAGTGTCCAGAACCTTAGTGAGGAGAATTTTGGGCATTCGCATATGACGTGAACGCCCGTCTCCTCACTTGGGCCACAGGTGCAACTGGGGTCATTAGAGATTCCCATTCTTGCCAGGTGCTTGCTTAGTCCGCAGTGCCCGGTGATCGCACCCACCACCCTCTTGATGCGTGTCCTGTCCATATTTAGCAGTTCTTTGGCCCACTTCCCATCGGGCACCGGGAAGAAACGCTTTGTGTGCATTCCTCCTTCATAAATGTTCCAATGGTTAGCGAATTCCGACCTCACCCAACTCTTTATTGCTTTTACGCATGCCGAGTGTGGGATGGGTATGAGAGGTTCTGGCCCGCAACCCAATGTAACCGAGCCTGTCCTCGCCAGCTCATCCGCCTTTTCGTTGCCCTCCACGCCAGAGTGTCCGGGAACCCAGACCAGTGTCACCTGATTTCTCAGTCCCATCCGGTTCAAGGTTTCCTTTAACTCTTTTACTAGCTTGGATGTAACGACAGGCGAGATGAGCGCTTTGATCATGCCTCTGGTGAGATTTCTTCCCGCGCTCCCATCAGTGCCGCGAAAATCTCAGCCTGAAAGACGTCGGCATACCCACCTAGGTGGTACCACCTTTCCGCCAACGGTTCCGGGGAGAATACTCCGGCTCCCGTACCTTCTGAAGTTTAAGAGCCATCAGTGAAACTCACAATTACTTCATCTGATAGGCAGCTTGGCCAACCTTCCAGCCATTCAGACCTATCGGGTATGACAGTCTCAAAACGCCTTACGAAGTCCGTCTCCGGTTTCATTCGGTCCCTAGGCATCTCAAAGACCTCGTTAGTGATAGCCTTCTTGATTCTCCCATGGCCCAAAGTGAAATTCTGAGACAGTCTATCCGCCGTAGCAAAAGCTTTCGCCTTCAATGCCACGTGGACCGGTGGCAGGTTAATTAATGTCTCCATAGCCACCGTGGCTGTCGATTTCATAGCTCCGGTAATACAAATGCATACCAGCCTTTGAATCTCGTTCATCTCTTTCCTCGCACTCCTAATGTCGAGCCTCGGCCACCACACAACGCAGCCGTGACTCATCATAGGTCTTATGACAGCTTCATACATCCACCGTATAGCCTTGGACGGCAGGCCCCAGTTTCTTCCAAATGAGTTCCTGCATATCCAGAAGGCTACTAGAGCCTTCCTTGACGTGCTCGATCCAGTTCAACTTACAATCGCGAATAACTCCCAGGTATTTCACCCACGCTCCAGGAAAGATATCTTTATTGAACAGCCTCAATTTCCCCACCCGTTCGTGACCAGACGTCCTTCTACTAAAAAGGACAATGTCAGTCTTGTCCGGATTTACCCTGAGGCCGTTGTTTCGACACCATTCCTCCACTATCTTCAGCGAGTATCTCATTCGGTCGCCCGATGTGCTCTAAAACTTACCTCTGATCAAAATTGTCAGATCGTGCGAATACCCTTGAGCGAAAATTCCTTCGTCGTCCAGCCTCCTAATTAGGGAGTCCACGACCATGCACCACAGCAGTGGGGATAGTATTCCCCCCTGAGGGCAGCCTCTAGATGCCAGGAAACTTACCTTGTGGCCACATACCGTTGCCTCAACTGCCCTGAGCATACTAGTGATCCACCTCGTTACTACCGGTGCTACTCCTCTACTCTCTAGGGCCTGGCGAGTGATCTCAAAAAAGCACCTTGAATATCCATAAAGCATCCAAGTGCAATTTCCTCACCTTCAAAAGATCTCTCTATCTTGGCCACCAGATTGTGAAGAGCAGAATCGGTAGATTTCCCTACCTGGTATGCGTGCTGATTCGCATGCAGCGGATACCTCGGAAGGATTTCGTCCCTGATATAGAAATCTATCAGCCTTTCTAACGTTTTCTGTACGAAAGATGTGAGAGTGATAGGCCTGAAGTCCTACACCTCACAATGGGAGGGTTTACCTGGCTTCGGTATAAATGTTACCTTAACGGTTTCCCACGCCATTGGTATGTGACCAAGAGCTAGCGAACTTTGCAGGGTTCTGCAGAGCGGTTCCAACAGAATCTCTCCGGCTTCTTTTAGAAGACCAGGTAATATTCCGTCGTTTCCCGCCGACTTGAATGGCCTGAACCTCCCGATGGTTCTCCGAGGTCTCTTTTCTCGTTACTGCAGCCCGGGAAATGGGTTTCCAGAAGATGTACAGCCGTTTCATTCCCGCAACTCGTGAATTCCCCACCCGGCATCAATAATGAGCCTGGTGTAAGCTTCGAATTCTTTGCAAGGATTTTATGAATTCTGGCATAGTCTGGAACGTGATCCATTTCTGCACAGAAGTTTTTCCATGCCTCCCTCGCTTTCCACCGGACCGCCTTACTGAACATTCTCTGTGATGTTCTGTACGCGTTCCAATCTACATCCCTGGAGGTTCTCCTGGCTTTATTCCAGGCTTTACGAGCTGTTTTCCGAAGTTCTCCGATCGCTCGGCTCCATAGTTCCATAGCTCTAGGATACCAGTATACGGAACTTTTTCCACAGAAAATCAATTTTTTGCGTTACGAAATTTATGAACGGCCCCGTAGCACAGACATCGTAAAGTTTGATTTCACTGATAGTGCGTAGACGTCCCAATCAGCTAAACTTTGTTCGTTGATACAAGATATTACTTGCGTCATTTCTTTTCTCCCTTTTTGTTTGTCCACAAATTTGATCTTCCTAAGCGATACAAAATTGTATATAACACAAATTAAAGCAAATATGAAATGTGTAGTAGTGTTAGTGGATTACTTAAAATTTTTGTGGACTACGTATTTTCAGCAGAACAAACCAGCGTGAATTGTGTATGTGATGGTTATGTAAACCCAGTCTATATGTAATTTGTCATAGGCTTTGGTGATGTCGCTCAAGAGTAAAACCTATGAGGGGGGGCCAATGCCGATACCTTGAGGCACCCCAAATTTTTTACTGAAAATGGAGAAAATGTGAGGGTAGAACGGACATGAAGTGGTGTAATAAACTGAATTACCGAGACTTTGAATTTTAAAAATTTATCATACTGGAGGAGAATCGTAAGATTGTGCAGCGTTTCGTTTCAACTCGTTCCACTAAGATTTACATGCACAAAATACAAGCGAATACGCGAAAAGAGAGATTAAAGAGAAATAAAAAAAGACTCTCTCCCTGTAAGTCGAACGCTCTGCAGGTAAAGCCTCAAATCTGACTTAAGAAGACTAAATGATATCACTTGGCTTAGGTGGTACTGGAACATTTGTAAAAACTGAATCAACTTTATTAAGTTGCGCATATGGATAGATAGATTTCTTGATCTCGGAACATAGATCTTGCGATCATTTGTTCCTAACCCCATCATTTAAATCACACAAACCTTCCTGTTAACTCTAAGAACCTGTCCAAAACACCAGGTCCAAGGTGGACAACATCTGATGGCTGCACGACGTATCCTCCCAGCAGCCTGCTTGGGACATTCGCATATCACGTGAATACCCGTTTCTTCTTCTGATCCGCACGCACATCTGGAAGTTGCCGACAGTGTCCAGTAATCGCTCTGACAACCCTCCTAATGCGATTCCTGCCCATCTCTAGCAGACTTTCGGCCCATTCCGAATTGGGTTTCGGGAAAAAGCGCTTTGTATAAACGCCTCCTTCGTACCTATTCCAGTACTCCGCATGCCTTTGCATCACCCAATCTCTCAGCGCTTTCGAACAGATTGATCTAGCAATCGGCAAATACAGTTTAGGGCTATTCTCGAGAGCCGTCGAGCCCGCGAATATGGAACTTGGTCAATCATTAATTCATAGTTTCGTTCAGTGGAAGGCTCACAGGCTGTCACAACTTGTCTGGAAAGTGAGGATCTTCGGGAAGGATGTTGAAATTAGCCCTCAGGTGAAATGTCTGGGGATGACGCTCGACCGTAAGCTGAACTGGATTGTCCATGTAGAAGATAAGGCTCAAAAAGCTCTGACAGTCTTTTTGAATTTGCAGAAGTACAATCGGAAAGAGCTGGGGCATATCCTCAAAAGCAATTCTGTGGATGTTCGAAGCGGTAGTAAGGCCCACGATAAGTCATGGCTGCGTAGTATGGTGGTCAAGGCTTAACATACAGGCGGCGAGGGAAAGGACGAAAGAAGTTCAAAGGTTGGTGTGTGTATGTGCCACGGGTACCATGAAGACAACGGCAACGGCGGGCGGCCCTGGAGGTGCCGTCTAACGACATCATAGCGAAGGCGAAGGCATAGGAAGATCAAAAATATGATATCTGACAAGATCTTTGAAATGCCGTGCCTATGACACAGAAACTGAGTTTCGAAAGAAATTTTCTCCCGAACAGTGATAAGTGGGCGAAAGGGTGACCAGCTATGCTACTAGATAGTGAATGGGTACAATTTACAGACGGATCGAAGACTGGTGAAGGGACCGGATTTGGCGTATATGACCGCATCCCCATCCCGAATTCGCTTCGCGCGAAAGCGGTGATGGCGGAGCATAGAAAAAGTTGGACAGCGTACGAAGAAGGAGCACATACTAAGCGTGTCTTCCCCACCGCGGACGAGAAGTGAACTAGGGAACTCCTGACGATGGGGCGGGATCGCATAAGGAGGGTGGTTAGTGCGACGACTGGACGTTGCGGACTAAACAAAGAGACGAAAATGAGGATTCAAGGTGACCCAGAGTGCTCCTGTGGCTTGGAAGTGGATACGGATCTTCACGTTATGTGTGACTCAATTCCTTCGGCTTAGACTCAGATACAGGAACCCTCAAGTTGATTAAGACAGTTCTGCCATTTATTCTACCACAAGTGACTCACCTCTTCAACCAGATTATCATGCGCTCCACTTACCCCAAGAAATGGAAGCTGTCGAAAGTTTTCCCTAATCACAAAAAATCCAGAACGTTTAATCTTCCAGACTTTCGGGCGATACACTTAATTCCTGTACTGTCTAAGTCACTAGAAAACGTTCTGGCTAGACATGTGGCCTCCTTTGTGTCGTCTTTCAATTTGCTGCAAAAAAATGTTTCCGGTTTTCGGCGTGGTCACAGCACAACCAAACCACAGCATTATTGAAAATAGTAGATGATGTGCTGAGGAGTTTTGGGAGAAGTGAAGTTACGTGTCTCATGTTACTAGATTATTCGAAAGCTTTCGACACAGTGGAACATGTGTTGCTGAGGCGTAAGCTGTGTGATAAGTTTTTTTTTAAACGTCTGCACTGGATCTCATCAGTAGCTTTTTGTATGAACGCGCGCACTGTGTTCAGGTTGGTTACACTTCTCAGTTTCTGCCAGTTGTTAGAGATCGACAAAGTTGGCGGATGGTCTGAGGATAATCACCTGGTGCTGAATCAAAGTAAAACCGAGGTTATCTGCTTCAGCAATTCAGAAGTGTCAACTTGTGGTGATCACAGTAATTCATTTTAATTTAATTTTAATTATAATCTAATAACCGGGAAACCGGGTATATATACTTACACATTTTCGTTAATAAATCAGAATTGTTTCAACCTCGAAAGAGGTAACAACTCTCTTTCTATACGTAGAACTAGTTTCTCCATAAACTTCTATGTCAGATTTCAGTGTTGGGGGCGAGGTTATCGAGTGGAGTGAATCGGTGGAAAATCTAGGTCTGTTGATGAACCGGAATCTGTCTTGGCGGCCGCAATGCAATCGTGTCTCTACTAGGGTGTTTACTGGTCTAAGAACTTTGTGGGCTCACGGAAATATCACATCACGGAGGATGCAATTTATTTATTTATTCAAATGACTTTAAGAAATTTCACAGTATATCTTAACTGCTAGTCAACTTAATGCGCGATTGAAGGTACCGCCTCCTTCCGAGACAACCCATGAAACCGAGGCAACGTTGGACTCCGAATGTACCACCTGGAAAAACACGTTTTCGGAGTTTGAAAATGCGCAAGTTTTAGATGAAGTAGCTTTTGATGAAAAGGTGGAAAGCTTCCAAAAATTTCTCTTCAAAGCGAACAAGCGGCTTCCTGGACCTATACATCCATCAGTGAAATTCTACAAACTACGTCAAGAGCAGAGAAATCGAAAACTTACGTCAGCCCAACACTCACGTTCATCAAACTCACAGAGAACGGATGCAAAGGCAAAGCAGAGACGTAGAGATCAA
Source organism: Pseudolycoriella hygida (assembly GCA_029228625.1). Taxonomy (NCBI): domain Eukaryota; kingdom Metazoa; phylum Arthropoda; class Insecta; order Diptera; family Sciaridae; genus Pseudolycoriella; species Pseudolycoriella hygida. The sequence continues at coordinate 167,189,613 of CM055403.1, forward strand.
TACGACTACGAGTTAGCACAATACTGGTATTACAATCAGCGCAAAAAGGCGGTTAGAATGGTCATGACTAAAAACAGTTCACGACAATGTAAAATCAAGATGGACATAATGGAAAACCATTTCAAGTCTTCCTTCGAATCAAAGAATGATAAAAAATTGGAATCATACCTGACGACAGAAAAACATCCAATTGTGTCAATAAGTGAGGAAGAAATTCGAAAACAAATTAAGAAAATGCCAATGGACACTTCGGCGGGTCTAGATCGTGTACTGGTCAAGACTCTGCGACAACTGAATGTGGCCAAGCCCATTTCATCAATAGCAAACGCAATGCTACGGTCGTCTTACGTTCCAAATGGATTTCGGAAAGGCATAATGATTTTCATTGACAAAGAAGGTGACACGAATTCAGTAAGCAACTGGCGGCCGATTACAATATTCTCTGTCATTAGGAGGATAATCGAGAAGGCACTTGATTCGTTACTCCGTAATCAGGTTAAAATAAACTGCAATCAACGTGGATTTGTGTCTGGAATAGCTGGGTGTCATGTCAACGCGAGATTGGTGAATGCGTGTCTAGTTAAAGCGAAGAAATTTAAGAGAAACTGCGTGGCAGCTTTTCTGGACGTATCAAAGGCTTACGACAGAATTGGTCATTCGCATATATCGGAATCACTTAAGTCAAAGGGGACGGCAGAAAACCTACACGACTTAATAATGAGCTTGCTCACTAACAACATCGTCGAAATAGCAATTGGAAAAGCAACCTCAAATCCGATCCCGATCAACTGCGGTGTGGCTTAAGGTGCGCCATAATCACCGATTTTATTCAACATCGCAATTGACTTCATATACGAAGAAATATGTGATCCACAATACGCCCAGACCAACGGATTCAGTCTGTTAGGAGAATACGACCCAATTTGCCTGTCCGGATTCGCCGATGATCAAGCCGTGACATCCGATTCAGAAACTGCAGCTGTCCGCACTATTGAGCTCATCAAAATCCTGTTTTTGAAAATCGGCTTAGAAATAAATCCCGCGAAAAGCCAAGCAATTATCATCAGGAACGGAAAATTGATCGAAGGGACTTTACTCCTAGCAGACGGGAGCGAAATCGCAGGAGTGAAACAGGGTGAAAGAATTAGATATCTCGGTTGTTCCTTCACCTCGGAGTTAGTCTTCAACAACTCAAGCATAGACACTCTCAATAAGAACCTTCAATTGTTGTCGACATCACCAGTTCTCAAACCCGACCAAAAGCTCAACGTAATCAACCAATACGTCTTCCCATCGTTGATATATCCACTGCAATCAGCCCCATTAAATAAAATTCCGGCGTATGTAACACAGGGTTTAGATGTTATGATTCGGAGAACCGTCAAAGACATAATTGGTCTACCGATGCGAACGACTGATTTCTTGTTCTACTCACCGAGAAGATTCCGTGGCCTCAGTCTACTACGGACAGAGTGGGAAGTTTACCTACAACATTTCGCCATAGCGCAGAAACTTTCCCATGTTAACGATGAACTATTCCAAAGCATATCAGACTGTAAAGCAGAAATGGACGAATGTATTCAATCATTAAACGTGGCAGGCGATACATCAAAATCAATTCGAACAGAACTTCGCAATCAATGCTTCGATCAATGGTGTAATCTGAAGTATCAAGGCTCCGGAGTAATTCATTTCAAAAACCACACACCCAGCAACGACTTCGTATACAACAAGAATTCGTTGTCGTCGTCAGAATGGGTTACAGCGATCAAGCTCAGCACGAATTACGCAAATCTCAATGGTGTTCCAGGAGTAGGTAGCAATTCCCTCCTCTGTCGCAAATGCAACAGAGAGAAAGAAACAATCGCACATGTACAGGGAAGCTGCGACTCTAACAACCTGCTAATAGCATCGAGACATCACGGAATTAAGCATCGCCTCGCGGAATTACTTCGAGCAAAAGGATACACATGCTTTGACGAAGTTTATGCCATCGACACGGAAGGCCACTCTCGATTTAGCGATATCATAGCTTTCCATCCTAAGACTAGCAATGCATACATTATTGACCCGACCATAAGATACGAAGTGAGCAACGCCGACCAAGACAATGACGCTAGAGTGGAAAAAGACAACATCTACAAAAAGTGCATTCCGTTTTATCAGGAAAAATACGTGCAGACCTTTGGCGTTCGGAATTGGTCAGTTCGCGGATTATGGTTTGGCAGTCGGGGAGCCTGTGGACTGAGTGTGATAGAATTTTTTAAAGAATTTAAACTAGGCGTGTCAGAGCTCAGGAAGCTATCTGAGGAAATTGTGATAAAGACTCTGCACATAATCAATAATCATATTTATAATTGACAATAGTTGACGAAAAAGGAAACGATAAAATTGACGAAAATCACATCAACTTTTAGTTTGTAAGAAGATTGTCCTGTGATAGATTAGTACGCCGTGTATCGAGCAACTTAATGTAATTAAGCGGCACACATTTTATTAAATAAATGTTTTCTCTCTATAGCAGTACAATCTAACACAATACAATAGTTAAATCAAGAGATGTCATCGCAAAACGTTACAGAAATACAAAAAATACACTGATTTTTACATATTTACATCTAGGCTGTTAATCCACGTTATTGCTTCGTCTGATGTTAAGTGCAAGTCCTCTAAACTACCGGAAAAGCGACGACTAGGACAATGACTCAAGATGTGCTGCATCGTTTGGTTTGCACCACAATCGCAAAGTGGGGACTCTGCAAAATTCCATTTATGCATGAGAAAAGCGCAGCACCCCTGTCCTGTTCTAAATCTGTTAATTCGCAGCCAGAGTCGCCGAGGAAGGTCGAGGCCGTTAACCGGTTCCGTTGGGTCTTCAACTAGCTGCTTATTCACTAAAGTTGTGTAACGCCACCACTCTTTCCATCTGGTCTTTAGTTCGTCAAGATTACTCCAATTTTCGGTAGAAAATCCAGAAAGGTTTCCTTGATTTCAGACGAAGGCTGGAGGGAGCTTGTTCCAAGTCTCTATGTAAAGGCAGATCATTGTCTGATTCAATTTTCTCGCATTCTCTTAGGGCTGCCTCTTCTCTACGAATATGTGAAGGTGTTATGTTGCTCAGAATGTAGAGCCATTCCACTTCTGTAGGGTCTACTGAGCCGGAAACGGTTCGCAGCGCTTGGGTTATCTGAGTATCGACTTTGTTAACGTGGCAGCTGTTCGTGTTCATCCATACCTGAACACAATACTCGGCTACGGGTAAAATGATTGCTTGAGCGGTGATACGTAGAGTTTTCGCTGTGCACCCCCATGTAGATCCGGTAAGTTTTTGGAGTAGGTTCACGTGCGACTTCAATTTTGCATTTATCCGTTCGGCATTCATCCGATATGTTAGACTGCGGTCAAGTGGGACACCTAAGTAGGTAGGGCTCGGAGTATATTCTACTACGTCACCGTTCATTCTCACGTCTAGCTTCCTATTTGCTTGCTTATTATTCAGGTGGAACACGCAGTGCAAAGTTTTTCCTACATTCGGTTTCAGTCGCCACTCTTTGAAGTATCTAGACAGGGTGTCCAAATCGTCGTTTAAAGTGTTTTGGAGTTCCTCAAATGTTTCAGCTTGGAACGCTAGAGCAGTGTAGATGAACTTTCGAGAATGTGTCGTGGGAAGGTCCATCACGTGTACGCAATATAAAAAGCAGGGTAGAACGGAACCTTGTAGAAATCCGTCATTTAGCACTCTTTTCCTACTGGTTTTACCATTGATTTCCACTTGTAAGTTGCGATCACTCACCAAGTTCGTCACTAACTGCAGGGTTTTTCGACATGGAATAATCATGCTCAATTTAAACAGTAGTCCCCGCTTCCAAACTGTGTCGTAGGCCGCCGACAAATCCAAGAATACCACACATGTCTTTAAGCCTTTCTGGAAACCAAGTTCGATATAGTTTGTCAATGATAAAACCTGGTCGCAGCAGTAGCGGTTCTTCCTAAAACCTGCTTGTTCCTTGGGGACATTCTCTTCGATAGCACCTCTAATTCTTGCCAAGATGACTCACTCTTTCAAACAGTTTGTTGCTACAGCTCAGAAGGGAGATCGCTCGGTAGTTTTCGGTTAGATGTGGCAGCTTGTTAGGCTTTAGAAATGCGATGACTTTAGATTTCTTCCACTGTTGCGGTACTTTTCCGGTCTCGTAGATGTTTGTAAATAATTTTGAGAACCAATTTAATGCCGTTGGGCAAATTTTTCAAAAAATTAGAGAGGACTTTGTCCGGGCCGGGAGCAGTGCCATTTTCCTAACTTCAATTTCCTCTGACGAGACTGGAGAAGCGTAACTAGATGTATGAGGGCTAAGTCTCAGGTTGCGGAGGTACCCTTTTTTAACGATGGTCCTTTGCTTCTGGTTTACTTTCATTTTTGCGTTTTCTACTAGTTTCGAGGCAATTTGGTCTGGCGTAACCGGGTACACTTTCGACGACTTGCGGGATTTTCCGTTTAGTCGACTTATGGGCATGGGGTTCTGCTAGACTTAGCAAAATTGAGTGAATTCATTTTCTCTTCCCAGGTGACTTTTCTATTTTTATCCAATGAATCCAGCAGATGTTTGCCTGTCTCTTTATTTCCCGTAGCTTTAAACCTATCGTAGAGCAGTTGACTTTCTTCGTTCCTTCCGAGAATGTAAGCTTCCCTGTGACCTCGGGAGATCGATTTCTTCGCCGCTGAGGATGCAATTGAATTTTGTGAAAACTTTGCTGTTACCCCACTTCACTTACTGTTGCGAAGTCTTTATTTTCGGGCTAGACTACCAGAGTAAGAGGACGTTAGAGGTAGCCTTCAATAGCTGTGTGAGATATGCTTTTGAGTTGCGCCGTAGGGATGGAGTTTCGGATTATAAATGCAGGATCTTGGGTAGTGGCATACTTGAGTACCTAGAATATCGTGCTCTGCTGTTTCATCGACAAGGTGATTAGGACGCGAACGCCATCGAATTGAATTGAATTGAACCTTGCTTTGCGGGTATATTTTTTGAATTTACGTCGTTGTCGTGTCACAACTTGCTGTTGTGATATCACAAATTGCTATTGTGATATCACAACTTTGCGTTTCGGGTAAATTTTGAATTTACGCCGTTGTGATGTCACAACCAATCTATACTAACCACTCTCATATATTTTATTCACCATTCTCAAATTATACATTCACCACAACTGTTGTGATATCCCAAGAAAAGCTTTGTGACATAACTACGACATTTTCATGTGTGGATGCTAGGCGATTATGTCGTATATTTTTCGAAAGTGGTCGAACTAGGACCCATTACATGTTCCTGGTGCGCGAAGGTTTTCGTGATTTTTAAATGATGAACGTGAAAAGGAACAAAGGCAGAGGCTTTTATAAGGATTTCGAACTGGGGGGGATTTTCGGCATGGGGGCCCAATTTTTTCATTGAAGGGGCCCCAAATTTTTAATCCCAACAAAAACCTCTTAAAAGGTAAAATGTGACGCAGTCCCTAATGTCCATCATCATCATCATCATCATCAAACTTTATGGACCATTATTACCCTCCGGTGTGAGGTCTTTATGTCACAACCCCAGAATGGTGAACTATCGTCCTCCATGCCCTTCTATCGCCTGCCAAGGAGATGGTTTGTTCGCCCAGAGAAAGTCCCCTAACTTCTAAATCTGATTTAATTGAATCTATAAATCTTCTCCTTGGTCTACCCCTTGGCCTAACACCCGGGACCTGTGCACCCAAGATCCTTTTCGGTAACCTGTTATTACCCATCCTTTGAACGTGCCCAAACCAACGTAGACGACTGGCCCTTGCTTCCTCTTCCACTGACGCAATCCCGAAGTTTTCCCTAATGTCGTCGTTCCTGATATGATTATCCCACTGCTCCCTCCTATTAACTTTCGCTATATTCCTAAGAACCCTCATATCAGAAACCTCCAGGTCATGCACTAGATATCCACAATCCACCCAACTCTCACTACCATACAGAATCGTCGGCCGGAATATTGACCTGTGAATAGCTAACTTCGTTTCGCTACTTAATTCCTTCTTGTTGAACACGTGCGACCTCAACTGACTGGCCACCGCGCTTCCCATTTTCCTCCTTTCCTCAAATTCCCTAACCAACTTGCCATCCTCTGAAAAAATGGTTCCTAAGTACTTGAATTCAGAAACCTGCTCCAGCTCCTCCCCATTTAAATTGCAAGCTATCTCCTTCCGAGATTTGCCTATACGCATAACCTTAGTTTTCCC
>CM055403.1:167204238-167217934 GCA_029228625.1 Pseudolycoriella hygida
TGAAACACGTGTTCTCTAAAATTTTATTCTCTACAACTTTGCCTTTGGAAGCAACTTTCTAACTACCATAGTTCTAGAGATATGAGTTATCCCTCCCAATTCCAGAAGTGGTCATATCCCAGGATTGGGCCTTTTTTCCCTGAAACCCTGAAACACATGTTCTCTAAAATTTATTCTCTAGAACTTTGCTTTAAAAAGTAAATCTCCATACTGCATAGTTGAGCAAATATAGACGAAAAATCATCTGTTTTCGTATATGACCAAGAAACTCAATTTCGTCCAGTCCATTTGTCCCAGTGCCAAGACCAGTGACCCGGTTTTCACAAAAAAATGTTTTCAAGTTTTGTGAGATCAAATGCTTTTATTTGACACCAAAATGAACAATTTCCTTGCCATACTTGCCGCTATATTTGTGAAAAAGTTTCACCGTCATTCGAAAACACATGTCGACCATATCTTCGACTGATTTTGCTCATTTTTGAACTTAAATCATGGGAGGCTCATGCTTTCAGAGAAAAAAGTTTAGGTTAATTTATTGAGCCGTTTAGAAAAAAGTGGGGACGGAAGACCGGACGGATTATTTTCGCTGATTCGTCAACTATAGACGATAATCATCAACACAAAGATACTTTGAGGGGTTGAAGGTTTCGAATAGACATAAAAACCTCAAATATCTCAAGAAAGTTCAAAATTTGAGAAAACCCTACTACACAAACGTGATCGTTATGAATTGTCTGCGATTTTTCACGAATTTTCGCGATTTTCGTTAAAAATTTTCACGAATACAGGCACTGGTCAGAGGCCTCTGTTGAGTGCTCTAGGTCGGTTCTAAATTCTGGGTTTATTTTAGGGCGTGGAAAGATTTTTTGATTTTTTTCTTCGGACGGGTTTTTCAATATTGTCGTTTCGGCAATTTCCAATTCAATTTGATGAGGACGTAATTGCACATACTTAAGAGTTAAGGTAATTATTTACTTGGATACGTTCGAGCCTTTTCGTAACATCAACTCTGTCTGCCGCATCTATTCTGATACGTACGGGTACCTTCATATGTTTTCCAATGCTTTCAGGTCATGTGACCATGATCATACTACGAAATTGGTTGGTTCGTAGAAATTATCTGGTTTTTCGTAGTGTTGCCTGATTAATATCAACTTAGTGTGGAAGTAACTCTACACAGTAACAACAAAATGTTGAAAGACGAAACACCGTGGCATATATAATGCGCATCAGAGAAAATAACACACACAAAAATATTCCCATGATGGTTGCCTTATGCTTTTTGTTTCCTTAAAGTGAATACATGGAAAACATTTTCTCTGTTTTCCAAAAATTCGGCGAAGTACAAAATTGCATTGTAAATGCAGACCGATCAAGCAAAAGAAACGCCAAAATGCAGCAACTTCACCTCAATCCGGCGTGTCAAACATTTCATTCGCCGCGCTTTCGTGATAGAGTGAAATTTGATTGAAAATTAAAGATATAGGTAAATACACAAATTACAGTTTAAGTTGCGTTAGTTAAGCAGGTGACTAATTCACGTCGCTTACAACGTAATTTTCGCCACATTTGCATTGAATGAAATTCGATTAGTGAAATTCTTAGAATTAATATTCTGCTCAGTCCAGGCAGCTGTGAAAAAAATGCTTCATTTTGTTTTTTTTTATGATTTTTTGTTATTCGAGTTCTTCGCTTCGGTTGTTTATGCTCTTTGTGTATAACTTTCTTGAATCGAAATTTATGTTTCGTCCAAGAACAATTGCATGATTTTGGATAAGTTGCAGCAACATTCAAGTAACATAAATTGCATAAATTTTATTGGCGTTCATTCATTACACTTTGTCTTTACCTACACAAGTATCACGGTCTGGGACGCCGATGTTATACACTCATACCATTACGAGATGATAGATGGGTTTTATTCGTAAATTTTATCCATTGTTAAGCACATCGTTTTTTTTTTTCACCTTTGAGTGTTACGTTTCATTCTCGTCAAGAGTACAATGATCTTTTGTGGTGTAAGTACCGCCGATAAAATCAATTATTCGTCGCAATTTCTTTTTCGTCTGTGGAATCATATTGCGTACTACGTCAAATCCAACAAGGTGAGACGAGACTGTTCGCCTGCAAGTGCCAATAAGATTTGTCCAGGAATTATTTGTTCAGCCCCATGACGCGTACATACAAATCTCTGATTTTCTAGACAGTCCTTACATACTCTAGTTTTCATTTCCCTATAATTCACTGAATGAAAACAGCTGATCTGAATAATAACATCGATCAGCTGTTTCTCTCACGCTTTCTACGGCCTCGGCTTATGTCAAATCATACGAATTTTCATGATAAATTGCATAAGCTGACAACCACACGACTATTCGTCGCTTGATAATTATAACTTTCGTCATGAAATATTGTATACTTTGACATAGGTGGACTCTACTTTAAAAGTGTGGAGTTTGTCATGAAATAAAGCACTGTGTTTAGAGTAACATCGGTTTCTGTCAAAATATATAGCGTATTTCATGATGAGATGCGTGAAAAATATAAATGCGTAAACATCATGTAATTCGCTATGTTTGACAGAAGCCGAGGCCGCAAAAAACGCATGGATTGACGTGAATAGCCTGTAAGTGGTACGAAAGAGGTTTTGACTCGGGTTTTGAGTCTGTACAATAAAGATGTTGCAGATTAACGTGCGTACCTGGCATTACCTTAACCGCACGGCTCCCATGGGCGTGGAATTGGGATACGCCTAATCAGCGCGAGTGTGAAAAATCTACCCAAACGAGATCTTGCATGCAAGTGCATTCCTTCACTCTGGGTCGAAACCAAGACCTATCTTAATCTCTATTGCTTTGTTGGAATGATGCGGTCGCCGAATTAACACCACAGCCATCACGTTACAGCACCATTAGGCACCTCAACCTTGTTGGAGTGAAGCATCGATGTTGTTGATACTTGAGGGCTACCCGAGCGCCGTGCCACGAATGACTACTACAGCTGGGTACTTGTATTCCCGGCACTGCTAGACCTGCTCCGCCACTTTCCAATGGTCTTTCTGGGATTGCCTTGAGTCGCCCCAGAAACGTTCGTTACCCAGAGGTGTCCACCCTGTGCGTTTACTCCACTCACTCATGTACCGCCACATTTTTACGCCTTTCAAAAACAGCCACTGCGCACTTGTTGAAATCTTCATACGTTTCACGTATACTCAGGACATTCCCCAATTCCATCAACAGTTATACTACACGCATTCAAATTTCGCCGGTCCCCGTAGAGGACACATTCACCTATCAAATGATCAATATTTTCCTCCGGTGCCCCGCAGAAACAAGCCACATCGTTCGCTAAGTGTCGTTTGAACAAGAATTCATTTAAACTGCTAGTGAGCATAAAGCCCAGACTCAGATCAAAAGAGAATTTGCAATGGGTCGAGACGAATCTGACGTTCGGACGTCGTGCATCCGTTCTCTTCCATTTCCCATCTATTCTGCCATTCATCCAGCAGTGATATGCTCGGTTCTTTGCGGCTTAGTCAAGCACGTAAGTTCCCCGCCATTCACTGGGTCTGTGGCTAAAAGAGCGACACCTCTCCTACATCTTGAAAGCATGCCTTTCAGCCTGCATTCAAGATCCCACGGCAATTCACCATGAAGTACTTGCATCGCTACTGTAAACACAGTTCTGCACACATTCAAGTCAGCTTGTAACGTCACTCGTTGTAATCGATTTATCAACTCCCTGGCATAGCCAAATCTCATAGAGTCATACCAGACACTCTTTGAATCTGTACAAATTTGAATGAGAAGTTGGAAAAATGGTTCACACACATCCAATGGACGCGTTTAGTGTAAAATGTTTGCACTTTGACATAAACCGCCGCCGTACTAAAAGCTTGGATTTCAAATGCATGAGCTTGTGAAGCGTCACGCTTACAGTACGACATAGGCTTACGTCCGGGGTCGTGCACATATGAAGTCACACTTGCTATAAAATCCAAAAAGTCCATAGCTGCAAACTGGTCAGAGATTTTGCTTGTAATACTCCGGCTACCCCCCAAACACATCCCTTATTTTGGGTGGCAGCCAGAGTTCTATAAACAAAATCTGCTGTCCTGACTGAGCCATGACCTTTTTATGGATACTAATTTTTTATAGGAAGTGTGACGTCATATGTGCACGACCCCTCAAAGTATACTGACTTTCATTACGAGTTACTTGACAGTCTATGCATTTTGTCATAAAATTCGGAATAGTTTGACAAAAGCCGACGACGCAGTATAAGCGTGAATCCACGCGATTAGTGCGACGTCAGCTTATGTCAAAGTACAAAAATTTTCATTATGAATTTCGTGCTTATGCACTTCATCATGAAATTTCGTATGAGCCGACGTCGCACTGAACATGAGAATGTTTTCTTTCAACAATTTCCTTTATTGTTTCTTAGCTTCATCAAAGCAACTCAAACATCTGACAGTAAATTTTGGCTAAACCGTCATGTCTAAGCGTAAATCAGATGCAAAGCCTCTTCCAGCTAAGAGAGGTCGCAAGAAGAAAACTGATGATGACTTCGAATCGGACACATCCGATGCGATTGAGGATGATGTTAAATCTGGAGGTGGTGACATTGAAGTGATTATTATGAACGATGAAGTGCCGACTAAACTTCCAGAAGAGTTGTTGAAGACATACGATCGCGATCCCGGTAAACTGATGATTGCTGGAATGGTTACATGGGATTTGACTGGACGTCGTGATCCGAAAGGCAAAGTCACCAAAATCAGACCGAATCTTTATGTTTTCAATCGTTTCACCGATGAAAAGGTGTGTACTTGTGCCGTGGAAATTTTGCAATGTTTCTCTTAGTGAGCGTTTCCGTTTCAGTATCGATTAATCGTAAGTGGATGCAGTTCGGCTCATAGCATCATATTGAACATGGATCGCAAAGCAATGAGTTTCGGTCGAAATCAATTCGGGCAATTGGGTCATCCCAAACTTGAAGTGTATGAGACACCCACCATAATCGCTGAATTAGAAAACGTGAATGTAATTCAGGCAGCTTGTGGACGTAATCACTCACTATTCCTGACAGGTATGTGGGCAACATTTATGTTCCAAGAGTGAATCGCTTGAGAAATCATAAAATATTTAGACACCGGCACCGTTTATGCATGCGGCGATAACAAAAGTGGCCAATGCGGAGTTGGATCGACTACGCCAATCATTCAAAAGCCAACGCGCATCAATTATCGTGGGCCACCTATTATCAAAGTTGGTTGCGGTGCTGATTTTTCCGTTATTTTGGATATCAAAGGCAATTTGCATTCATTTGGCTTGCCTGAGTATGGCCAATTGGGTCACAATACTGACGGCAAATACTTTGTTAATTCCAACAAAATGACATTCCACTTTGAAACGTCCCCCAAGAAAATTGTTTTATACATAGAAAAGGCAAAAGATGGCCACATTACGCCCATTGAGGGTGTCCAGATCGTTGACTTCAGCTGCGGTAATAACCACACGGTAAGCCGTTTTCTGGTCTTAACAGAACATTGTGACAAATAAGGTCCCTTCAACTATTAGAAAAGCTATATCTTGTAGGGAACTGTCGTGTTAGTGGGTATCACCGGTATCCGATGTAGCACGAGGGGCACTACGAAAGTTTTTAGAATGAGACACTTTTGTTGTTTTTAGATGATAATCTTGATGTAGAGGGAAAAAACGCCCAGTGTATTGTCGTCCGGTGGATGATAATATATTCCGTTGAATGATATTATCACCACAATGGAAGATATTATCTTCCGGTGGACAATAACATAATCCACCGGACGATAGCATCATCCTCCGGACGATAATATCATCCACCCGACGATAATATTATACACCGGACGATAATATAATCCACCGAACGAAAATATCATCCACTGGGCGATATTATCATCCGCCGGACGATAATATCATCCGCCGGACGATAATATAATCCACCGGACGATAATATCATCCGCCGGACGATAATATCATCCGCCGGACGATAATATCATCCGCCGGACGATAATATCATCCACCGGACGATATTATCAACCACCGGATGATAATATGAACCATCTGGTGATAATGTCATAATTCGAATTTCGAATTTAAGCTCCGGCAGGAATAGAGTTTCATCAGGAGACTTTTTTGGTATCATAAGAAAATGGCTGCCGGCTGTCATAGGGGCGCCATCTTGGATTTTCGTTTATACTTTTTCAGTTTTCGAATTTTAGCTACGTAATGACACTACTTAGAGAGATGGTTTCTTCTAGAAAGTTATAGAGTTTGGTCAGGAGAACTTTTTAGCATTTTAAGAAAATGGCTGCCAACTGTCAAAATGACGCCATCTTGGATTTTTTGCTAAATTCTGAATAAGAATACCTAGACAGTTGGTTTCCTCAAGAAAGTTATATGAATCAGTGAAAATAATTGGTGACACGAAGTGTTCCGAAGGCAACCGAAGGTGACAGGAAGTGTTCCGAAGGTAGCCGAAAGTAACACGAAGTGTTCTGAAGGTAGCTGAAAGTGACACGAAGTGTTCCGAGGGCAGCCGAAGGTGACACAAAGTGTATCGAAGGCAGCCGAAGGTGACACAAAGTGTTCCGAAGGCAGCCGAAGGTGACACGAAGTGTTCCAAAGGTAACCGAAGGTGATACAAAGTGTTGCGATGGTAGCGGAAGGTGTTGGAGAACAATTTTTTTCGGAAAGAAAATTTTTTTCGGAGAAAAATTTTTTTGGAGAAAATTTTTTTTCGGAGAATTGATTTTTTCGGAGAAATTATTTTTCTGAGAAAATTTTTTTTGAAGAAAAACTTTTTTTTGGAGAAAAAGTTTTTTTGGAGAAAAACTTTTTTTGAAGTAAATTTTTTTTGTCATCCACCGGACGATAGTGTCATCCACTGGATGATAATATCATCCATCAGACGATAACATCATCCACCGGACGATAATATTAGTCACCGGACGATAATATCAGTCACCGGACGATACTGTCATCTCCTGGATGATTATATGAACCACCGGATAATAATATCATCCACCGGATGATAATATCATCCACCGGACGATAATATCATCCACCGGACGATAATATCAACCACCGGACGATAATATCATCCACCGAACAATAATATCATCCACCGGACGATAATATCATACACCGGACGATAATGTCATCCACTGGACGATAATGTCATCCATTGGACGATAATGTCATCCACTGGACGATAATGTCATCCACTGGACGATAATGCCATACACCGGACGATAATCGTGGATTTTCGTGGATGGGAAAATTTTTTTTTGAACAGATTGTCTCAAACGTCCTAAAAAATGTCGAACTTTTCCCCAGACATGAAGATTTTTATCGAAAAACATCAGAAGTGCCGTATTCTAAAAACATTCGTAGTGCCCCTCGATTTCGCTCCGTTCTCTGATTTCAGAAGCTGAATTTCTCATAAGATTAATTACCGTTTGTAACATTCGACGTTACTGTTACAGGTAGCGATTGATTCGAAAAAACGAGCTTACAGTTGGGGATTCGGTGGTGTTGGTCGTTTGGGCCATGCCGAACAAAAAGACGAAATGGTTCCTAGGATGATAAAGTTTTTCGATTCGTCATCGCGTGGCGTTCGTAGCGTCTTTTGCGGCTCTTCGTACAGTATGGCTATTAACGAACTTGGCGTACTGTTTATGTTTGGACAAAATAAAAAAACGGGCGAGGCCAATATGTATCCGAAGCCAGTTCAAGATCTTGCTGGTAAGATGTAATTCGTAGTTGAATGGCGACCGATTTCTAATTCATCTTTCGTTTGATAGGATGGCATATCACTAGCATTGGTTGCTCTAATACTTCGATCATTATTTCAGCGGATGACACCCTCATCGCTTGGGGTGCGTCTCCAACGTATGGCGAGTTGGTGAGTTTTTTTTTCTTAAATAAATGGTGGCTATAAGCCAGTTGTCATGTCCATTATACCAGCGACCTATAACGTCCCAGATATTTTCCTTATTTTACATCAAACTCTACGAAAACGGGAGAATTCCGTTGTTTGAGAGACGCGGTATTTATCCGGAACGATTGAGTTTGTTGGGATCAAATGTCGGTCTTTTCCACCTGTCAAAGTTTTGGATATTTCGAAAAAAAATTGTTGTTTGACGTTTAAAACGTCACTTTGACAGGTGGAAAAGACCGACTTTTGATCCCAACAAAGTCAATTATTCTCTGACTGTCACCCCAGTAAAGTGAATCAATTTTACTCTTAGTTTTAAATGTACTGCCGTACAAAGTATAAAAACCAGAGAAATGATAAGTTGGCATCACTGTGCCTGATACGGAATGCGCATGTGAAATAAGAGTTTTCAAAGAGCGAAAATTCTCTTAATTTTAGATATATTTTTGATGTTTTGGTTGCATTCGATCCATGTTTTTATTCGAGATGTGCATTCTATATCAGCCACAGTGGTGCCAACGGCTTCAACAAAAGAATTCTTCTACAACCTTATAGCGTAAAAGCCTCCTAGACATCCAAAATTTAACAAAAAATGCTAAAAAAATTGCACTACATTTATACCACACTAAACGCAAACCATCGAAAACGTCTGGACCCAACCCAATGTTAACGTAATGTTTCACGCATGGCAAATTTACTTTCTCAAGTTGCAAGACCTGAAACAATTTAATACTAAACTAAGCAGTTGCGCCAGCTTAAGCATACGAAAATGTCAGGAATCCAACATAACAAATCTATATTCACCTCAAACTTGAGTCCCGTATATTTCCTTATCTTGCGTTTTTATCTATTCCGACTTTCGATAAAGACAACATTTCCAAATCTTAACGGTTTGGTTTTTCTAAAAAAAACTACCAAATTTTACCCTGACTGGCGTTGTTTTTCCGAAACAATTACTGTGTATAGCAGAGCCTATTATTTGGGAATTTTTTTATTGGTTTTTGGGAAATTTTGATTTCAGTCCCTCACAACGCTCATAACCGGTTGAAAACAATGCCATTGTGTTACATTATCCGATACGAGAAACATTTGTTCTACCCCTTTCTTGTTGAGCGCTAGGAGGGCCTTTACGAGGGTAGAACGTAGAAAATACAAATTAGTGCCAAAATGAAGGCATTGGAGCCTAATGAAGATTGAAATTTAAAAAAAAAAATTTGCTGAGCAGACAATCCAAAATTTCGAATTTTCAACTTGCCTGGAGAGAGATGCTCTTCATCATAAAGTTTACTACTAAATTATTATTTGGAAATTTTTTATATTTTTTTGAGGAAATTTTGGGAATTTTTGGGACATTTTCAGGAAATTTTGGGATTTGTTGGGAAAAATTTTTGGGAAATATTTGCTATTTTTTGGGAAAAAAAAATTTAAAAATTTGCTATTTTTGGGAAATTTTTGGGAATTTTTGGGAATTTTTGGGAAATTTTGGGAATTTTTGAGAAGTTTTGGGAAAGTTTAGTAAATTTTGGGAATTTGTTCCCAAATAATAGGCTTAACAACTCGATAGCGTAGTGGTTAACACGTCTGCTTGCTACTATGAGATCGAATTGCCAGTGCGTTGGTTCGAAACTCAACCGCAGACAGATTTGTTCCGATTGTTAGATTTGTAAACAAAACAAAGCTCATTGAATCGGTTCAAGTCATGTGAAGTTGAGTGTAGCGCCATCGTACGGCTTACCGGTGAAAGGCATTGTTGGGTGGTGCCGGTATTCTACTCCTACTAGTTTCGTTCCTAGTACATCTCATGGATGGCACTGGGTTTGTCGCACAGCTTACCACTGGCACAGTAAAAACTTTCCGGTAATGAAAGGATCTCAAATAGTAGAACAACAAAAAAGTAGCGAAACTAGTAAATAATGATCTAGCCCCTAACCCTTCATGGGTTGTTAAGGCAGATTATTATTATATTATATTAATAGGCTCTGGTGCATACAATGCGAAAGAGGCAGATGCGAAATTTCACTAATACGTCAACCCCAAATTTCATTGATAACGTTCGATTTATGAATGAAATTGGGGGTTGCCCAATTCGAAAAATTTCGCATTGCTACATTTATCTACAGCTAGAGTCCCTATATATATGCGTTATGCGTATGGTGACCCTCTGGTTGATTTCAGAAGGCTGCCTGGTGCTAAAAAAGTACCTACGACAATTTTGGATGGGGAAACGAGTACATTAATGTTCCGACTCGGCTGTGTACTTTATAAGTATGAGGATTGTATTAGCCTGGTGAAGCGATTTATCAATTAAAGTCATTGTTACGGTAGTAAGGAATATTTGGCACAAGGCTACTGCCGTCTTCGACCTAGGATACCAATGGGCCTGTTGGGCATTCACACAGATCTTCAAGGTTGTCCCTCTTAATTTGATTGAGAAAATCTAGTACAGTTTCCTGTGAAAGGTTTTTTATTGACTTAAGGCTCTCCATAAAAAATACAAAGTGCTTTGCTTAGCCATAATTAAGGCAGGACAATGACATAGAAGGTTTTCGGCTGCTTCGATATCTCCACTGCACGACCAACAGATGATGGCCTGAATCGGTTTTGTATCGGGCAATACTGAAAAATAGTCACCGGCAAACGGTATCGCCATCTCTTCATTTTCTATAGCTAGGTTCGATATAAAGAGTGTCACCGACGGACAGTAGCGCCTTCAATTAATTTCATTGTTAGATATGATTCTGATGTGGCTACTGATTCCCTCGTCTATCGCATTCATACATTTATTAAGCTGCTGCTGCCCTCTACATTCACAGTAAAAAATCTTGTGTACGCAGCTTCGTGCCGAGACGTACATGACGTTACGATTACATTAATGGATTTCTGGCACCAAGCTGCGTTCTTTATGGTTAGTTAAACTTCTCAATTAGCCAGCCTGGTGCCGAGTTCGAACCGAGTGCATAGTAATGTTTCTTTCCCCGCTCCTACATTGTCATAGAAACTTCTTCGGCTCCAGGCTACCCAGCTTGGATGCGGATCTTGCAATTTTTCTCATTGAAAATGTTCTAGACGAAGATAAAATGAGGAGTTCATGTCTAGTGCACGAACTCCTTATGCCATAGACCGTGTCTTGTCGGAGTCTTGTCCCCGAACCTCAAGTGGTGACATCTATGTTTTTTCATAGCTGAATTAACATCTCAACATAGAACTACCCCCTTTTCTCAAGTGGCGTCATCCATGCTTTCATAGCTCAATACGGACAAACATAAAACAAGTCGCCTAATCCATTGTCGTGTAGAATATTTCCTTGGAGAAAATTGCAACAAGCAGAAGCTTCCTTTAACCAGTGTTGTCTTAACTGGGAAAATTCTACGAATTGAAGAGAAACATACAATTGTATGAGCAATGAAAAGAAATGCAGACAAAATAAATCCACGCGCTTCGTTGGATGCTTGATGATGTCAAAGTATAGGATATACCTAGTCTGATAAGTTCACAATTTCTCGTCATGAATTTTAACATGAAATTTCGTATAATTTGATATAACCCGACGCCGTGTGAAAAAAACGGCTGTCTTCGTATTGAACTTATGTTGTCACAAAAGTTTCAGCAGTACTAGATTTATGAACAGGAAGATAGCCATTTTCCCCACTGAGCGCCGCACCGCAATAGACCGTGTCTAACATCAGATTTCATCAGGCAGCATTTCTGCCTTTAATGAGTAGCGACATCTACCTTTTCTCATACAGTCAATTTTCATATATGGGAGATTCCATTACAATTGGAATGAAGTGTAATGAAGGCAGCAAAAATTTCTCGAAAATTGAAGCAAATTTAAACTTTTCTTCTTCTGCAAATTTCTTTGCTTTTTCGAATCATTTGATGGGCACCATCAAGTTTTTTCTGTGCGTCTTATATTTTGAGATCTGGCGACTGTGCAATGAAGGGCAACAATGGAATCTCCCATATAGTCAAATTGTTGATTTTATAATTTTTGATTGTTGCTTTTACTATGACACTTATTGACGCTCCTGTTTCTTTAAGTTTAGTTACCTAACTATCAACTATCAAGTTGATAGTTGTCTAAGTTGATAGTTAGACAACTATCAAGTTGATAGTTGTCTAAGTTATTAGTTAGACAACTATCATGTTGATAATTAGACAATTATAAAATTGATAGTTAACAACTATCAAGTTGATAGTTGTTGATTGTTGCGCTCGCCTGATTTCAACTTGTTTTAACAGAGATGCTTACTTGCCGACAGACTACAATCGACTGATGAAGTATTTTGTTCGTATTACTTTTACATAGTCCGAATATTTGATAGTTGAAAGTTGATAGTTGCTAGTTGATAGTTGATACTGACAGAGAGGCGACCATCGACTGATGAAATAATATTTTCGTATCATCCTTACATAGACACTTGATAGTTGATAGTGAACCGACCAAATTTTCATTTTAAGAGATGCGTATTTGCCGACAGACTACAATCGACTGATGAAATATTTACATAGTTCGAATATTTAATAGTTGAAAGTTGATAGTTGATACTTAGCTGGCCAAATTTTTAGGCTTTTTCGTATACCTATAACGAAAATCCTATTGTGCTCGGTTAGTTGGTTGGTAGGTTGGTTTGTTGGTTGGTAGGATGTGCAAATTTTGACGTAGCAATATTTTCGGTTGAGGGTGAGTGACTTTTTTGGTCATTAAGAATGAGTCACAAATATTAACTTGAGATTTCCTTTTATAGCTAAGAATGATTGTAATAGTCAACTATCACCATAGTTAGATTTATCAGCTTGGGACGATCGTTTTACCAATCTTGAAACACAGATCTGACGATCCTTTGTTCCTTTCCCGTTCAACATTTAAATCGGCTTCCCCACTCAAGTTACTTAAACCTCCCTGTCGCCTCCAAAAACTTACTCAAAGTAGCTGGTTCTAGGTTACCAACTTCGGACGGTCTCACAACATACCCTCCCAGCAGCCTGCGCCTCAGTTGGAAGAAACTGGGACATTCACATATTACATGAAATCCCGTTTGTTCCTCTAAGCCGCACGCACACATAGAGGTCGCCGAGAGCCTAAGCTTTTTCATCATCATCATAGTTAACAACTGCTAGTTAACAACAGAGATAGTTAACAACTATCAAATTGATAGTTGTTGATAGCTAGGCAACTATCAAGTTGATAGTTAGACAATTATCAAGTTGATAGTGAGAATGAGATTTCTGATTTCTGAAGTGATTTTGGTCGGGATTTGTGATGGGATATGAGACGGGATTTTGGGCGGGATTTTAAACGAAATTTTCAACGGGATTTGTGATGGGATATAGGACAGGTTTTAGTTGGGATATTCACTCACTCGAAAAAACGTGTCCCATTCTTTATCGATTTAATTTCTGAGATTTTCGTCGGAATTCAATTGATAAAAAATGGGACACATTTTTACAAGTGAGTGAGTTAAACGATATTTTGAACAGGATTTTGGACGGGGTTTGTGACTAGATTTTATACGTGATTGGGGAGTACATGTTGCGATGATAATTACGATGGGGCTAACGGGAAAGCACCGCAGGTACCGGGTGGTATAAAAAAAAATTCTGGGAAAAATCCAAGTTTCATGGACGAAGTGGGGGAGGGGACAAGAGGGGGTGGTAATGATAGGGGACCACCCCTACATCAATAATCAGTAGTTATTAGGCGGCGGTCCCTCAA
>CM055403.1:167218434-167229500 GCA_029228625.1 Pseudolycoriella hygida
ACTCGAGTAAATCTTTTTCTGATTTTCATAAATTTTTCTTGTTTGAAAGATCTGGTCATGGCCGACAATTTATGGAAGAAACTTTTTTTAATTTGAGTCCTTGGACTTAGCTAGGGCACTAGAAACGAGTCTTTGTTAGGGCCCTACGTGTTTTTTTGTACATAACTCGAGTAAATCTCTTCCGATTTTCAAAAACTTTTTTTTGTTTGAAAGATCTCGGCACGGCCGAAAATTTATAAAAGAATTTTTGCCTGTGCTTAGGGCTCAAGTGGGCCTCATGTCGGTCCTAAGGTCGGCCCTAGCATAAAAAAATGTTTTTTGCTATGTTGCAGAGCAAATTGAGGGAAACATTTTTGTCTATGGAAGTATGTATCCGAGGTCTCTACTTAAGACCCTGGGTCGGCCCTTGCCCAAAAAATAGTTTTTTGCTATGTTGTAAACAAAATTGAGGAGAACATTTTTCTCTGTTTGGAGGTCAATTTTGTGTGTTCGGAGAATTTTTTACACCGTTACTTCGGACGGGTTTTTCAAAATTACGGGCAATTTCCAATACAGTCTAATGTGAACGCAATATTTACTTAAATACGTTCCAGTCTTTTCGTAACATCAACTCTGTTTGCCGCATCTATTCTGATACGTACGGGTCCCTTCTATGTTTTCTAGACTACTTTCATGTCTGCTCGAGAACAAAAAATTACGTTAATAACAAAACTTATTTGAAGGAACCAAGGAATTCAGAAGCAAAGCAAATGTCACAATTCTTTCAATTAATATTTCATAACAAATTATTAAACGAGTTAACAAATGACGAATGAATGTGCAATAGCGCCAGCTGGTTATCATTTCTCTGATCGCTTCACAAAAAAAAACACAGACAAAAACGGCAAAGTGTAATAAAAAAAGACGCATTGTAAGAGCTGCATATTTTCAATTTGAAATATTTACGTCAATAAAACATTTTTTATTAGTAAAAACAGAAACTATGGAAACTACCGTGAAAATATTGTTGGATGAGACTCAATCTGAGGCATCTGAGGCCATTGAAGTAAAACCTCCAAAACGAAATTATGAAGACAAGTTGCCTGCAGCTAGCGCAAAGGGGCAAAAGAAAAATCCAATGCCCACTTACGGAAAGTATAACATTCTAAAAATTCTGAAAGAAAACAACTGCCTTCTGCCCAAGGAAGAGGAACTGTGCAAAGCATTCCCTCGAAACAAGCGCTACGATTTAAATGACATCAAAAGTGAGAATTCTCTTAATTTATTCATTAACCGAAATTGTTCAAGTGGATTTTTTCATTTCCAAACAGAATTCGTGAATAAAGCGGCACGTAAATCTCAGTCAATCACCGAGAAGAACAATAGGTCACCTGAATTTAAGCGAGCAAATGATTTGATCGAATCGATTAAAGAGTGTATCCCGTTCTCGGAACGATCTCTAGCCTTACCATTATGTCTGAAAACCATCACCGACGTTTTCAGTTACGAAGAAGAAGCATTGGACGTTCGAATGTTGTATCAGACTTTGACCAATTTATCACTTGGATTGCCAACCCCTCCATTAAATAACGAAACAAATGATTTCCTTTATGGACTTTACAAGGTAAATCTTCTTTTGTCGCTTAAATGACGAATTCTCGATGGATTTGTTCTTTTTTGTTCACAAAATTGTTATTCTTCTGGATTTGGGGCTTTCTCATCAGCCAATTTTTACTTGCAGGAATTCGTTGATCAAATGAACTCACCACAATTCAAAGAAGATGTTTTAAAGTATCAAGAATTCTTCAACAATGGCAATGAATCAAACAATCGACGAGAAATGAAACATCCGACAGAGGATAGCGATATGCGATTTGTGATCGAACACACATTGAATTGCCCTTCGGTGAATCCACTAAACATTCCCTTCGCGCTGCTGCATAAACCAAAACTTGAATAATTTTGTAATTTATTTATACTGTAGGTCTGCGTGCAAGCCAGTAACCTCCACTTTAATATAAACTTCTACTTGTAGCACAAATAAACGTATAGTCTTTGTTGTTAAGGGAATTCTAGTTCTCTGCTCGAAAACAAAGTTCTAGAAACATAAATTTTCCTTCTTTAAATTCTTAATTGAGTTTTTCATATTTGATGAGTTCGTTCGATTCGTTCGACCGAACAGGTCGTGTTACTGAGTCAAAGTAAAAATCACAACAAACATAGAAGGGACCCGTACGTATCAGAATAGATGCGGCAAACAGAGTTGATGTTACGAAAAGACTGTAACGTATCTAAGTAAATGTTGCCTTATCTCTTAAGTGTTTGAAATTACATCCACATTAAGTTGTATTGGAAATTGCTGATAGGGCAATATTGAAAAACCCGTCTGAAGAAACGGTGTAAAAGAGCCCTCCCGAAAGCACAAAATTGATCTCCAAATAGACAAAAATGTTCGCCTCAATTTTCTCTACAACATAGCAAAAAACCATTTTTTTGTTCAGTGCCGACTTTAGGACCGACCTAGGGCGATAAGGAAATGTCTCTGACACATGACAAAAAAATGTTTTTTTGGTTACGGCCGACCTTATGACCGACCAGAGGCCCACTTGAGCCCCAAGCACAGGCCCAAATTTGTTTATGAATATAATTCGGTACACGGTTACCTCTCAAATAGAAAAAGAATCAACAAATTCTGTTGAGATTTGTCCGATTTATGTAAACAAAAACACGTTGGGCCTATTTTCAGGGTCCTGGCTGAGTCCAAGGGCATCTTATCAAAAAACTTCCTTCCATAAAATGTGAGACACTCCTAGACCTTTCGATTAAAATTTCTTTTTGAAAATCGGAAGAGATTTATACCCGAGTTATGTACAAAAAAAATGTAGAGCCCTAGCAGAGACTCGTTTTTAGTACCCTAGCTAAGTCCATGGACTCAAATTTGAAAAAGTTTCTTCCATAAATTGTCGGCCATGCCCAGGTTCTTCAAAAAAAAAAATTATGAAAATCGGAAAAGATTTACTCGAGTTATGTACAAAAGACCAAAAACCACTTAAGCGGCCCTAGCTCGGGGGCCCTTGGGCCGACAGTGCCCAGATTCAATCACATAAAAGATATTTCGATTACCTTTCAGGGGAAAAAAAAGTTTTTGAAAATCGATTGTGTTTTACTCAAGTTATCGCGGTGACAGACGGACGGACGGACGGACGGACAACGTTTTTATTGTTGCTTCGTCATCTAGGCACTAGGAT
Source organism: Pseudolycoriella hygida (assembly GCA_029228625.1). Classification (NCBI taxonomy): domain Eukaryota; kingdom Metazoa; phylum Arthropoda; class Insecta; order Diptera; family Sciaridae; genus Pseudolycoriella; species Pseudolycoriella hygida. The sequence continues at coordinate 167,221,662 of CM055403.1, forward strand.
GCTCCCCACCTACTCCCAGGTCCAAATTGGGGTGGTTACAAATGCCGTGGTAAAAGTGGTGCAATTTTTTTCAAAGTATTAAAACAAATTTTTGCGTATTATGTATATAGCGCCACTTCAAACGATATCATTAATTTTGGAAGGGAACTTACGGGCTGCATCGTATTTTACATTTAAAGAGATTTTTGCTGTGATATCAGTCGTTTCGGAAGTTTACAGTCGTTATAACTGAAATTCTTGTGAAAAATTTTCTATTTTTCGAAAAAAGTTTCATCCAAAAATTTTTTCTTCAAACAAATTTTGGCTCCAAAAAAAAAGTTTTCTTTGAAAAAAATTGACGAAGACATTGATAATGCGGTCCGTTGTTGACGCGCGAAATATTTGGCAATAAATAAAGTATTTTTGAATTGAGCTTAGGTGGCTTTCTTTCGAGAACAAAACAAACCAAGAAGAAAAAGAGGAAAAAAATTTTCTCAGAAAAATAATTTCTTCAAAAAAAAAGTTTTCTTCAAAAAAAAGATTTTCACCACTGAGTTATCATCTTCGGAATATTTCGTGTCACATTCGGCTACCTACGGAACACTTCGTTGCACCTTCGGCTACCTTCGGAACACTTCGTGTCACCTTCGGCTACTTTCAAAACACTTCGTGTCGCCTTCGGCTACCTTCGGAACACTTCGTGACACCAATTCTCCTCACCGATCTATATAACTTTGCCGAAGTAATCAACTGTCTAAGTATTTTAATTCAGAAATTATCAAAAATCCAAGATGGCGTCACTGATACAGCTGACAGCCATTTTCTCAAGATTCCAAAAAATTCTCCTCACGGATCTCTCTGACTTTGCCGAATAAACCAACTGTCTAGGTATTCTAATCCAGAAGATAGCAAAAATTAAAGATGGCGCCACTTTGGCAGTTTTCTGATGGTACTAAAAAATTCTCTTGCTCAAACTCTACAACTTTGCAGAAGACACCAACTCTATAAGTATTGTCACTCCGGAGGTAAAATTCGGAAACTCCTTTTTCTCGAGATCGAAAATTATTAGATAGAACAATAAATAGATAAATAGAAACCGACTGATCAGGAAAAAAGTTCATACAATAATAAGAACAATAACAAATTGAAAATACATAGAAAAATGTAATTTTCAAACGTTGGAAAGCTGCTGCGACACATTTTTTTTAAATAATTAGAAGGGGCAGGTGGGCAAATAATAATAATAGCGTATGGTATTGTTCAGCCGGGAGGACACTTTTTAAGTGACAGATTCGGCTACCATTGCTGCTATAGCTAGTGAATAGCTATTTGAGTGTAATTTTGCAATAATCAAGTAAGCCTATTTTCTGTCACGTTCTTTCGCTCTAAATGTCAAATTTAAAGATGAGATAGATGTCTGTGACTTACAACCTTATAGCATAATATTGCTCATTTATACTACAAGGGAGAGGTACGAAAGTATCTCCGAGTGGTGTACAGGAGGAGAATCATAAGATTGTGCAACGTTTCGTTTTAACTCGTTTCATCGAAAAACCGAGTTTTGCATGCACAAAATACAAGAAGATGTGTGAAAATAGAGATAAAAGAGAAATAAAAAAGCTGCACAAGCTTATGATTCTCTCTCTGTATTATATTTTATTTCATCGACGAGAGAATATCGTACGTTATTCACTCTTGCATATAAAGGAAAAACCGTACATTAAATCACTAGGGAAAATTCGTTTTCTCTTTGCCAATTCACTGCAAAAAACAGTGGCACCGCCGTGATTTGAACTCACGACCCATCGATCCGCAAGAATCGACGCTAACCACTGCACAAATTCGCTCATGTAGTATGTACAAATTTTGCTGATACTGTTTGTTGACAAATAGAAGCATATAGTAACGTAGAATGTACAAATGTGTCTCTCACAAACACTAGCGTTGTTTTTCTCGATATACAACATAAGCCTATGTATTTTGAGTGGTTTTCTTTACGTTTTGTATTTGTATTTGTATTTTTGTTCGTTTTGCAGCCGCCGGACTCGAACCCACGGCATGTAGATCAGAAGGATACAATGCTAACCACTGACCCAATACGGTCATTTGTTACGACTAAATTTTGTTGATACTGTCTGTTGACAAATAAGCATATAGTAGAATGTATGTACAAATGTCTCTCACAAACACTAGCGTTTGGTTCGTTTTGTATTTGAATCAGTTTTTATTTATGTCATAAATGTTTTCTCACAGAGCAAAATTCAAATGTCTAGTATGGAAATAGTAATTTCGCGTGACGACCAAAACATAAATAAATAGAACTAAAAAAAAATATTGGAAAAAAATTGGAAAAAAGACCTGCAGCCGCGTGTTTCGAACCCAGGACCCTGACACTTCGAAGCAGTGATAAATTCTCGCAGCTATCACATTCATGCGCTCGAATGAATAACGTACGATATTCTCTCGCCTAATGAAATAAAATATTGTATTGGTGGTCGTGAGAAATCTCGGATATCTTCTTATGGAAATATTGTACTCTCACTTGTTCGCTACGCTCACTCGTTATGTACAATATTTACATTAGAAGAAATCCTCGATTTTCTCTCGCCAACCAATAAAGTACTATTTCATGCTTCATATGCGGTGCGAAAGTAATAGTAGATTATGCACCGCTGTCCAGGATGCTCTATTTTGACGATTTGGAGGTTATTTCCTAAGCCGAAGGCGTGGGAAATAATCCAAATCGTCAAAATAAACCGTCCTGAACAGCGGAGAAATATGCGAGATTATCGTTCCAGGCAGATAAAAAAAATTTCATACCACGTCTCATGAAATGAAATTTTCACTTTCGCACCACATATGAAGCATGAAAAGTACTTTTACATGGTATTGTAATGACCTAGCACTAGGGACCACATGCTTAACGTGATTTCTGAACCACGCCTTTAAGTATTTTTACACTCTGAAGGACTTTTGAATGTTGCGCCTTAGTACCTATACCTATAGCAGTGCTTAGCCCAGTAGCGCAGTAGGAGTTGAATACCGACAGCTCCCAACAATGTATTGACCGCCGGTAAGCCGTGTGACAGCTCTTCACACACAACTACACCAGATTTGAACCGATTCAGTCAGCTCTGTATTTGTGTACACGTCTGGCAACCGATTTTTTTTCTGTTGCGGATGAGTTTCGAACCATCAAACTGGCAACTCAATCGCATATTGGAAAGCAAACGAGCTAACCATTACGCCATTGAGTTGTTACAATGGGGGGAAGGGGGGCAGGGAGGAAAAACTGAAAAGTTCGCGTGTATATGGCTCCTTGTATGTACCAAACTTTTTTGTATGACGTTTTTTGAGTTTGTGGACATCTTTTTTGGGGCGTGGGGACTGCTTCACGCCCTCTGCTACCGCTGCAAGCATGAACCCAATTTTTAAACCAGGAACCTCTGTGCGATGCTGGCTGCCTCATAAGAAAACGTTAAAAATGAAATTAAAGTAAACAGAGTTAATTTTTGCGGAGACCAAGATGCAACGTCTGTAACGGTATCGTTAAGAAGCTGGGAATCGTAGCTATCCCATGTTGCTGGTATTGAATAAAAATCAAAACAATGAGAAGCAAAAAACGGAAATTTAATTTAATAAGCTGAAGCAAAAATGAAAATACGTAATTTGTGTATGTATGCAACAATTTTCAAATGTAATGAGGACGTAATCAGTAATTTGATAAAATTGCATTGAATTCTCCACATTACTTACAACGTCAGCTTCTGCTTATCGACGAGGAAGTATATTGGTTTTTTCAATTTATTGACGAAATTTTCATCTTCAAAATTCGTACAGCCAAAGAAATTTAACTTTGCAGTCGTAAAAACGTTTTTCTGTATAAACGAGAGTGGTGTAATTCCACTTATAGGTAGCGGAAGCTTTCTTTTGCTGTATATGATTGTGCGCCAACAGACTCTCGCTAATACAGAAAAATATCTTTCAAAATAGCCCAATGCACAGTGTACTTTCGCCGTGCTGGGTACTCGGAATACGTACACATCTTGTGTATTTGGGCTATAAGGTATATGAAGAGAGCAGTCGCTTTCTTTCCTTTAAGGCGTATGTGGATAGTATAAAGTCATTTGAACATATAAGTTTTTGCTTGCCTTACGTGCCGTAGGGCCCAACGTGTTTTTTCTACATTAATCAGGTAAATCTTATCCGATTTTCAAAATCTTTTTTTTCCTGAAAGATAATCGAAAAATTGATTACAGGATTGGTTTTAGGCGAAATAAGTAGAAAACTTTTGAAGTTAAGGTGGAAAAAGTGGTCAAAAACGTGGTTTTTGAAGGTTAGTGGAACTTTTTCGCTTCAAAAGTAACTCCACAGCCTACTACGGTAGTCTCGTTCATCGAGGGTACGTGTAAAAGAGACAGTCATAGTAGGCTGTGGAGTTACTTTTGAAAGACCGTGCATATCTGCGAAATTAGTACGGAAATCGCCCTTCAAGGTTTACTCAAGGTTTTTACTCGATTTTCAGGGATTTTCTTTTGATTTTTAAGGATCTCTAAAGATTTTCTTGGAATTGAAAGCGTTTTTGGAGGATTGATTGAGGTACCGTTCAGAATTTTGTTACAAGTTTCTCTGTGCGATGCAGCTGTCCGCGTCAACCTTATGAACTCAGCGCCACTGGTTTTACTCGTCTTTTTCCTTATACCTTTCTCAGAGGAGAGAAGAAATTAGCTTAAAAATTAGCAGTAATTTTTCAATCGACCATCAAACAAAATATGTACCAGCCTCTTATAGTTCGTACCCGGTGGAATTACGTGTGTTTTAATCGAAATTTTGCTAACATTTTCGATTGAAAATGACGCTGTCTATCGGCTCTTCTCTAAGGAAAAAAATCGAATCGATTTTCATGCATTTGATTCTTTTACAAACGTAAGACATATGTCCCTTTACTACAGGTCTAAAAACATTACAATGAACACTACAAATCTCAGCTGATGGTGTCGTAGTATGTGTGAGTGTTTGTTTGAAAACTCATATGAATGGCCACACTTTTTATCTGAAAAAATATACTAAAAGCTGCCTTGTGAATCTAGTACAGAAAGCAAAATTACATTCATCATAACCATCAACCATGTGAAAGAATTCTCTCTCCTTTTTTTCCAATTCAATGAATGATTACAACATTAATTGAAAAGGTACGTATTCAAGTTTATCGTTGTAAAAAGCATTGCCACATTGTGTCAATGGGAAGTGAGTTAAAAATTACGTGAAAATGAAGTGTTAATGACAAAATGTGAGTAAATTGTGTCTCATGTTAAACGCTTGACGATACCGTTTAAATCGATAACTCGGTTCATGCATTGCAGTGAAATGTTTCTGTTTTCAATTCAATGTCCGAGAAGTGATAAACAAACGAATGAAACTTTTCATATTTACAAACATAAACCCTTGACCCTTTTTTTAGTATGTAATGTGTAATCGTCGAATTGCATAGAATCAAATAACGATGAAAATGTAGTTTAATTATGAAAATTTGTTTCTTCGCTTCTAACACAAATGAAATATTTGATTGTGTGGCTTTGAAGGAAGGTAATATGAACTTATACTTACAGTAATATCTAGAGCAGGTCTTAACTCTCAAAATAAACAATCAAGGTCACCGTGTTAATCTATTTCATGCTTTACAATTCATTCAGTGCAAGGTGAGCAGAGAAAATGCACTTTTTGATTATTATCAACAACAGTTCTGTTTTGTTTTAAGTGTAAAATTAACAGTTTAGTGAACATTTCAACTCCACTTGTGTTTGTATTAATTTCAGTAAAGAAATCTGCCACACAAACTTGTGTTACGTTAAGAGAGTTAACTCTATTTTTTTGTTCGCATTGTTAAAACTTTCCACGGCTTGTATCTATCTCGAAGGCGGATGTTCGAGCAGTTTTACTAATCAAAATGATTCACAGTTCACTCATTAATTTATCATCAAAAACTTTGTAGTGTTCTTTGTTTCGTGCGTAGAGCCTTTGATTTTTAAGAGACTGTTTACAGTGTTGTTCGGTGTAGGTATACCAACTTTAAATCCGTTTTTCATTCCGGGCTTCCGTTTGAGAGTTGATCCTTCGTTTTAATTATTTCCTTACGACATCCTAACACGCTTCTGTTTTTCTGTGCTTAACGCTAAGGTCAATTTATTGGTTTTCTCATTAAATATTAACAGAAAATGTGTTACGAATATGAAATGGAGGAGTTATTTTGCGAGACCAATTTCTGCATTTGTTTGAACAGCTGAACAAACATCTTTTTGATAGCTTGGTGACAACTTAGGTTTCTTCAAAAAATACCAATATCTGGTACCTGTTGCAATTATCATATATGTTAAATTGTAGCCTTTGGAGTGATTTTAATGGATAATTTATACTTTTTTCTTGGCACACCCGCAAATGCAAATGCAATGAGTCAAGTGGTAATGGATGGCGGAAAAATAAATTAGTAAGAAACCTCTATACCTCTGATGAGGTTGTCCCAGTTAACATGCTCGTCTAAGATCAAACCAAGACATTTAACAAAAGCTCATGTTTTTATCACGGTTCCGTTACAAGATATACCCTATATTGATCTTCGACTTTAACATGAGGCATGCCGAAATTCACTAGTGTCGTCTTATTGACGTGAAAATATTCCGCTACAATTTTTAGGTCCAATTCATATCCAAGACATTGCTAGAGACAGAAGCTGTGGATACAAACGTGTTTCTGTCGTCTGCTTCTGGACAATGAATAGAAATCATTAATGAACATTATAAGAAGTAAGGGTGAAAGAAGAACTCCCATACTAAGATCCGCTAATACACATCATTGAACTAAATCAGTAAAATCATGCCCGCAGCGGTAGCGCAGGGCGTGACGCAGTCTCCCCATCCCAAAAAAGAAGTCTACAAACCCAAAAAACTCCCTACAAGACCTATGGGGGACCAGGAGCTAGGCGAACTTTTGAAATTTTCCCCCCTAAAATTATTTTTAATAATTGCACCAAAACTAGTTTTTCCGAGCTTTAAAAATCCTTCAACTTACTCTGTATGTGATTAATCGACATCATCATCTATTAACGGATCACGATCTCGAGAACTAGTCAGCCGTTCTTCCTGAAATTTTTCACTGAACGTCAGTCTCGGCCCCAATTCAAAAATTTCAAAGGACGCTTTTCCGGGAAAATTCTGGAAAAGTCGTGGCATGTGGAAAAGTGGTCAATTGTGACGGTTTGTGGAGTTTTCGAATTTTGGCTCCTGAGTGACAATAGCTAGAGAGATGGTTTCTTCGGGAAAGAAGTAGAGTTTGGTCAGTAAAATTTTTTGGGAACTTAAGAAAATTGCCGCCAGCATTTGGACCGTCGCCATCTTGAATTTTCCCAAGCAATAAATTTGGCTTTTTTTGGTTTTCGAATGTTAGCTACGGAATGACAATACTTAGAGAGTTGGTTTCGTCGGGAAAGTTATAGAGTTTGGTCAGGAGAATTTTTTGGGATCATAAGAAAATGGCTGCCAACTGTCAAAGTGACGCCCTCTTGGATTTTTTGCTAAATTATGATTAAGAATACCTAGACTGTTGGTTTCTTCAGGAAAGTTATATGAATCACTGAGAAGAATTGGTGACACGAAGTGTTCCGAAGGTAGCCGAAGACGACACGAAGTGGTTCCAAGGTAGCCGAAGGTGACACGAAGTGTTGCGAAGGCAGCCGAAGGTGACACAAAGTATTCTGATGGTAGCGTAAGGTGTTGGAGAAAACTTTTTTTGGGAGGAAAAATTTTTTTGGAGAAAAATTTTTTTCGAAGAAAATTTTTTTTGAATAAAAATTTTTTTTGGAGAAAA
>CM055403.1:167238749-167272097 GCA_029228625.1 Pseudolycoriella hygida
ATTTTTTTGGAATTTTTTTATTTTAGTTTTTTGGAATTTTCTTATTTTAACTTTTTGGAATTTTTTTTGAAAATTTTGGGTGTTTGTGGTGATTCAGATTTCTCATGTCACACCATGACATTTTATTGGGATCATATAGTTGTGATAAGCAATCCGGAGGGGGTGTACCTAGGAATGGGAGAAGCTATCGTAATATGGATATGTCCAGACTCTTCTTTGACGCATCATCTATGCCTTGAATTACCGTCTACAACTCTGGGGATGTGAATGCTATGCTCAACTATTTCAATGCAAATCTTCACAATTTAACACACATGCACCGCTGTTGCTGATTCGTACAAAAGCTTCCAATACATCAACTGATACTGATAAGATTCGTCGCGCTATTCTTGAAAGGGACATAGCTCGGCTAGCGCACAAGCGTAATAAGGTGTCTGAGGAACTTTTTCATAAGCTACGAAATGCTGCTACCAACCTGATTAAAAAGGCTAAGTTCGATTACCTACATCCGACGTTTGCTATGAGATTAGGTTCGAAGTCTCTTTCTCGAAATCAAGCAGCGTTAAGCCAAGTTTCACTGCTGATGAATATAATGCCAATCTCACGTCTCGTAAAACTATAGCTGCGTCGTCACTGTCAACCTCCCCTGTGAACCGGCTTCTCGCGACTTCTTCCTTTAGTTTTACAAACCTGACTCAGCTTGATGTTGCTAGAGGAATCTACTCTATCAGTTCAAATACTATAGGGCTCGGCAATTTGCCTCTTGTATTCATCAAGATTATTCTAACGTTCATTGTTCCAGTGCTCACTTTCTCAACATTCCCACGTACCTGGAAAATCTCGAAAGTACTACCCGGCCATATGAAGTCTAAACTGCTCGGATTTGACGATTTGTGTCCAATTTGTATTCTGCCGTGCTTGTCCAAAGTGTTTCAAATTCTGACAAAGGAGCAGATTGTTACTTACCTTATTGCGAAAAACTGTCTCAACCAGTTCCAGCCTGCATTTAGGAAAAACCATAGTACTACCATCGCACCGCCCTCCTTCACGTGTCGGATGAAATGAGGCAATCGTTCCAAAACAAGCTTCTAACCATTTTAATTCAATCGCTCGCTCGTTTTGTGTAATATTCACTTGAACGGTTATTACTCGCTTTGCACAATGTGTAAGTAATCATGCCCGCAGCGGTAGCGGAGGGCGTGACGCAGTCCCCCCACCCCAGAAAAGAAGTCCACAAACCCAAAAAGCCCAAACAAAACCTTTGGGGGACCAGGAGCTATATAGCGAACTTTTTCCCCCCTATCCCCTTCCCCAATAAAATTATTCTTAAAGAAAAGTACGTCGCAGCTGCTTTCAAGCAAGCTCAGACTCATCAAAATCGGTTGGAAATTGGCTGAGATATGGCATTTCAAAGTTCACGAATTTCCATACAAATTGCACCAAAACAAGTTTCTCCGAACTTTAAAAATCCTTCAACTTACTCTGTATGTAATTATACATAATCATCATCATCTATTCACGGATCACGATCTCGAGAACTAGTCAGCCGATCTTCCTGAAATTTTCACTGAACGTCAGTCTCGGCGCCAAATGAAAAATTTCATAGGCCGCTTTTCCGGGAATATTCTGGAAAAGTCGTGGCATGTGGAAAAGTGGTCAAGTGGTCAAGCTTCCGAATTTTAGCTCCGGAGTGACAATAGTTAGAGAGTTGGTTTCTTCGGGAAAGTTATAGGGTTTGATAAGTAGAATTTTTTGGGATCTTAAGAAAATGGCTGCCAGCTGTCATAGCGGCGCCATCTTGGGTTTTCGAAAGCAATAAATTAGGCGTTTTTTGGTTTTTGAATTTTAGTTACGGAATGACAATACTTAGAATGTTGGTTTCTTCTCGAAAGTTATGGGCGATTCCATTGGTAGGTTGCGAGGGAACCAAGTGTTCTTGCTAAACCGTGCACATACGAGATTTGTGTTGTATGAAGAAAATTCCTCTATAGGTTCAATGTACAATTCCTTCATGCGAAAGAAGTCCAACCTTTGCATTCTTAGCCAGAAGACGGTTCCCTCGTAACACATTTTCCATCTTTTCAATGGGATGGCTCTTATAGAGATTGCTGAGGAGACTTTTTTGTGATTCTCAAAAAATGGCGGTCAGCTGTCGAAGTGACGCCATCTTGGAATTTTTGCCACCTTTTGAATTAGAATAGCTAGACAGTTGGTTTTTTCGGGAAAATTTAGAGAATTTTTTTTTTTTGGAGAAAATGTTTTTAGGAGAAAATATTTTTAGGAGAAAAATCTTTTTCTCAGAAAATTTTTTTCAGAGAAAAGTTTTTATAGGAGAAAAAATCTTGTTCAAAGAAATTTTTTTTTGAGAAACACTGTTTTCGAGAATAAACTTTTTGTTCGGAGAAAAGTTTTTTGTAGAAAGCTTATTTCTAAAGAAATTTTTTTCCGAGAAGATTTGTTTTTCGGGAAGCAAAAAAATTTGTTTTCGAAGAAAATTTTTTTTGGCGGAGAAATTTGCTTTTTTCGAAACCAAATTTTTCGAGAAATGTTGTTTTCAAAGAAAAATTTTTAAAAAAAAATCTTTCCGAAAAAATTTTTGTTCACAGAAATTTTTGTTTTGAAAAGAAAAATTTTTTTTGGAGAAACAATTTTTCGGAGAAATTTTTTTTTTTTTTGGGAACATATGTTTCGAAGATAAGTTGTTTTTTCTTCTAAGAAAAATTTTTCGGAGAAAACATTTTTTTCGGAAAAAAATGTTTGTTCGGGAATTTTTTTTTGTGACGCAATTTTTTGAACAAAACGTAATTTTGTTTTAAATAAAGTGCTGTAATATTTTCAGAAAATAAATATTTGAACACAATATTCCATTCAAACGAATTTTTGCCTAATATCAGCGATAGCGTCACCTCAAGTGATATTATTATTTTTGGAAGCGGTGTCATTAATTTTAAAAGCGGACTTACGGACTGCGTCACAATTTACCTTTTAAGAGGTTTTTGTATGCGATCTTATATTATGGTGCCAGTCATCTGTGTTACTAATTTTGATTGCGACTTTGAACTTTGCCTTCGTCTTAAGGCCTTGTGTGCTAAAATATAGTCTACATTTAGGCGCTCAAATATTATATTTTCGCTGATACTACGTCTTTGTCCACTGATATCAGCGAAAATATAATATTTGAGCGCCTAAAGATAGACTATATTTTAGCATACAAGTTATGGGCCTTAATGTGGTGAAGAGTGTGTGGGCTTTTGAAATGCCTCCCATGTCTCCATATCTTTATTCCAAACCATATGGGAATAATACTTTCCAGTAGATAAAAGGTGAAGGGGTTGTAAAGCAGAATATCCATTGCCGCCACGTCGTCCTGTCAATAATGTTTAACAACTCGATCGATATGTTTCAGATCATGGTTTGGAGGTGCTGGCTAAACATACCGAAGAAACTAATTTCCCATGGCTAATGTCTAATGTCATTGGTAAGTCATGTTGAAAATGCGTAAAATAAAAATTAAAAGAAAATTCAAACAGACAATGAAACTGGCCGTCCGCTCGGTAGTGGTAAGATAACGCATTTCCTGTTACATAACAATATTCGTATTGGGCTAATTGGTCTCGTTGAGAAAGAATGGTTGGATACACTGCCAACAATTGATTCCAAAGAAGTGACATACATCGACTTTGTACAAGCGGGAAATGATTTGGCTGACGAATTGAGGAACGAGGTATAACTTGCCTTGGGATAGAATTCGTCTATATGGATATACAAAATTGTGTTTTTCGTTCCAGGGTTGTGAAATTATAATTGCATTGACTCATATGCGTACGCCCAATGATCTTGAACTTGCAAAAAACTGTTCGAAGATCGATCTGATATTAGGTGGACACGATCATGTGTTCGAAGTCAATGTTGTAAGTACAAGCCGATATACATTTGGTGAAAGATTCAACGGACAAAACTGAACCGACTCTCCCTCTCTCTCTCTCTCTCTCTTTTTCTCTCAATTATTTCTCATTTCTTCTAGGGCTGGATCCGCACTTAAAAAATGTCACTCCGTTTTGAAACTGCGAAAAATCTCCCTATGCGCATGCGAAGTTTCAAAACGGAATGATATTTTTTTAAGTGCAAACGTGAGAAGAAATATAGAAGGAGAAAAGAAATGAGCCGGAGAGACCGAAGTTTTTAGAAGATGCAGATGGCACCGCTGTTCCTGGATAGAATGCGTATTTTTCATGGGAGATAATTCTCTCAATGTAATTTGGCATGTTGGTTCCATGCAAACCAAAATGTCATTCAACATGCGCATATTCAATTCAGGCACAGTGGTGCCAACTTAGCATTTTTGTAGATGTTTCCTGTGAGCCCGTTCGCACGGATCTTTCCGATGTACTTGATTTATTTCATATGTCTCCTGATTTCAGGTGAATGGCATTAATGTAATAAAATCAGGGACGGATTTTCGTCAGTTTTCCAAAATTACAATCAACAAAGATCGCAACAGTGAAGGAAAACTAGACCTAAGTGTGGAACAAATTGACGTAACATCCAAATACGCCGAAGACAAAGCATTAAAAGACGAGCTATTGCAATATTCGAGTACGATCGAATCGAAAATGGGTGAAGTGTTGGGTAATTTTTGCGTCGAATTGAACGGACTCTTTTCATCGATCCGAACATCTGAAACGAACTTGGGAAATTGGGTTTGTGATGTTGTTTTGAGTGCAACTGGGGCAGATGTGGTGATAATAAATTCGGGAACATTCCGATCCGATCAAATCCATCCGGCTGGTCCATTTACTATGAAAGATTTAGTTAGCGTCGTACCTATGAGGGATCCTCTTGTCGTCCTTGAAGTGACCGGTAAAGATTTGTTGGATGCATTGGAGAATGCAGTTTCAGCGTATCCGAAATTGGAGGGTCGCTTTCCACAGGTTTCCGGCATTTCCTTTGTGTTCAATTCAAAGAAACCACCAGGCAGTCGTATTGAACCTCAGTTGGTACAAGTCGCAGATGAATGGTTGAACCTTGATCAAACGTACTCACTTTGCGTCAAAAGCTATATGTATGGAGGATGTGATGGCTTCACTATGTTTAAAGACAAGAAAGTTTTGGTAAGTGATGACAACGACTTACAAGGAGGGTGTGCACAGTTCAACTAATTATTTACCTCTTTAACACACAGATGGACGATGATGAATGTCCTGAGCTTGGACTAGCAATTCAAAATCATTTCCACGCCATCAATGTTCGCACGGGAAAAGCAAAACACTCGAAACACCGTCAATCACTAGTTACCCTTTCCAGACGTCATAGCATGGTGCAAATGCTAGAAGATTTAGATCTCGACGGACCGTCACCAGTTAGACGTCGAATATCTCTAGTGAATCAACCCAAGTCCGTTGACATCTCGCACAACAAAAATAAATTGTGTCGTCGTGCTTCCTTGGAAGATTTGGAACAAGTAAGCTGCCAACTGGCACCAACCATTCAACATCGAATTATTGTGGTGGAGAGTGATGAATACACGGAGCAGTTAATTCGTAAAAGACAGACAATGGCTAACACCGATGTTATTAAAGAGGACGATGAGAATTACACATAAATATTAACAGTTCAATGCGCGCTATTTTTATTTTTGTTGCTTCCGGTGCGTGACAGTCTTCTGTTTCTATATTCAAAGTGAAGTTAGCATCAGTTACGATTGTACCTAACTCTTTACAAACAAAAGAGTGTCACACCCGGCTCACATTTTAAGTCTATCTGGGGAACTCAGTCATCGAATTTGAATATGCGGATCGTGAAAAGAACAAAGTGATAGTCGAAACAGCTGGAACAAAAACGATGCACATAAATCAGATTCGATGGCTGAGTGTGAAGGTTTTCTATTAAGCGGCTCGACCATGCAAAATTGAAGCCTTTAGTGCAAGGTGGTCGTAGTAAAAATCCATCAGCACCCAACGAAAGCTCGAATTGGGTCTACAATTTTCTATCTATCTGTTCTATCTTCTGTTCCTTCTGATCACCTGTGCTTTTTTGGAGAGAGTTTCACTGAATCGTCTAAAAGCCTTGTTTGAACCAGAGCCTATTTTCAAGAAAACATTTTCCTGCTTTTTGCAAAGTTTTCCTGATTTTCTCGAACATAGGCTCTGTTTTAAACCATATTGAGTAGACCGATTTTTCATCTTCCAACCCAGACACTTACGATTATTAAGTAGCGATAGCTACTTTATGTTATCACTCTTTCCGTCCGTCCGTCTGTGCACCCTTTACCGGGGAATCACCGATGATTCACCAGTTAAATATGTTAATTTTGGTTCTAAGTCATAGGTGATTCATTGGTGAATCACCGATGGTTCACAGGGGAATGACTGATGATTCACCGGAAAATCATCGATGATTCACCGGGGAATCATCGATGTTTCAACGAGGAATCATCGATGATTCAACGGGGAATCATCGTTGATTCATCGGACAATCACCGATGATTCACCGAGGAATCAACGATGATGCATCAGGGAATCAACGATAATTCACCGAGAAATCAACGATGATTTACCGAGGAATCCACGGTAAATCATTAGTGACTCCATGGAAAATCATCGGTGATTCACCGGTCAATAGTCAGTGATTCCCCTGTGAATCGCCGGTAATTCCCCGGTGAATCATCAGTCATTCCCCGGTGAATCATCAGTCATTCCCCGGTGAATCATCAGTCATTCCCCTGTGAATCATCGGTGATTCACCAATGTATCACCTATGATTTAGAACCAAAATTAACATATTTGACTACACTCTATCGCTACTTTCCTATACCCATGACTTTTTCTGTGGATCTTTATAGTAGCGCTTAAGTTGTGCCAGTGTGCTCTTAAACAGCACAGAATTTCTAGTACTGTCATCGTAAAAAACAAGTTTATTCAACGAAAGCTTGGAATGTTAGGAGTTTTCCCAAATATTTATCCCTGGCATTAGTTTTACTTTGCTATAAAAAATGTCTTTTCTTTAAGATAACTAAGAGGTTTGAATCATTTCCAATAGTTGTTTTAGTCGCGTAAGCCTTTTGCCATACAACCTGAGAGAGCTGGCGCATGTAAAGTGAACGGGCTCCAGAATTGTTTGTGAGAGTAATAATATCTCCAATACTCTCTATCTCTCTCTTTAAATCTCTCTCTCTAATTATTCCTATATGGCGTGTCGGGTTAGCTTAGAGGAGTTTTATAGATTTGTGGTGCTGGACATCCCGAGTTCAAATCCAGCGGTTGATGCTTTTTTCGTGAGAAGCTTTCCTCACTTAAAAAAAATTGAATCAAACCCGGTCCCTCTGGTTTATCTGGTTTATACGAATATCTTTCTGGGTTAAAATGCTCATGCATGTAAACTTGATGTACGAGTATAGGCAGTGCCGTAATTTTTTAAATGCAGTCACGTAGAAATCAGCCTCGTACTCAGTTCTCAACATAGCCGCTTCGAAATTTCTGCTAAGGGACTTCGAGAAAAACATTTTGTCAAAAGTTCTAGCTTTCGGAATCGTTTATCCAAAAATTCACTTTGTTCGGCAGCCTCGTACCCATGAAAAAAATTTTTTCTCGGAGTCCCTTAGTACAAACTTCGAAACGACTATGGTACAAACTGGGTACGAGGCTGCCTGGTTCCCGAACAAAGTGAATTTACGAATAATTAGAGAGAGAGACTTAGATAGGGAGAGAGTATTATAGAGTTATTACTCTAACAAACAATTCTGGAGCCCGTTAACTTTTCACGCACCAGCTCTCCATGCGCCAGCTACTCTTAAATGATATTTTTATATTTTCTTGAATTTTTTTTCGAGGAAATCGTGGAAAATCTGAAAAAATCGTGAAAATTTCGAGAAAATTTTGCGAATATCAGGAAATTATTTTCTCGAAAACAGGCTTTGCACTGCGGCGTAATTTGACAAAACACCTCTTACAGAGAAGGTTTAACGGAAGTCTTGATGTCTGCTTACAAAAATTCTGAAATCAGAAAAGAGTGAAGTATCAAGCGTCTAAGGTAAAACGATTTTCTTTCAGTTACAAAAATTCTGAAAAAATCGGAGAAGGGTGCTGCATTCAGGTCCGATCCGTAAAAAAATTAAAGAGAAGTAATTATTTCGTTGTAGGGTTTGGCGTAAGACTGGCGTGGAAAGTACGAATGCCCCAACTTGTACTTGCGACTTGCAAGTCAGTCCATCCATTAAGAGAAGGAAATAAATTTAGGGCTCTAGGACCGACTATCCCAAGACAAAATATCCCTGACAAATTATCTCCGGAAAAAATATCCCTGGACAAAATATCCCACATAAACCGAACAAAATATCCCCAGACATAATGTCGGCATCCGGACAAAACGACCACTGGACAAAACAACCCGGGACAAAAAACCCCCGGACAAAAAAACCCCTGGACAAAAAAAAAACGGACAAAATAAGCCGAACAAAATAACCCCCAGACAAAATTACCCCCGGACAAAAAACCCAGCATTTGGAGAGAGAGATAGAGCGATCGATACAACCCCACTGAAATTATGGTATACGCCATTGATCCGGACACCAAAAATCCTGACAACCAAAAATCCGGATGACCAAAAATCCGATAACTAAAAATCCAGACGACCAAAAATCCGGATGACCAATAATCTTGATGACCAAATATCCAGATGACCAAAAATCCGGATTATAACAAGCAAGGCGCCGCGCCGCAGGCCTGAACTTTATGAAAAATAAAAAAGCGGGGTCGAGAGCGGCAGCCCCGCGATGGAGGGTGAAGGGGGTATCGCCCCCCTTGCGGGGTCTAAGGGGCGGAGCAGAGCCCCATGCTTATAAGGCCGCCTGCAGGGCATATTGTAGCTCGCCGCAGGAGCGGGGGTTTAGGGGGCAGAGCCCCCTACATCATAAAAACAACATATGCAAACCATGCTTTGTGAGAAATTTGTCCGGATTCTTTTTTAACATTTCATTACTTCTTGAAACCGGACAAAATAACCCCTGGGGGATATTTCGTCCGGGGTATTTTGTCCGGGGTATTTTGTCCGGGTTATTTCGTCCGGGGGATTTTTGACCTAGAGCCCATAATGTCTACTCAGAAGTGGTGGATATAGGTAGGTATTATTGATTAGATAATATATTGCGTATGGGGGGCTCTGCCCCTCACCCCCGCGGGTCTTACGTGAAAGGGGGCTGCCCCAAACCCCGCGAGGAGCTCTGCCCGTTAGACCCAGCAAGGGGAATATTTTACCTTTGACCCCCTTATTGTGAGCGCTGCCGCCACTCGACCCCGCTTTTTTATTTTCCAGTTAAATTCACGGCCTGCGGCGCTGCTACTTCGCAATGAGTATTTTCTGAGGTGATTTTTTGTCCGAAGGGATATTTTGGTTGGGGATATTTCGTCCGGTTTTTTTTCCTGGTAAAAATTGTCGATGATACATATAAAAAACGGAAATTGTATTTAGTTCGGTTACAGGGTATGACGGATGAGAAGAAAGGGGATTATAGGGTTTGTAGGCAGAAGGTTAAGACGTTGGTCAAGGAGGCGAAAGACCGGTCATGGAAGAAATTCGGGGAGGAACTAGAAGATGCAGGTCAGGGAAGGAGTAAGAAATTTTGGTCGACGATTAGGAACATTAGACGAGGTGGTGAGAAGGAGGGCTTTGGTTGCATTTTAGATAAGGACGGCCAGTTAGTGACAGATAATAAGGAAGTTCTGGGGACTTGGCGGGATTGCTTCCAGGATCTGTTTGCCTCTGTCAATGAGGTGATAGGACCTGTTGGGGAAACATGCCCTACTTTGGAGCTTGAAGAGGAAATTACACTGGAGGAGGTGTCTCGGAAGGTTAGCAGATTGACTGCAGGAAAGTCCGCGGGATTGGATGAGGTCAGGACAGAGTTTATTAAGAATAGCGCGTTGGCTTTGACAATGGCTTTGCAGGATTTTCAACTTAGCCAAGAAGTCTTCGGCCGTTCCTTTAGACTGGAGCTTTGGGGCCACTCACAAATGACGTCACGCTTGCTATAAAAAATTAGTATCAATAAAAAGGTAATAACTCATGTAAAACAGCAAATTATGTTTATAGGACTCTGGCTACCCCCCCAAACAGGGTGTGTGTTTGGGGGGGTAGCCGGAGTACTATAAACAAAATGTCTCACCAGTTTGGAGTTATGAACTTTGTGGATTTTATAGCAAGCGTGACGTCATTTATGAACAGCCCCTTTGCTGTTATAGCTCCGATTTATAAGAAAAGCAACCGTAAGCTTTGCGGTAACTACAGGGGTATTTGACTTTCGAGCATGGTAGGTAAGGTATATGCAAGTGTTCTTGTGGATCGGATGAGGGATATAGTTGTAGGGGTTCTAGACGAGGTTCAAGGTGGTTTTAGGCCTTTACGAGGATGTCAAGATCAGATATTCTGTCTAAGACAGGCAATCGAGAAGCTTTATGAGAAGAACAGGGATTTGTACTTATGCTTCACCGACGTAGAGAAGACATTCGATCGGGTACCGAGGCAAAAACTGTTTGAGGTACTTAGGGTCAACATGAGTTTACTAGGAGCGATTAAAAGATTTACTCAGGGAGCAGGGCTACGGTCAGGATAGATGGCGAAACTAGCGAGTCATTCGATGTTAAACAGGGTGTTCGTCAAGGTTGTTGTCTCTCTCCGCTCCTGTTCATAATTTTCATCAAGCAAGCCAACTGACGCCAAGTGACGTAATTATGAAGATCCTGGCCTATGCGGATGACTTAATTCTGTTGGCAGAGAACGCCAGCGATTTGCAGGGTGGGATTGACTGCCTAAACGTCGCATGTGAGGAGTACGAGATGAAGATTAGTGTAGGGGAGACTAAGGTTATGCATGTCGGCAAATCTCGGAAGGAGGTAGCCTGCAGTCTGAATGGGGAGCAGGTGGAACAGTTTGAGTTTAATTATTTTGGTACCACTTTTTCAGAAGATGGAAATTTAGTTAGGGAATTTGAGGAAAGGAGAAAGATGGGTAATGCGGTTGCTAGTCAGTTGAGGGCTCACGTGTTCAACAAGAAGGAACTATGTAAGCAGACGAAGTTAGCTATCCACGGATCAATCTTAAGACCAACGATTCTGTATGGTAGCGAAAGTTGGGTAGACTGCGTATATCTAGTGCATGACCTGGAAGTTTCTGGGGAAGGGTTAACCGTCTGCCCTGGTTTGGGCACGTTAAAAGGATGGGCGATAACAGGCTGCCAAAGAGGATCTTGGATGCACAGGTCCCGGAAGTTCGACCTAGAGGTAGACCAAAGAGAAGGTTTATAGATTCAATCGAGTCAGACTTAGGAGTTAGGGGACTTTCACTGCACGGACAAACCATCTCCTTGGCAGGGGATAGGAGGGCATGGAGGAGGGTCGTCCTAGAGTTGCGGCTTAAAGACCTCACACCGAAAGGTAGTGCCGGTCTATAAAGTACGATGATGATGATGACATATAAAGGAGACAATAGGGTGTTTGTCGATATCCAGGGGAGAGAAAAATTGTTTGTATCTCTGGAGCAAAGCTAATCTTTGTTACAGTTCCTCTTGCTGCTATCTGTCATTTCGAGAAGTGTGTAAAGCAAACAACAAATTCACAAAAATTGAAAATGTATTTCAAAAGTATATTTGAGACTCTGGTGTCGTAAAGAAGGTTAATGAGATCTTGTAAGTCGACCTTGTAAAACGAGTCGCTCGACCGCTCATTTAAAGCTGAACCAGAAACCTAAAAACTGAAAATAGAAAAGACAAATTTGTGTCCGCCTCCAAGTTTATTTCAAATTTGTGTATACATCAAATTACTACACAAACTACATTTTCTTCATGAAAAATGTAAAACATAAATGCAAATTAAATTGATTAAATGCGTGTGTCGTACCTTGTTTTCAAAGCGAACTAGCGAAAATACCTGCAAATTGAAACCGACTTTGGGAGAAAAAAACTTCAAAGCAACAAACTACTTTTCATATGCTCCACAATCTGCTTCAATAAATCAATTATTTTCAAACGCACAAGCCAATATAATTTGCAAACAAATTGATAGAATATTTATATGGTTAGCTTAAAGAATTCCAAAAATATTTTTGATATTTGATAATGACATTTAGCGCTATAATCCAGCGATTCCACTTTCTAATATATTTACAAAAGACCTTTAGCACGATACAAGTCGCGCATAAGACTTTTCAAATATTTGATCTCTCTCTGAATGTCCACATACTTCTCCTGGAGTTTGTTGTTCTTTTCTTGTAGTTCACGTTCTTCCTCCAGAACAATTTCGCTTTCCGCTTTTTTCTTCTGCCTGTAGCGAGTGGCTGCATTTTTGTTCTGTTCCTTTTTCCTGGATTTTTTATCATCCAATGAACGTTTGTACGGACGCTTTTTCACCAAAGTGGCTTTCTGCGGTGCCGGACACCATTCGTCGTCATTCGAAAAGGATTGCGATGCGGTATCGAATGAGTCATCACTGGATGATCTGGGTGACGAACCGGCGGAACATGATTCCGATGAATTATCATCGTCACTGGTCCAGTTTGGTAGGTTTTCCGCACATGAACGAACCAATTCTTCGACAACTTCCATTTCATGGGCGATGTCTTCATTGCTTTCAGGAGATGGAATGGACTCATTGTGATCAAAGTTGAAAAAGTTGGAATTGAGAATTATTTGTTGCTGCGATTGAGGTGCTGATGTGAATGTAAACTGGTCCTGGTGGAAAAAATCGAAAGTTTAATTTTCATCCGCTGAAATAGATGGAATTCACAATTTACCAATTTCAAATCGTTCAAATTTCCGATTTGTGGTGATTCAGGGGGTGTTTGTGGTGGTGTTTGTGGTGGGGTTAAATGGGTTAACTCAACTGCACCAAAAACGGAATCAAACTCTTGCAAAAGTTGCGCAGTTTGTTCGACTTTGAGTGGTTGACGTTGTTGCGACGGATGAATATAATCCGTAAGGATTGGCAAGTTTATAGGCTCGTCAAGCCATTGGTTAGCTGAAAACATAAAATCTTTTTAATATTTGGCATTGTGACTTTTTTCAATAAAAAACAATTTGTAAATGGTTTACTGCCCGTAGACAACTGCAAAGACCCAAGCTACTTGCACTGCCACTCACTAAGCGCCCTGAACCATTTCAATTGAGCGCCTCAATAACTACAAAGATATTTGGACGCACAGCGAAAATTTTTCTGCATCTAATAAAAATCCTTCAGGAATTAAGGAGAATTTCGCATATTCTACAGCCCCATTATCCCAACACCCTGGACCATCGTCCAATTGGTCTCTACGAAGATATGGCGCTGAGTATAAATTTTCTGCAGGGTTGAGACTTCCAAGCAATACATCGTTTTAAGGTAAGCGAAATTCTTTATATCATTCGTTAGAAGAGTTAGAGTGATTTTCCGCAAATGGAACTACTCCATACAAAGACCTTTTGGAGAAGGAGCTATTTTTGGCGAGCTTTTGAGTTTTTTCCCCTCGCCCCCCTTTTCGGAGAAAAATTTTATTTTGGAGAAAAATTTTTTTTGGAGAAAAATTTTTTTTGTAGAAAATTTTTTTCGAAGACAATTTTTTTCTGAGAAAATTTTTTTGAGAAAATTTTTTTTTGAGAAAATTTGTTTTGGAGAAAATTTTTTTTTTCAGACCAGAATTTTTTTTGTAGCAAAATTTTTGTTCAAGGAAAACTTTTTTGGAGAAAAATTTTTTCACAAAAATTTTTTTCAACGAAAATTTTTTTTGAAGAAACATTTTTTTGAGAAAATGTTTTTTTGAGCAAAACTTTTTTTTTCTGAGAAAACTTTTGTTCGAAGAGCATTTTTTTTCGGAGAAATTTTTTTTCTAAGAAAATTTTCATTTCTGAGAAAATGTTTTTTCGGGGAAAATTTTTTTCAACAACTTAAAACTTCCAAAACGAAATTTAACGTCAAAATGATGGATATGCGAGAGGTTATCCACTGGTAATTTGTACCAAAATTCCAATCGAAATTCCAAAATTTCCACGAAATTTCCGAAATTCAGAAGTTCCGAAAATTCCACAGAAATTCCAAAAATTCCAGAAATTCCAAATATTCCACAGAAATTCAAACAATTCCACAGAAATTCCAAAAATTCAACAGAAATTCCAAAAATTCCCCAGAAACTCCAAAGCTTCCACAGAAATTCCATCGAAATTTCAGAAATTTCATCGAAATTCCGGAGATCAGAATTCAGAAATTCCAAAAACTCCATCGAAATTCCAAAAATTCCAATAATTCCAGAAATTCCATTTTAATTCCGAAAATTCCACTTTAATTCCAAAAATTCCATCATCCTGTACCAAAAAAAAAATGAAGTGGATAACCCCTCGTGGATATGATCTGACTCGTTTTTTGGAATATATAATTACTTAAAGTAATGACTTCCATTCGAACATTTGATGTAAATTAAAGAAAATGTAAATTTCAGCCAAATATTTAAAAAAAACTCGCGTGACGTAACACGGGTCTGGACCCTTCCTCCCCCCTTTCACACTTCGTCACGCGAAGCGGAACCCCTACTAGCGTGACATATTTAATGAATGGCCCTTTAATTGAATGTTTAATCTGACCAGTTTACGTGCAAAACGCCAGTAAAATTAATTGGTCATTTGAAGGAAATGCCAAAATTTCTATAAAAATATTTGACAATGCCTACAACAAAATAAGTTTTGGCGACTGGGACTTGCCTTGATAGCTGAAGATAAGAAGGTTAGTCAAAGCGAAGAAACATTTTCAACTTAAAAGACACCTGACTGATACTAAAAATCAAGTTCTTATGAGCGAAATGTAAAAACATGAAACGACCGGCTTAAAGCCTGGTGGGTCTTTTTTCTATTTTGAAATTGATCGAGATTGCTATTGTTATAAATTATAAATTGACTTATAAATTATAAATACGAGTGCTGACCGAGTAATTTCGTCAGTCGACTAGCAGCTCTCAACCGATAAACATGTACGCGAAATAATATTGCAGTCAATATTCACTATAAATTACAAAATTATAGTTTTATAATTTGTAATTATTATTTTATAATTATAATTTTATAATTTGTAATTGTCCTCCTCATGAACTTGTGAGTGTGTAGTAGTGGTGAGTGAAGTTTTAAACTATCAACTCATAGCTGGCTTTGCAATATTTTCGACATAAGTGGATCAGACATTGGACGGACACGGACAGACGGATGAAGTGTCCAAAATAGGGCATTTTTTCTATAGAAAAAAGACCTAAAAAATTCTTCGTATCAATTGCATAATTGAGCTTTCTCCTGCCTGGGATTTTTTCTTAATTTCGAATATTCGATGATCACGATGCATCCATGATGACACAAATGATACAGTAAATTTAAAGGCCATCGACCGTAGGCGTAGGGGTAGTTCCTAAATGACATAGCGTAGGAGGGAGAGGGGGTAGGTATGAGGTTCTAAGAAAATTGAGCCAAACTTAACCCTTTTTGCGTGACAAGAGAGGAGGGAAGGGGAGTCTACAATTCATAATTTTTCCTTTACGTAATTTATGAACGGCTCCGAAAAATAGACGACGCAGTTTGTGCATATGAATGAGGAGAAGAAGAACGAAGTTTTGGTGAGATCTCTGCACCACTGCCTATCTTTTAGAAAATTTTCGCGCAATGAGAAGACCAAGATCTTTACCGCAATCAGAGTATTCGATCTTAACCCCATTCAGAGCTAACTCTGGGATGTTCAGAGACCAGTTAGCTGAAGATATACGGATTGCTTGTGTCTTTCCTACATTCAGCGCTAATCCATTCACTCCAGCCCAGAACGAAAGACAACAGACAACAACAGATCAGTTGAGATTTTAGCAACGTCATCGTGCATATAATCCTTTCGGATAGCCATGTAGAGGTCTCGCCATAGCGAGAATAATAGGGATCCGAGACCATGCCTTGTGGGACATCCATGAATTCCGACTCGCACCCATTAATTACCACTTTCTGCCTCCTGCCAACCAAGTAGCTCTTTATGAGATTCACTCCGGATGCAGAAAACGCGAAGTTACGAGAGAGCTTGTCCAGAAGACGGTTATGATTTACCGAGTCAAATACTTTCGATAAGTCAAGTAATACTAGAATCGTTGTTAAACCATCGTTCAGATCAAGCCGAATGTCGTTAGCGATCCTTAGCAGGGCAGTAGTAGTGCTATGATCACAGTGGAAACCCGATTGGTATTTGTGTAGTGAGGAAGTCGATCAACTGACGCGACGCTTCATCGATTTCTAAAGAGCCTTTGGCATAGCCGGTTGGATACTGATCTTTCAACAAGTAATCCCGAGTGTTCTTATGACGAGGAAGGTTCTTCGATCTCTTCCAACAGTCTGGGAAACAGGACTTAGTCAACACAGATTTTGGGAATTCTTGATACCTAAAATTTAAATGACAGTCCAAAATGACGTCTGCCTCTTAAGGGAAGGGGGTGGGGAGCTCAGAAAAACGGACAGAATATGACAAGGTAGAGGGTGGGATCTGGAAATTCGAAAAAAAATCAGAGGCTATTAATGAAAGGTCCCTAAATTACACATTTAAAGAGTGAGGAAGCAGCGATCCTTTAGGTTGTCTTCACCATCACTTCCCTCGCTTTATGAAGATTTCCCATTTCCTTTAGTTTGTGCGTGCTTTTCGAAGGCCTCTAATCGATTCAAAAAGTATCAGTTAGATTGAGGCTTGAATCAGGTAACACAACTCCCTGACAGTGGTGCCATCTATCAATGATCATGAAACTCCACGTTTTATATTAAGTTGTTCTGCCAAAAAGGCATTTTCACATCTTCGCTACGATAAACTTTGTATTTAACTTTGTCTAGCATAGCTATCTATCTTTATATAAATAAAACCAACCAAATTGAATAAGAAGCTTGTAGTATAGGGAAATATTCTTGAGTCAAACATAAAAATGACGTTCACATTCCACAATCAAATAATCAAACTATATCGGTGACGAAAGTTCGTAAGACGTACAATAGACCCGCGACTAGACCTGTAAAAAAAGGGTTCCGAGAAGATCTGAGAGAGCAGTGTCTGAACCTAATTAAGATCAATCTATTTGCGTAAATGAGCGATAAGAAAATCCATTTGTGCAATTACCAAAAACATTTAAAGAAAAACATTGAAAAAATTTCATTTCATTTCATACGACTTTTGTAAACAAATGAATTAGAAAAATTGCTTTTTGACACAATTGATAACAGAGGTCAAGATGCTAAGTTATCAATCTTTCAGCAGACATTCAGTTATCGTCTTCAATATGTGTGATTCTTGCTCTCAATAAGTTTTTGCTGCATTGTGAAAGGTTACATTATAATCGATCGGGGCTGCAATTCTTCAATGAACGTTACAGTATTTTACAGACAAATGTCACTGACTCTCTTCGAAGCGCCGATTTCTTAACTACATTAGGAATCTGCTCAGCTGGACTGGATTATATCGAAACTTAACACTGTTAACGTTTTTGACCATTTGTTTCAGCTGAACACACTGTGGCTGAATAACTAAATTTAACGCAAATGAAAAGATCGCTCGATTTAGAAAACGCTGCTAATTTGTAAGACACAAAGAGCGAACTTGAACAACTCTTGAAACCGAAGCGAAAAGTTGGGCGATGTTTTCTTGCGAGTTATCCACTCTAACTCACGAAAAAAACTCTCTTGTGAGAAGGAATATGAGAGATGAAAGTGAGATACACGTTCTTGCATATTTCAAATAGTGACCCAGCGAGGAACCCTAACCGCAAAAAGTTACCATTACCTATTGTAACCAGTCGATTTGAGGGGTGGTAGCATGGATCATGTACCCAAGATGGTATTCCTCACGAATTAGGAAAACAAAAATTAGGAAAAAAAAATTAGGAAACCGAAAATTAGGAAAAAAATTATTTGCCAAAAATAAGGAAAAACAAAAATCATGAAAAACTAAAATTAGGAAAAACAAAAATTAGGAATCAGGCAATCAGGAAAAACCAAAAGTAGGAAAAAATTTTTTGAAAGAATGCGCCGCAGGTCGTGATAAATCCCTAAAAAAAAGCGGTGTCGAGGGGCGGCAGCGCCCGAGTAGGGGGATCAAGGGGGAATATTCCCCCTTGCGGGGTCTAAGGGGCAGAGACCCTAGCAGGGTTTGGGGCAGAGCCCCATGCACGGAAGGCAGCCTGCAGGGCGTCTGTATATCGCCGCAGGCGCGGTGGTTTAGGGGCAGAGCCCCCTACATACCAAAACTAAAATTGCGACCTCCTTAGGAATTGAAAACTTTGATGTTTTTCCTGATTTATTTCCTTCCTGATTTTCGTTTTTCCTAATTTTGGTTTTTCATAAATTTGGTATTTCCTGATTTTTGTTTATCCTTATTTTAGGTTCCTGATTTTCGTTTCCTGATTTTCATTTCCTGATTTTTGGTTCCTGATTTCTTGATTCCTGATTTTTGCTTTCCTAATTCAGGTGGACATTCACCCAAGATACCGAATCTGCAAAAAAAATTTGTCCATCAGTCTGGAAACACGATAACTCGCGTAAATGTTGACTGATTTTCAAAATGTTTTCCCTCTGAAAGGTAGGTACGAAAAGTGGGTTTCGAGTTAGGGCCACCTTTGTGGTTATGGGCCTTTTGTACATAACTCGGGCTCCAGGACCGATTATCCCCAGTTAAAATATCCCCGGGCGAAATTTCCCCGGACAAAATGTCAAGGTTGGTGAAACTTTTTGACTTATATCTCTGCGAAATTAGCTCGGAAATCTCTTTACAAGATTTTTAATGAAAGTTGTGAAAATGTGTAATTGGTGAAAATCTAAGTCACAAAAGCGAACGAACTCGAAAAGACTTCCAGATTTTGGTGAATCTTACTTCATCACAAATTATGACTGACTCCAGAGATTTCTATATCTTTATGGTTATAGATACTAGGAACAAAGGCCTTCACACCCATATGGGTGATTGCTGGGAGTAGCAATGTAGTTTTCTATAAATCGTCTTCCAAAATGTCAACTTTTTCGAAGAAAAATAGTTCTACCACCATACACACCTATAACTTCCGGGCATGTGGGTCTTCAAAATGTTTGTTCTACTGAGGGCTACACGCCAGTAAAGTTTCAGAAAAATCCGTTAAACTTACTTGAAGTTATTCATGAAAAACGATTTTCGACTATCCAGTGCAGGCCATTTTTTAAAAAGTTCCACAGCTAAACTGAAGTTTTTTGAAAAAAGTTTCTTCTACGAATTTGTTGGACAGACCCAAGGAATCGAATAAGCCATAGATAACAAAAATCAGAGGTGGTTGTTTTCAAATTGGTCAAAGAATTCGCAGATGGACTGACTCTTAAGAGTCAAGGCCTTTTTGCAACATCTACTTTGGATGCGTACGTGTCCCTTGCATATGTTTTATCTCCTTTATAAATGAAAGGATCGTATTAAACCTTCCAATGGAAAAGATAATTTTGTCAAATAAAAATAATTTTTGTTCAATAAAAAATAATTTTTGTCCATTAAAAATATTAAATGTCCAGTAAAAAAATAAATTCATTTTGTAAAAAGGAAATGTATTTTTTTATTGGTCATTTAATATTTTTATTGGACAAAAATTATTTTTATTGGACATTTATTATTTTTTTATTGGAAGGTAAATAATAACCCTAAATAAAATAGCATACACTTATATATGTACCTCTGCCGGTAATAGAGACAGTCCTTGTTTTAATCTCTTTCAACATCGACATGTAAATATGGTTCACACTCTGCAGATGCTTTACCTCCAATTCTATTTACTCTATCGTTAGATAATTTCTAATGAACTAAGTCGTAGCATGAATAGATTACGAAACCACAATTAACAACAAGGCCTTAAACATAAAAAACTACAAAGTCTTTAAAAAATCATGCGACAAAAATTATGATGGTAGGTTTAGGGCTGTGACGCAAGTTCCTCATGATCCAAGACAACGAAAAAATATTTACTCTGGTAAAATATGTTCGTGTACTTAGCACACTTTTGTGACATTTTCTCTTCCATTCTTCTTTTGTGAGTGCATGCATATAGACAGGTCGAGAGCAAGAAAATATTGACTTCAGGTTGGCAGTTTATTCTCACAATGAGGTATCCATGCCCAAAGAGACGTTATTTGAAATAAAAAGGGAGGATGGAGCACTTGAAAGCTAAGATTTATTTATTTATTTAGCGTATGGTTATAAACTCTTGTGTACAATTTCGTGATGTCACATAAAAAAAGTGAATTTACATAAAAGCGATAGAAAAACATGAAAAACAATTTACAAATCAACTATAGATTATACCACAGTTTCAATTCTCCTAAGCACTTCACAGCTTGACTAGATAATGCAGGAATTTCCTTAAGTTCGCCATTGTACTTTAAGATTGGGGAATCTTTTAGCATGTGCGTTACTGTTTGTCGTTGGTATCCGCAAGGCCAACTGGGGTCATTGGTCATTTTCCATTTGAAGAGCATGTCATTGCAACGCCCGTGACACGTCCTAAGCCTGTTGAGATTACACCAATGCTTACGATGGAGTGTGAATTCTTTCGATTTCCTGTGTGGCTATCGAAGTTGTAAAATTCGGATATGATGCCGCAGTTAGACCAGATTTCTTTCCATACTTCTTTGGGATTGAAGTCGGTGCTGAAGAGAACTTCGGCTGTGATAATGGGGGGGGGGGGGCTATGAGACTTTAGCAATGATAAGTCTCTGTTTAGCGGAACTTCCCCGTTGTCCAATGTTTTCCGGTATAAGCTTAACAGGTGGCATTGGCGCCGTAAGTTCGGTGGTATTATGTTGCCTAATGCTGGCTGATCATTTTGATTGGACTGTGCCGGTGATAATTCTCATTGTTCTGTTTAGGTTTACGTCCACCAGCCAAGAAGAACAGTTAAGAAAGCTATGAGGTGAAAACATTCTTTCAACTGTTATAAACTGTTCGAAAAATTTGAGAGCTGATTTTTTCGAACAGTTTATAACAGCTCAGAGGGTGTTTTTGCCTCATAACTTCCAAGTTCCCCCCACTTTTTATTTCAAATAACATCTTTGTAGGCATGGATACATCATTGTGAAAATAAACTGCTACCCTCGAGTCAATGTATTCTTGCTACACCCGTTCATAAAGGGAGA
Organism: Pseudolycoriella hygida; assembly: GCA_029228625.1. Lineage (NCBI taxonomy): Eukaryota > Metazoa > Arthropoda > Insecta > Diptera > Sciaridae > Pseudolycoriella > Pseudolycoriella hygida. The sequence goes on from CM055403.1 coordinate 167,259,898, forward strand.
TGCGTCACTTTCAGTTAAAACATAATGTAATAAAAGGTTGGGTACTTCAGAGCTAAATATAGATACAAGGAGAGATAATCGTCTAGGCGCATCAGATCAGACATTGAAAAGCAGTGAATGAATTCAGAGTCAGTCTTATCTGTTCATGTAAATAAAGTTTAGTTACAAAGACGATTACACCACATGTAATGCAACCAATGTTTGAGATGGAATTTGATCTGAATTTATTATCTAAATGTAATTAATGAAAATGAAAATGAGATGGAGAAACTAGTATTCCGATTGAATAAATGTGGAGAGGTGTTTATGCAAATAGAAGGCACTGCTTGCTCGTGTAATATGCAGAAATTAAAATATGAAATCTACGCGGTAAATAAATAAAAACATAAATCACCAGGTGAATATTCCACTAACCGTACTCTGGAATGCCAAAGTTGTTCATTTGGACGATAAATTAGTTGATTGATTTGTAAATTTTAATAACTTTTTTTTTAATTATTTGTAATACGAGAAATTATTCAACAATTTAAAAAACACAGCAAATATAAATCACAGATGACATAAATTAACGAATTTGTATTTAATTTAACGTTTGTATATAAAATAAGTCTTATGGTTGACACGCACGTATTGTAAAATTGATGGATTTTTCTATTGACTTTATTTGAACTCAAGATTTTAAATGTGACGCAAAAAATGTTTTGGTTCTAGCGTCTTTTCACCAATTTCTGCGAATTTACAACTATTTCACGAACCCAAGTGCAACGGTAACCAAATAGAACGTTCATGCTCACGGCTGAGCTATCCAGTTTTCCGTAGGAAAATTGTTAAACTTCATAAAACAAGAATCACTAAACGATCAAAACCACTAAATAAATTTGAGTGAAAAATCAAACCGCTTTCTGAACTAAAAAGTTGAACTTTCAGAGAAAATTTCTTTCTTTTCTTAAATTTGGAAAAGAAGTTTCCTTTCGCAGCAGGAATAATTTGAATGAGCGCTTGACGATCCGACGGTTTTCGAATTACTGAAGTAAAATTGACTGAGAATAAAGTCACAAAGTCAACTTTAAGTTGTGTGGAAAGGCAATACGTAAAACAACTCAAAACAAGTACGTATGTGTTATCGTTCAACGCAGGCATTGGAAACATTTTATGAAGAATTTCAAGATTTCTCTTAACGAATTGATACGAGACACAAAAAAAATGTGTTGAAACAAAGGTACAGATAAACAACTCGTGGGCGAGTTTTTGTTTCATTTTTTAAAAGGGCAATTCACGGTTCAAATAGCCTTGTCAGTAATCTATATAGAATTACCAGATAAACAAATTAAAAATGATTGGAAACTTTACAAGAAATTTTTTTAAGAATTTAAAAATTACAATGTTGGAGTGGGGGACGAGTACATTACTCTGTTGCCATCGTCATGACGTTATGACGCGTCATAAGAAAAAAAAATCAGAGAAAATCAGTGGAGATTCTCAACGAATTTCGCTGAAAAAATCAAATTAGCTGCAAAATTTAACCAAAAAATCTTTTAAAATATTTTAGGCGATTTTCTCAGAAATAGATCAAAATTTAGGCATAGATTCGTCGCTTTTATAGCAGACATGTTTCTATCCATTCTATATTTTACCAATCCACGACAAAAAGTTACGCCTCTTCAGTGCACATTTGTCACAAGACCATGTGCATATCAGCGTGGTCACATATTGAGTGAGCAATCATCTCGAATATGCGGCCTTATATACACCCCGTTGATGTAATCAATTTTGTCGCTGATTTGATTTTTTGAGCACGTCGCAAAACTGTCAAATTTGCGATGTTTTTTTAGAGCACAATCCTGCGAAATGCGAAAAAAGAAATTGCTCAAAATTGTAGCTCTTATATACTGTGAAGAAGTTTGAGTATAAAGGTCAAAAATAGCTCTCAAAAAAAAATCACATTCCAAGTTCATTTGCGATGTTGTTTCAGAGCAAATTCGTACCTTCATATACTTAAACTTTTTGAATTCTGATTCATCTATTATTTGCATAAGAGTCATACTCTCACAGTACATGAGCCATAATTTTGAATAATTTGTTATTTACGCTGAATCGTTCTAGAAAAACATCGCAAATTTGACAGTTCTGATTTTTGCGGCGTGCTCTTAAGTTTTTTTCCTTATGACGCAAAGGCAGTACTATGCTGCCCTACAATGTATAACAATACAAATGAGAGATTTTCATATATTTTCTCTCACAAATTCTCTTCGCTGAGTTTGTTATGCTTTTTATGGAAGACTTGGTTCCAACTCAACAGCAGGCTGCCTACTTGAGAAGTTTAGGTAACCATAAAAAACGCAGGGTAGTGCCAAAAGTATGTTATTTCATCGTAACGGCAGTAAAAAATACTATGTGTCACATAGCTTTCAACTCGGCACCAGACTGTGTACTGTGAATGTAGAGGGCAGTAGCAGTCCGGTGCCAAATTGAAATTTGTATGACGTTTCGTATTCTTCACTGCCGGTACAATGACTTAAACTTATTTTAGGCTCCAGGCTGCCTTCTATAAGGCTAGTCATAGTTATTAATTGGGTAAACTTTTGAAGTTTTTAAGTATTACAGAGATTGGGCAAATCGACTTATAGCAAAGTTTCTAGCTTATAGATACTTATAGCAATAAGACATAAGTTGTAAGTTGAATATTGTAAGTAAACTACAAGTTAAATCAGCCGCCTTCTAGGAAAAAATCGGCGGCGGCCGATTGCTTCAAAAAGTTATACAAATTTCAATGAGAAGAATCTTGTTTGCGATTTTTCCACTAGCTTCCAAAGTTTTGGCTATGTGGTATGCTTGATTTTAGGCATTTGCATTGAGACTAATTTAAATTGGAAAAGATTCCTACTTCTAATTGTTCATTGATGTAATGTAACGTTATATTCTGTGATGAAAACGTTCAAATATAAAAGTCTTTACCTAGTTTTTCCCGGAACGAATTACTCATCTAGATGAGCGAGGCAGACGAACGAAGCAGACGAGCGCGTGGAGACCGTTCACCCCGGGTTCTCTACTGGAGGTCGCAACACTCAATTGCGCTGCGTAATTCTGAAGGCTGTCGTGGATTTCTCACCCGTGTGAGACCTCTGGTTACCTTTCGTACACAACGAACGTCACTATTCATGCGGTCATGGAGGATTTTTTAGATTAGAACAGAAATACAGATCTTTTGATCCTTTGTCTCCTTCCTCCTACATCACATAAATCTCTCAAAACCTCTCGGTTCCTAACAAGAACCACGTGGATACCCAGGGTCCTAAGCCGTAAGGCGAAGAACTTGAAGGATACTCCTCAGCATAAGGAATTCCCTTAAGGATGTTTCCCATCAGGATAACATTCAAATCATCTTGCAATAAAGTGCTTTTATCTATCTATACAAAGTGACAATAGTCCACAATTCGGTGCAGCGGCGCCGACTTGTTTACCGTCCATGGGGGGCTGGCTCATGGGGGGCGAAGAGTAGAAATTGATGAAAAATATTGAAAAACCCTAGGAATTTGAAGAATTTTGCATGGCTCATGGGGGGCGGCTGCCCCCCCCCCTGTCCCCCTATACTCGGCGCCGCTGATTCGGTGGTAGCTCTTTTTAAGCGTCGAGCTTTCTATTCTTTTGAGCTTATCAAGGAAATTCGTCCAGGATTTAAGTTTAACAAAAAGACTCTGCTTCGTCAATTGTGGGCAATTCTTTCATCTACTCTTTAGTCAATGGCGAATTGAATTGAAAACGAGATAAAGTTTTGATTTAGGATATTGTTTCATTCCAGTAAGAGGATCCACAGCAAGACAAATTTATAATGACGTATTGATGATTTATAATGACTGATTGATGATTTATAATGACTGATTGATGGTTTATGATGATTAATGATGACTGATTGATGTTTTATGATAATAATTAATCATTGATAAAGCATTAATCAATATAAGTTGTAAGTTGAATATTCTATGTAAAATGTTATAAGTCAAAAGATATAAGTGAAAATATTTATGATGATTGACTATAATTGATGATGGTTGATTGATGATTGATGATTGATTGACAATTTTTGATGATTCATAGAATACGTATCGGCCGGCCGGCGCAGTGGTCTAATTTGTGATGATTGGTTATGACTAATGATGTTTGATTGATGATTGATGATGGTTGATTGATGATTGATTATGATTGATTGATTGATGATTTATAGATTATTGCTTGTCAATGACTGATTGTCGATTTATAATGACTGATTGATGATTGATAATGACTGATTGACTATTAATAATGACTGATTGATTATTTATAACGACTGATTGATGGTTTATGATGATTGATTGATGTTTTATGATGACGATTGATCATCGATAAATCATTAATCAATATAAGTTGTAAGTTGAATATTCTATGTAAAATGTTATAAGTCAAAAGATATAAGTGAAAATAGTTATGATGATTGACTATAAATGATGATGGTTGATTGATGATTGGTTGACACTTTTTGATGATTCATAGATGAGTGCTTGTCGATGACTGATTGAAAATTTATGATGACTGATGATGACTGATCGATGCTTTATGATGATGATTGATCATCAATCAATCATTATCAATCTTTTAACTTATAACTAACAGTTTACTTAAAATATTCAACTTTTGCTTTTAGGTGATATCTTATAGTTGTAACTGTAAGTTAGAAATTTTGCTATGACTCGATGTGCCCAATCTCTCATTTTATTGGTAATGAATTGAATTGAATCTTCATCTAAACACGCAAAAAGTAACTTTCTCGTCAAACAGAATGTGTTTCGATCCACTTTTCGGGTACTATTCGTATTCAGAAGCAAAGTGGATTTCGTGATGAGATCCACAAGTTCCATATAGTAGAATATGAACTGATTGGCGGTACATATATTTCTACACGAAATTCGCCATAGAAATAACTCGGTCTCGCACAGTTGTGAATAATATTTCTAAAAAACGCAATCGGGGGAATCTCAATTTCAACAAAAAATATCAAAACACCAGTGCTATCACATGAAAAGATTGTTACCTCCTGTTTCATAGTGTGAAAACAACAACACTAATATATACTTCGGAAAATATGAATATGAAACACGTTCCTATATTTCTTATATACATCAACAGTCAAACAGTGACCTTATATAAAAACCGCATGCAAACAAACTCGGCTGTTAAATAGATTCACAAACAGCTTCCTATAGCACAATAGTTTGAGCCATTTTCCATTGACACAAAGGCATCTGCACATGATTTAATGACCCCACATATGATATGATAGAAGGTTTTCCTTTCCGAATTTCGAATTATTTTCAGCCGAATAAAGTATGGTAAGTAAGTAAAGTATGGCTGTGACGAACATTAAGTTCAAGGATGAGCAATATGACAAAAGTTCTGCCACCTTATAAATAATTGCTGTCATGATGCGTATGTACACAAGCGTGTAAGGACAAGACTGCAATTAGCAAATGATGAAACGTACATGGTGAAAAGAAAAGGAAACCTTAACCGAAAGGGAATAGTCGTATAATGTCAGAACCTTCGAGATGTGTATGCTATAACATTGCATCTGCAATATTGAGGAGTTGTCGGGCGACTAGAAGACTGCAATATGTTGCCGTCATGGGTAGATAGAAAATATTTTGTAAAATGGACAGAGAGAATTTAACAGAGAGACTCCCTATATATCAATTGTCAACGCGTCAATTTCTAAGTATTTTTTTTCAAAAAATTCAAACTTTTGGCGCCATATTTTGCCGAACTTTCTATGAAAATTATTTTTAAGTTCATCCTTTGAGACAAAAACTTTTGTTGTTTTTGTCTCAAGCGACGTAGAAATATCAAAACGGAAATTTGATCATCACATTTTTACAAAAATCATGATCAAATCAACTTTCTGAACCCTGCACCAGATTTTCGGTGAAAAAATGCCCTGCCGTGCAACGCATGAAACAGATTTCGTGCCAAATCTTTTCTCTCTTTCATCGCGAAACAGTCTCTTGTTTCGATCTTTACAAGTAATAGAGTGAGGATTCAGTTATATGTCGAATCCTATTCAACTAAGAAAAAAATGGATGGCGCAACCGACAGGGGTACTTTAGTTTTATATTGATCCGTATCCAGCTATGAAAATAAGCGAATGACGCCAGCGACAGGCGGCCAACGGGTGTGATCTACTAAGATCAATAAATTTGCATTGTCGGCAAAGTAGTGCCATATTTGCACTCGGAGCAAAGTTAGCAAAGTTTATAAACATGACTAAAAAGTGAAAAAACTTCATTTACATTATCGAAATTTGAATGAAGGAGTGCGTACAGCAATAGAGCGTGGTTCGCACCACTTTTCATCAGGCAATACTAGCCGCCTGTCAGTGGCGGCGTCATCCGCTTATTTTCATAGCTGAATACGGATCAATATAAAACTAAAGTACCCCTGTCGGTGGCGCCGTTCATTTTTTCATAGCTGAATAGGATTCGACACACAACTGAATCCGCACTCTATTGCTGGTGAAATTCAATTGTGATTTTGACAGATTTTATATGAAAGAAGTGTCAAAATTCTCAGCTGAACGCGCTCAAGTTGGGTAGTTTTGAAATGTCGATAAAGGCGGCAACAGTTTCAGCACTATGACTCTACATTACCGGTATTTTCAGATCTTCCGCAGATCATACCCGTTGCGCTCTATACTCAACGTGAAGTTTGCTGCAGTTGCGACCGAAGCATTTCAAAATAATGAGCTGATTTCATTCACAAATTTCAGCTGATTTTCTCGCAACTGCATTCAACTTCATGTTGAGTAATGCTTGTAATAAAATAAAACTTAGCTCGCCTCACATACGATTTGTTTTTAGTTTGAAGTCAAGGCAAAAAATCCGAGAGGAAGTGGGAATGCTTAAAAATTTTTGAAAGTGATTCGCTTAAGTTAAAAGTTTTAAGCTTGCTGTTGAACGACTCAATCTCCGCTATGATTCGAGTTGAATGGAAAATTCTATTGCCGGTCCTAAGTTGAAATATTTTGATGGCCACCGTGGAGCAGCCCATTGTGAAGTTCTGAAATTCAAACTTTTGGCGCCATATTTTGCCGAACTTTCTATGAAAATTATTTTTAAGTTCATCCTTTGAGACAAAAACTTTTCTCCAAGTAAAAGTTATTCGTTCCAATAATTCAGCGAGTGATTTTTTCTGAAATTTATTAACACGAAATGTTTGCGTGTCATGCAGACGGTAACTTTCCATAGCAGGAGTTGACTGTTCACAATAAATTCACAAAAGAGAAAATGTAAGAACCACTGTGCCGACTATTCAGAACCGCAAGAAAAAACATACAAAAAGCCATTGGCTAGGGATATGTAGACAAGTGAATGGTAAAGACAAATGTAAGTTTTGCGTGGACAGTATCAAGAACACATGTGAAAGCATCATGACGAATTATTTACGAAAAGAGAGATGCGGGTTCTTTACCAACGTTATCAATCGATTCGTTGCTCAACAATATAGTCGGTATAAATAATTATGGATGTAAACGAAGGTTAACCGATAAAAATTCAGTGCACAAATTGATTGAAAAAGTACAGCGTTCCGGCTAATTTAAGCAAACGATTCATACGCAGGACTTTTAATTATATTTTTATTTTCGATTTCGAGTTTTTCAACATAATTTCAATGCCTTGCACAAAATTGCTGTTGTGTATCGATGACATAGGTAAACTAATACAGTTCCCTTGATGAGGTAGGTATACGACGTGTAATAACGTTTATATCGATAATCAACGGTTTTTTTTGTCATTTGTACGAATAACCAGTTTTTTTCGTATTTTTAGGGCCTTGACGCAAAAACGAATTGTTAATAAAATTAATATTTTCTAAAACCAAGTTGAGATACAAGAACTATTTAACATGAAAATTGTTTGAATTTCGAGACCAAAAAAACGTGTTTTTACGATTTGTGAAGGGCCCTTTTCGGTGTCGTTTGATAATAAGACCGTTTTGCAACGCTGAAAGCTCCCATTGATTTTTGATTTAAATTGAAATCTTGATAGCAACTTGTTTACGTGATTGAGTGCACATATTTGCCTGCTGAATTAAAAAACAAAAAAAGGTGTTTCAGACATAAACAATTTCAAAATCGAGTCGCCTAATTATCATACACGTTTGTATTGACAACTAAATTGCTTATTTATAAATATTGGAGGATTAAGAAATAGGAGGAGATTGAAGGAAATCTAAATGTAAACGAAGCATTTTGCATGGACATTATTCCAGTAACAGAATTGCTGACTGTTGTATACATACGACCAAATTATTTCTTATTTTTGCATTTATTTAAATTCGAACACAGATGTGTGTTGCCTCCTAGATTTCGTTTCCTTTTACTGCACTTATTGATTTTACTTGCTTTTATTCTGTTCAAATTCAAATTCCTGATCTCGAATTTAATGAAAGTGAACTTTCTCACCACACCGTTCACATCGCTAGCGTACAGTGTACGAATGACGTAATTTGGACCAGCTCAAAAATTTTTTGGGGACTGTATGCTGAAAGACGTTTGATGTCCGATCCCTACAAACTCCAAATGTAGTTCTGACGATGATTGTTGCAATCTGATTGGTCCAAATTACATCATTTGTCCACTTTTACGTGTGACTGCAAAAGCCGGTTTTCATGCTATTTTGGAACTTACTCTCCCAAGTCGATTGAGTATGTGCAAGATATAGGTGCATCAACTAGAAATATAGTTTTTGACGTATTTGACGCCATTCCCGACTTTTTCAAACGAAAAAAGTGGGTTTTTAGATTGTGTAAAGCTATGAAAACACCCAATTTTCAACCATTGGCAAACTTTACCACAACACAAAAGCTATTATTTCTTCTTGTATAGCCCCTTATTTGTATTTACACCTCAAATGGATATAGAATTGTCGAAAAACAATGTCAGGTGGGGATAAAAGTACAAAATTTTTTTTGTAGAGTTCGCAATGCGGAAATTCACCGAAACTCGAAGTATGGACTTTATCGATTTTGTGAAAGCATTAAAATTTGTCCAAAAACCTAAGCCCTGGTGCTTTTGGAGTCTTCTCGACATAAACAATTTTTATAGACCATTCCTCTAGGTTATTTCGAAAAAGAAGTAAAAACCGATCCCCCCTATTGTTCACCCCTTTAATTTCTCTTTTATCGCTCTTTTTACGTATTCGCTTGTATTTTTCTCATGTAAAACCGGTTTTATGTACAATAGAAGAGCTTTCGAAGCTTTCAATTACAATGAAAAATGTATAAAAATGTCGTATTCTTTCATTTGCATGAAGAGATAGGTTCAACGTGAGATAAAGATTTGTTTGTGGAGTCAAATCTTGAAGCGTAGCCACCATAGCTTCCCCATTGAAAAGATATAATGAAGTTGGCCCAAAAAATGAACTTAAAATGTTCTTCTATTTACATGCCTCATGAAAATAAAAGCTTTCTTTTCATCAAAGAACTGTCAAATCACAGCGCCACCATACCAGTAACGAAAGCATATTTTTTTAAGTGATCCATCTTACATCGAATGTTTAGTAAAGCTTACAAAAGCTTTACGTTTTGTGAGCTAAAATCTAGTTTACGGAAATAGCATGGATTTAAGTTTTTTGTGTTGGAACGGGTAGGTGGAGGTCCCCTGGTGACGTATCAAGATGAATTGCGCCGCGGAAGACCCTCCCCGGGGAGCCCGAACTTCTCTAAGAAAAAATAATTTTTACAATAAATCCAAGTTTTTTTGAGGTGACTGAAAAATAGGTGGCTAACAAACTGAAAAAATTTCTCCTTTTACGAAATGTTACAAAAGATTAAGTTTTTTGGGGTGCCTGAAAACTAGGTGGCTAATAAACTTAAAGAATTTGTCCTTTTACGAAAGATTAAGTTACTATGGAATGTCACAAAAAACTATATGGCTGACAAGCATTCGTCCTTTTATGAAATGTTACAAAAGATTAGGTGACCGACCGAAAGAAAACGGACGTAGAAATATGAAAAAATATATTTTTCTTTAATAAAGCGGCGCATTTCGTCTTAAACTTTCATCAAAGAACCTCCCCCTACCGGTCCCACCTCAAAAAACGTAAACCTAAGCTGTTTCCGTAAACAAGATTTTTGCAGCTTTTTTATCGTGCGGGAATAACCTAACTTTTGCACCTTTTTGAGTTTTTCGCAAGGGAGCGTTCATATATGACGTCTGCATTTTTTCCGGGTTTTTGGATACCCCCCTCCGATTTACGAAATTACGATTTTTTTGTATGAAGTGTCTGTTTTCTCTGAACCCCCCCCCCCTTCTCCCCTAACGCAGATGTCATTTTTGAACACTCCCTAAGCTGTCAACAGACAAAAACATTGTGGCAGAATGCATGCTTTTAACATAATAGATCATGTTGGACGAAATAGCTTTTGGATGAAAAATCGCGGCGCCACCAGAGCAGGGTTCGAAAATCAAATCAAATTACGGGAAATCGAATGAATCATCAAGGAAAAAGCCTGATTATCAAATCAAATTGCTTTTTTTGATTGAGAAATCATTGAATCATCAAATTGATGTTTTCTTGATGTTTTTGTCTCAAGCGACGTAGAAATATCAAAACGGAAATTTGATCATCACATTTTTACAAAAATCATGATCAAATCAACTTTCTGAACCCTGCACCAGATTTTCGGTGAAAAAATGCCCTGCCGTGCAACGCATGAAACAGATTTCGTGCCAAATCTTTTCTCTCTTTCATCGCGAAACAGTCTCTTGTTTCGATCTTTACAAGTAATAGAGTGAGGATTCAGTTATATGTCGAATCCTATTCAACTAAGAAAAAAATGGATGGCGCAACCGACAGGGGTACTTTAGTTTTATATTGATCCGTATCCAGCTATGAAAATAAGCGAATGACGCCAGCGACAGGCGGCCAACGGGTGTGATCTACTAAGATCAATAAATTTGCATTGTCGGCAAAGTAGTGCCATATTTGCACTCGGAGCAAAGTTAGCAAAGTTTATAAACATGACTAAAAAGTGAAAAAACTTCATTTACATTATCGACATTTGAATGAAGGAGTGCGTACAGCAATAGAGCGTGGTTCGCACCACTTTTCATCAGGCAATACTAGCCGCCTGTCAGTGGCGGCGTCATCCGCTTATTTTCATAGCTGAATACGGATCAATATAAAACTAAAGTACCCCTGTCGGTGGCGCCGTTCATTTTTTCATAGCTGAATAGGATTCGACACACAACTGAATCCGCACTCTATTGCTGGTGAAATTCACTTGTGATTTTGACAGATTTTATATGAAAGAAGTGTCAAAATTCTCAGCTGAACGCGCTCAAGTTGGGTAGTTTTGAAATGTCGATAAAGGCGGCAACAGTTTCAGCACTATGACTCTACATTACCGGTATTTTCAGATCTTCCGCAGATCATACCCGTTGCGCTCTATACTCAGCTGATTTTCTCGCAACTGCATTCAACTTCATGTTGAGTAATGCTTGTAATAAAATAAAACTTAGCTCGCCTCACATACGATTTGTTTTTAGTTTGAAGTCAAGGCAAAAAATCCGAGAGGAAGTGGGAATGCTTAAAAATTTTTGAAAGTGATTCGCTTAAGTTAAAAGTTTTAAGCTTGCTGTTGAATGACTCAATCTCCGCTATGATTCGAGTTGAATGGAAAATTCTATTGCCGGTCCTAAGTTGAAATATTTTGATGGCCACCGTGGAGCAGCCCATTGTGAAGTTCTGAAACCAAGAACAGTCTGTTCGGAAATGGTTCCATTCGTTGCAATTTGCAATTTAGACCTGAGTAACGTTCAATTCAGTGAAATGGAATATATCTTCACATAGAAATTCACGAGCGCAACGACCGAAAATTTCGGGATTGGGTCAGAATATCTACGCCAAAATATCTATAGTCAAAATATCTACTGGTCAAAATATCTACAGGTCAATCATGGCCCCACGGTAGTAAGGAGCCGTGACGCAAGTTTTACACGCCAAAAAATTCACAAAAAAATTTTATCGTAGACTAAGGAACATATATACAGGAACTTTTTGACTTCCCCCCACCCCCCCCCCCGAATGACATACCCCCGGAAAATATTTTCCCGGATTCTAAGGTAAATTTTAGGCCGAAGTGCCTTGTCACCCATTAAAATCGGTTCAGTC
>CM055403.1:167272597-167313644 GCA_029228625.1 Pseudolycoriella hygida
ATGATCCCAAAAAATTCTCCTGATCAAACTTTATAATCGCTCGGAACAAACCAACTCTCTAGGTATTGTCACTCCGGAGCTAAAATTCGAAAACTCCGAGCACTACGTGAAAAACCATGAAAATTGACCACTTTTCCACACTTTCCGACTTTTCCAGAGTTTTCCCGGAAAAGCGGCGATGAAATTTTTCATTTTAGGCCGAGACTGACGTTCCCTGAAAATTTCAGGAAAATCGGCTGTCTAGTTCTCGAGATCGAAAATTATTAATAGAACATAGATAGATAGATAGAAACCGACAGATCAGGAAAAAAGTTTTCATAATAATGAGAACAATGGATTTTGGTAAGATGTATGGAAAAGTACCATCTTCAAACCTCCACATCTGAGCCAATTTTCAACCGATTTTGATGAGTGAGGGCTTGTTGGAAAGCTGCTGCGACGTAGTTTTTTTAAAAATAATTTTGAGGGGAAGGGGGGCGAGGGGAAAAAACTCAAAACTTCGCCTATACATCGTGTCTTGTCCCAAAGGTTTTTGTATGGAGTTTTTTGGGTTTGTGGACGTTTTTTTGGGGTGTGGGGACTGCGTCACGCTCTCCGCTACCGTTCCGAGCATGATGAATTAGTCGTATGCTTCGCGGACCCGTACGATGTCCTTTCAAACCGACGTGTCCGTTGCAAGGGATGAAGAAGAATGTCATGAAATTTGGCTAATTATTGATTATGCCGTCATTTAATGGTATTAGGAAATAATTTTTTGGAGAAAATTTTTTTTTGGACAAAATTTTTTTTGGAGAAAAATTTTTTTTGGAGAAAATTTTGCTGGGAGAAAAATTTTTTTTGGAGAAATTTGTCGTTTTTTCGACAATGAATGGTTGTTACATGAAATTAAGTTGATGATTCGAAAGAAATTAAATTTTATTATGTTATTGTGATGATTTTTGTTCAGAAGTCTATTACAGTATTGCGAAATTTGTCAAATCAACAAAATAAAGATTGAATATGAAAATCCGATTCCCGATTCGATCTCCCGTCAAATTAAAAATTAAATTTAATTTGCTGTCCAATTTATCAGGATAAATTTAACTTTTCACACATGGGAACAGAGCTAATATATTATCACATTTATCACGATAGATTCGATGGAATTTGTAAAATTTAACTCTCACACCTGATGGGAATAGGGCCTATATAAGTTCGTAATACGGATGAATCTTTGCCTTCTTACTTTCTATCTACTGCATCTTTTTCTAATCGCTTATACCCCATCAATACCCTTCGCCATCTGTGCTAACATTGCTATATTATCACTAAGATGCCCCTAAACGTCATGATCAAAAATAGCCTGCAAATCGTATCCAATGATCTAATTTCTCTGAAAATTTTCTGCTAATGTCTACCTTTTTCAATTAAAAAATCATTTCATTCAACTTATCAGAAAATCAACAAATCTATCGCATACACATTGCTAAAAAATCCATGTCATCAAATATTGAATGTGTTGTTCATGAGTAATTTAAATTCTGAGAATTGTGCACACATTTGCTGGTGTGTGCTTATGGCGCTCATATTATATGACTTGAGTACGGTAAAGTAAGAAAAAATGATGTCCATTCAATAAGAAGGCTACAAATAGAGAAACTACGGGAAACTACAAACAGAAATTAGTAGAAAGTGGGTTAAAAATGCAATACGTAACGCTATTACGTCATTCTTTTAATTGGGCAAAAATAATGCAAACGTGTATACGTTACGCAGAAAATAGCAGAGAAATATTCACAAAAGTGTAAACAAAACAGTCTGGAAATGAGCGTCTGATATGACACGTTTTTAACAAAAAATGTGATAACATATTGTAATACAAAAGATGGATGACGTAGGACACAAGCGATGTGTATACGATTATTAGCACTTCATACGCAAAACGACTCATATTCGATTTCAGGTGATGCAATTCCAATAAGAACTTACAATTTTTTTATCATTTTGTTGCTTTGTACCCCTAGGGGTGTTAAATGCACTTGGCACGCACTAGAAACCCATCATTACACGATTTTAATAGCGAGAAAAAATTTTACACTTTTGTATCTTGAAATCATTGGGAAAATGGCTGAGTGATGGGACAAGCGAAACTCTTCTAATCCATTTTTTGTAGAATGGCGTTGCTATCGAATCTGCTACATTTCACATTTTAAACTTTATCGCGTCGTAATTCAGGTGTTTATTAATTTTATTTATTTAGCGTTTTACAATTGCAAACACCGTACAAAATATAATCGTGATGATGAAAAGCAATCATTGTTTGTATGTGAATAAAAATAATATGAGCGTTTCATCATAAATGCAAAAGTTACATTAGCTGTCAAAATTCAGACGCGTGAGAAGAGAAGAGACGTGTAATCAAACATAGTCGCTACTTTCCTCCTTCGATTTTCACAGTAATTTTTGTTGGGAAACGCACCAATATGTGTGGACCGTTTGGATCTTTAAACCATCTAGAGGTGTGCGCTGGTCAAAAAAAAAAAAATATTTGCAATTCTTAAAATCTAATTCATCACAGTCATTTTAGCAAATTTATTACTTTTTAGGCAAAAAAAGCTAGTTATACAAAGATAAATTTCCTGTTTGTAATTTTTTTACATTCTTTTACCGTCATTTGTGGTTATCAAAGTGGTCACAAATTTTTTTTTAATGATATCACACTCGACCGTCCTTTCTTTAGTCTTACTCTACGAGTGAGCGTAGATATCCTACAAAATTTCGCCATCGACTTCGGTTCTTTTCCAGTGCCTCCACTCCCAACCATTGTTTGCCAGCAGTAATTGCTCCACTGACGACGATTTCTATCCACGTTATCTTTGGACGGTCAACACTTCGACTACCTTGAGGGTTCCAGTCCATTGCAGTGTTTGCTATATCTTCATCATGCCTTCGTAGTGTATGTCCCATCTATACTTCCACTTTCGACCCTTTCGACGCATGATCATGACTTTTATTTGTTCCATATTTGTTTGTTTCCACAGCTTTTCATTGCTTATAATTTAAAGCCAGCGTGTTCTCAGTATGCCTTGACCGTCCTTGATGGATTGTGGAAAATCCATAATAGGACCAGCCGTAATTTGACTGTTCCTCATCTTTCGGTGTACTTTTGAATACATTGTAAACGTTTCCTTCTCTCTAAATATTTAAGTTAGCTTCACCGATGATGTGTGGCAGCTCCATGACGTTTGCAATAGTTTTCTCTGATTTTCAAAGAATTTCTTCGGCAATTTCCGATGATTTTCAAGCATTTTTACAAGATTTTTATGGATTTTCTTTGATTTTCAAGGGTTTCCATTGATTTCCAAGGACTTTCTTGCAATGCAAAGGACTTTTTTGAGGACTTTCAATAAATTTGAGGAATTTTTTAACAATCGATTTTCTTTTGCGGGTGTAAAAGGATTTTCTACATTCATCTGCCCCTCGTACGCGCACGTAAATTCATAAAAATATACAAATGTAAGGTTTTGTAAGGTTACAAGGTTTGCAAACCGAATAGAATTTCGTACGATTATGCGTAAAATCACCACATAGACAATTTCTAAAGTGTCATCTTGTGTCAGATTATTTAAATGTCAACTAAAATTCAAATGCTGAGCGGACTAAAAGGGTCTATTCTTCAGAATTCGGTCAGATTATGTGGTCTATCCGCCGGTGACGGCAACGCTATCTGTCATCATCTCTATGATTGAATTAAATTCTGAGAAAATATTTGGCTAAAGTTCAGTTTACCTACCCACCTGAAGTGGGAAGATTTGATACCATAGGAAGATGTGGAAGCCTATCCTTAATCATAATCCAGGGTAATATCCGGCCGCTCGGCCAAGTGGACCAGTTGGTGAGTGAAATTCGTGAATATCAATTTTTACTTTTCTGCTTGTAACTTCTACAATTTTTCTGACCGGACAAGGATGGAAATGGTCGGGTGTGGACAGCTGATGACATTACAACACGATTTTGGCCGCGGAAGACCATTTCTGGCCGACCCGGACCATTTTTTTTTTGTGTCTAGAAGTAGATTTTCCTTACACAAAATGAATAAGAATGCATTGAGTAATAAAAGAATTGATTATCCTTGTACAAAATGATTATTATTTACGATTTTACTGCAATACAATTTATGAAAAAAAGCTTAACTTAATAGATATCATTGTTTGATTTTACGATACGTTTACCAAATTTTCTTATATCGCCATCATCGCCATCAAATGCTACGAATGCGAATTATGGCGCTTTAAAAAATGTTAGGTAACCGACTAATGATCCCTTTCACGAAATCTTACGTAAGCGACTGATGATCCCTTTTACGAAATTCTACATATTCGAATTATAATGCGCTTTAAAAAATGTTAGGTAAGAGGCTGATGATTCCTTTTACGAAATGTCACGCAAGCGACTGATGATCCCTTTTACGAAATACTACGAATGCGAATTATGTTGCGCTCTTAAAAATGTTAGGTAAGCGGCTAATTATCCCTTTTACAAAATGTTACGTAAGCGATTGCCTTTGCGAGATGCTACTAATGAGAATTATGATGCGTTTTAAGCAATTTATGTTGAAGTTTGTTGACACTTTTCTATAAAATAAATGTTTTCCTATCGGTGAAAAAACTTTTCTTTTTTTATTACTTCTTCCATTAGCTTTCTTTGCTTTAAATCAGGCGAAATTTCGGCAACATTACTTTCCTAGCTAATTTTTAACTGTTTAGACACAAAAAAAAATAGTCAAACAAAACAAGGGAATTTCCGCTTAAAAAAATGTCACTTGTTCCACTACGCTTCCACACATGCAGCAGCACTAATATGGGTGTCATTAGCAAACTGACAACCGTAACTTTTCAACTATACCCTTATCACCCTAATCCTAGTGCTGATCTCCTCAAAAAAAAATTCACTAACATTTTAATAACTCTAACGGATTATAGGACACATAATCCATATGGTTAGCGTTAGATAGCTAAAAACCGTAGCTTTCCAATGTTACCCATATCAACTCTGTCGTAGAAAAATTGTACAAGTTACAAGCAAAAAAGTAAAAATTGATATTCACGAATTTCACTCATCATCTGGTACACTTGGCCGAGCGGCCGGATATTACCCTGGATTATGAATAAGGATAGGCTTCCACATCTTCCTATGGTATCAAATCTTCCCACTTCAGGTGGGTAGGTAAACTGAAATTTTGCCCATAACGGATGGGTCGTGATTTTAGTTCACAGATTTGCTCGTCTGAACAAGATGGCGCTGGCAGTAGCTGTATGATAGATTTGAATATTTGTATGGAGAATGTTAAAGTTTTCTCAATAAATCAAAAATTTGTATTCTGAATCTTTTTTGCGTTTATAGGTGTAAATTTGGGCTAGTTTTGCGTGAAATTAGCCAATTGTTTTGCAAAAAAAAATTTTTGTTCAAATTTATTTGAAAACTTTCGCAGCAATTAATTAAAAATGACAAAAATTGCGACTTTCCATTCCAAAATTGGCTCAATCGTGATTTAAATACCAAATTTGCATATTTACCATATAGATATTCAAATCTATCATATAGTCACTCCTAGTGCCTAGTTGATGTATGCATGAACATGCAATTTTAAAATGTCGGACATCACGACCTATTAAGATGCGATGCAGCACTGTTGACTATGTTTACATTATGAAACTGTGTAGCGGAAAGGGATTACTAAGAAACATTCATCTGTAAGTGGAATCACACGAATCAACTTCGGCGTCAAGATAAAGGTATAAAGAAATTAGGGAAACGAAATGTGAAATGAAATTCATATTTTTGACACACTGGTCTCATTCAATCCATGGTTTTTATTCAAGTTCCAGCTTATAATTGCTCTATAGAGAATACAATTTCTCAGGTAAGAAATACAAAATTTCAGAAAAGAAATAAAAGATTTCAAATAAGGATATTCAAACCGATCTGACATTGTGAATTTCTTAATTTTTTAACGTTCGTAATGAACATTAGCTGTGGATTTACCAATGCGAAAGTTACGGGTGCGAAATTTTTCGAATTAGGCAACAAAGAATTTATTTCAATGAAATTTGGTGTTGCCATATTAGAAAAATTTCGCATCTGTCACTTTCGCATTGCTTTTGGGTAGACACCGTAGACCAAGGGTACGCCAGCATTTGAACGAAAATGACAAATTTTACAAATCATACAAATTTTCATCCAATCGTAGGATCTGGATTGTATAAAAGGCGAGTTGGCGTAGTCTGGGTATCATTCTATGGCCATCGTTGCTGATATACACATGGTCTTAAGACAAGGTGTACTGATGAGTCGTAAACGACGAAATCAGCACTTTTAGTTTTTCGATTTTGTTGAACAATTGGAAGTAGGATGAAGAATTGTGAGTGGCTTTTAAATAAACATTGACAACACTATATAAAGTTGCGACAATTCTAACAAATCGTCAAAGTTGTTTTTATTTTAGTAATTTTTCTCGACCTTTGGAACACAATATTGATTGCATGAAGTAGCCATTTTTGTTGAATGACCGCCAAAATTCAAGATAAATGGCTACTTCAGCCAATCAATTTTATATGTTTGCATGGCAGTGAAGTTGGTCACTATTTTAATTGATCCTCCAATCACTTCCCAAATATCTGTACAACCTCAAAGAAAAATGCCAAGTCTTTGATTTCTCTTACATCACTTACCGTCGCCATTTTCGTCCAAATGCTGGCACACCAAAAATTTTCTCGCCTTGTCCTAAGCGAAGGATACACTTACTGGTGGCAGGACATTTCTCCGCCGCAAATAACGCCCGGGGCGTTAATAACGCCCGGTGGTTATTAACGCCCGCACTCCGGGCGCTAATAACGCCCGGGGTGTTATTAACGCCCGCACTCCGGGCGCTAATAACGCCCGGGTTGTTATTAACGCCCGCACTCCGGGCGCTAATAACGCCCGGGGTGTTATTAACGCCCGCACTCCGGGCGCAAATAACGCCCGGGGTGTTATTAACGCCCGCACTCCGGACGCTAATAACGCCCGGGGCGTTATTAACGCCCGCACGCCGGGCGTTAATAACGCCCAGCTGTATAATTGGATAAACGCAAACAAAACTTAACAAACGCTACAAAATGGCACTTTAATAAATAACTTTACTTATAGAGCATGTAACTTGAAGAAGTTAACTAAGGGGAAAATTTTCCTTATACAGAACGTCAATAGAAGAAGTTGAATAAAGGAAAATTTTAAAATGCGGTGAACGTTTATTTCCTCACTTTTTGTGTAATAAGTTTTTTAAAAATGTTGATAGTTACAGGCTTATCCTTTTAGAGGTGTACAACGTGAAATATATAGATGACATTTGTACAATGATTTCTAACAGCTTTAAAAAAAACATTGTGCAGTTTCAAAGGCCGAAAATTTCAACTAGAAAATGGTGACTGTTGGTGTCTTTCGAAAAAGTGGAAAATAAACCTTGACCGCACTTTACTTATACAGAATGTCACTAGAAAGAGTTGACTAAGGGGAAAGTACAGAACGTCACTGGAAGGGATTGATTAGGAGAATCATACAGAATGCCACTAGATGGAAGAATTTTTTTCTGTGCTCTTTTATTTTTAAAAACGTTGTCAATAAGAAATCTAAAAATTTCATGAAAACTTTATGAAAGTCATTGAGCACTACGATTTTGAAATTTAAAAATTTGAGTAAAAGGGATGAATAAAAACAATACAAAACGAGATGTGTACATTGAAAGCTTCTGAATTTAAATAACTTCCAATTTATTCTTAAAGCTCAATAGTGACCGTGTACCGAATTAAATAGCTGGTCGTTATTAACACCCGCCGTGCGGGCGTTAATAACGCCCCGGGTGTTATTAGCGCCCGGAGTGCGGGCGTTATTAACACCCCGGGCGTTATAGCGCCCGGAGTGCGGACGTTAAGAACACCCCGGGCGTTATTAGCACTCGGAGTGCAGGCGTTACTAACACCCCGGGAGTTATTAGCGCTCGGAGTGCGGGCGTTAATAACACCCCGGGCGTTATTAGCGCCCGGTGTGCGGACGTTAATAACACCCCGGGCGTTATTAGCGCCCGGAGTGCGGGCGTTATTAACGCCCGGGCAGAGGTTATTAGCGCCCGGGCGTTAATAACACCTCGGGCGTTATTTGCGGCGGAGAAATGTCACGTCACCCACTTCACTATTGCCTGTTTAACCAGACAAGTTAAGCGTACTGGACAAGTTGCCTTTTTTGAGCGCTGTCAAACAAATCAAAACAAAACAAAAACAATTATTCTAAAAGTGCTGTCCGCTATTTTATTCTTTTTTGTTAAATTTCAAACTTAAGTTACTTGTAATAACAAACGCACGAAAGCGGCTGGATAAAAACAATTGCATGCAAAAAGACTGAATGGATTCTTAATATAAGACAATAATAATAATTTTTTCCCCTAATTTTCCAATTTTGACATTTCGAGTTCGGGACTTTGCTTTAGCATTAGCTGCTAAATTTTTGAGTGTTCGTAATTTTTTTCGATGAACATCGAAGTTTTCTTCATTTTTAGGGCTGTGGACCTTGCCTTCTATGTGAACGTGGAGGGGTTTGTCATGTCGGTGCGGTTTTCACAGCGCATGTTATGCTAACAAGGGCTAGTCGCTGTAATTTATTCAACTGCTCTTGTACGGTAGTCAATCTACATCTTGGCCACCATATTACTGCAACATAGCTGAGTCTGGGTCTCAGTACTGCTGTGTAGATCCAATGCACTATCTTAGGACTTAGTCCCCATGATATTCCATAAGTTCTACGACACTGCCATAAAGTATCAATAGACTTGTTAGTTTTTATGTTAATATGCATGTTAAAGCGACCCTTGGACTTAATGATATGAAGTTGGTTTCATTGATTCGCGTGTGTTTGAGCGAATCTTGATGCAGATAAGGGAAGAGAGAAAGATTTTCTGTTAAAATCAATAATAGATTACTTTCTATGCAGAGAAAATAATTCATTACACTAGATATCAATTTTGTGATATGAGCGGAACTCATGAGTGTGTTTTCGAACAACAAGCTTTGGAAACTGTTTTTGATAACCAAAACAGCGTCAAAAACAGTCTTCGAAGCGAGTTACTCGAAAATTCACGAGTGAGTTTCCGAATTCATAAAATTGATCTCGAATTAATGAATGAAATTCGCTGGAAAGAAGTTGTCAATACATGTATATTTACCCACCATCAAACAAAAAAACACAACAACGCAATTAAAATTTAATTTTTTCTCGAACTTTTTTGATGAATAGATCAAACAGAAAGTACACATGTTGACTGTCATATTTTCGAACATCTGCTCACATCATTCGAACATTCGACGGTGTCAACCGTTTCGACTATAATGTTGGTACTAAAACGGTGATAGTGACATTAGTTGTATGTAATGAGTTTTGCGGATAGGACACAATGTTATTACATGTAGATACAATGCTATTACATGTGGACACAAGTATCGAAAGAACCCTAAATGCATAGACGCCATTACATGGAGGGAAATATACATTGATTCACATCTTTCCACATGCGACAGCGAATAAAATTATTTTAATGTATTTTTTAAGTTGCACAAATTACATTGCACCACCCCTGGAACTATTTAGGCTTTAGGGTAACATAAAAACGAGAAACATTAAATTCCCAGCCTAAAGTCAGTAATGTCAAAGACTGGTACTTTTTGCTATCGATTCTGCTTTATAGCGGCGAATCACAATTCTGTCAAACTGTTAGTTTTTTTTTTGAAAAGAATGGTGGATAGTGTTTTTTTTTGCGGAGATGTGAGATCTCAAATTTAAATTTCTTTTAAAGTTAAAGTATCCAATTAGAATCTAAGAATCGATTGTAAATCATTTGTACATTCGGTGTTTAAAAAAATTGACAAATTAAAAGATTTACGACAAATATTTGACTTCACCACACTCAGGGGGTATTTTGTTAGTCATACGAGACGAAATAAAATGTTTTTTTTCTGTTTTGCTTTAATTATATTGAGTTGGCGGTTCAAATTTTTTTTTATTATTTTTTTGGTCTTAACATTCTTGTTTTTTAGTTAGCTGCATATTAGAATATTTGTCTGTGTTTTTTGGTTAATAAATATTCTATAAGCTATGCCGTGTATTGTTATTGTTATTTATCAATTAATTGAAAAGTGTCATTGTGTTTGATTTGTTTTTGTTTTAACTTAAAGAGTCTACAAAACATTAGATAACTTTTTACGCGAAATTGTTCTTTGTTTATGAGTTCTTCTACTTTGTATTTTTTCTTTCATCGTCATAAAGATGAAATGTTTTTGATCGAAAACCGTTTTTGAACCTTTAGGATAACTTTGCTCATCTCTAAAACTTATTCAAGGGCTAATTTCTTTAGTGGCTGCGATGTACACAAAATCGTATCAATTTTTGAAATGTGAATTTACATTACCGGGTGCCAAATAGTGATTGAAAATGACATGACCCGGGTGCCAAGTGTCTTTCTCACCTATGATGAAGTGAGCCGTCTATTCCATTGAATGCATTTCACTCTTTTATAAAATCTCAAATATTTAACTGCGAGTTTTCATCTGTTTTACATCTTTTTCTATCAATAAGGAAAATATCTACAAGTGACGTAGGAATTGTGTTTATAATTTACGCCGCCGACGTATTTTATACACCGTGCACGTATTATGTGAGTTCATAACACGGTCGTTACGTGTGGCATACTACACAATACTTAATTAATGTTGATAATACATTCACCGCGTATATAATACTAATACGTCGGCGGCGTATAGAATACGTCGGCGGCGTATAGAATACGTCGGCGGCGTATATAATACGTCGGCGGCGTATAGAATACGTCGGCGGCGTATAGAATACGTCGGCGGCGTATAGAATACGTCGGCGGCGTATAGAATACGTCGGCGGCGTATAGAATACGTCGGCGGCGTATAGAATACGTCGGCGGCGTATATTACAAACAAAATTCCTTCGTCACTTGTAGATATTTTCCTCGGTGATCTATTTCCATCTTAGATCCATCTATTTACTTCAACGATCCATCTACTTCCATCTTTGATCCATCTATTTCCATCTTCAGTGGAAATAGATGGAAAAAGATGTAAAATAGAAAAAAAAATTTGCAGTGAAAAATTTAGCAAAGTGAAATACACCATCACCTTGGGTATTCTTTTATTCACCATCCGCCACAAGGTGATAACCAATGAAAAATGAGTTGAAAAGAGTGTTGAAGGAGAGCAAAAACCAGTTGTATTTATCTTATCTCGGGGTGAGCTGTCAAAAATGTATTATTGAAAAAGAGAATTGAGAGTAATGTTCATTTAAAGTTAAATGCGATTTCTCTCACCTTGACCCTTGGCCACGAGATAGGTTACAATTAACTGATCCAAAAACGCTCTCCTTTAATTTCCGAATTTCTCATTTGCTTCTAAGTTAACCCTTTTCGACGTTTACTTCACCCTAATCCTTTCAATACTTCGGTCGTGTCACACAAGTAAAACTTCATTGGCCCTCTGTTTCAATATATAGCATCTGCCATCTCAAAAAAGTGATAAAATCAACGAAAATCTCGAACACGCGAAATGAATATTGTAAACAAAATTGAAATTCTACACAATGAACACGTAAAATGCATTTAAAACTACTTAGCAATAATGACCAAAGCAACGAGATCACAACGACAAACGAATAATAATTTCAACTGATTTTAATTGTTAAATCATTTGGCAATGATTAAAATGAAAGATAAAATGTCCGAAAGGTTGTACGATATAGTGAAGTGTGGATCTATGACAAAAAGGTCACAAAATAAGAAGCGTTTTACGCCAGTCAATTACAAACTTAGGTGGTTCGAATTGACAAAACATTTCTTGTCTTATTTCGACATTGAAAATGTGGAGGTGAGTTTTTTCAACCATTTTTTCAACTAACTCTTCATCACTAACAACAAACTCCTAACTAATCCATTTGGCACACGAATATCTTTCAAAAATCGAAAAAATATATAAAATTAATTCCCATCGTTACACTTGAAACTATGAGCTACAAAGCTTTTTGGGCTGCACAGAATTTTACTGCTTCATAAAAAATTTGTTAAAAATCAGCTAAAGGGCAATCCTAATACACTATGAACGCAGAAGGTGTGTGTAATGACAAGAGGAAGGATATATCGTCGTTTCCATTCGTAAAGGATGTAAGTACAACTGTCAACTTTTAACAGCTGTCAGATTTGAATTTCGGCACCAAGTTTTTCAATAATTATTTGAGTTCTTAATATTCTTTGTATTTATGTCATTGCGAGGAATTGCTTTTAAAACTTTGAGCCAAAATTCAAATCTGACAGCTGTCAAAAGTTGACGGTTGTACTTACATCCTTAATAAATGGAAACGACGATATGAAAACTAGTATACTAGTAATGCTAGGGGCCATTCAAGTAGTACGTACTCACTAGGGGGGTGGGAAGGAGTCTATGAAAAGCGTACGGAAGCGTACATAGGGGATGGGGGTTCCAAAAAGCGTGCAAAAGCGTCTGATGAATTAAATTTGCGTGCTTCTTCTTCGTCTTCTAAGTTTCACCCGTCCCTGCGCCTGCGGCGGGAGGACTTTTTTTTATTGTGTGTAAGCGCATAGGACTCCGTCCCAAACATCGCTAGTGGAGGGTGGAACATTTCTGGGAAACGTTTCTGAGCTGGTCTGGAATGCAAATTCCTAACTATAACAGTTATTCGTGGCTAGACCTTCGGGTGGTTATATCGGTACCACGAAATTGTGGTGCCCTCAAGTATCAACAACATCGATGCTTCACCCCAACAAGTTTGAGGTGCCTAATGGTGCTGTAACGTGGTGGCTGCGGTGTTAATTCGGTGATAAGATAGGTCTCAGACCCGACCTAGGGTGAAGGAATGCACTTGCCTGCAGTAAAGTTTCGACTCGCGCTAATTGGGCGGGTCTCAATTCCTCGTCCATGATGACCGTGTGGTGCCAGGTAACGCCCGTTAGTCTACAACATCTTTGTTGCCCTCCTTTGGCGTGCATTGCGACCCTCTGACTCCACTTTTACATTTATCTATCTTTTCACAAAATAGAAAATAAAGAAGTCCAATGATCATTTTGAATCTGTTTCACCCTACAATAAATTTCATATTGAGTTATTAAAGCATTTTGATTGGATCTGTGAAACTGTGGAAAATAAATTCTGTTTTACGTTATTCCACAAGAATTAGGAAAACAAAAATTAGGAAACCGAAAATTACGAAAAAAATTATTTGCCAAAAATCAGGAAAAACTAAAATTAGGGAAAACAAAAATTAGGAATGAATTAAATTAGGAAAACCCAAAATTAGGAATCAGGCAAGCAGGAAAAACCAAAATCAGGAAAATAATTTTTGAAAGAATGCGCCGCAGGCCGTGATAAATCCTGGAAAATAAAAAAGCGATGTCGAGGGTCGGCTGTCCTAATTCAGGTGGACATTCCTGTTTTACAGACCCAACTCAAATGCTTTGACAACTCAATATAGAACTTGATTGAGGGCTGAAAATTTTTAACTTGAGTAAAACTCAACCGATTTCCGAAAACTTTTTTTCCCTGAAAATTAATCGAAATATCTTTTATGGGATTGAATCGGGGCACTGTCGGCCCAAGGGCCGTTTAAGTGGTTTTTGGTCTTTTGCACATCATCATCATCTGTGCCCTACTCCACGGGGGAGCATAGGGCGTCCACACAGTGTCGCCATCGAATTCGGTTCTGTGCGAGCGTCTTGACTTCACTCCATCCCTTGCTGGTTTTGCTCGCTTCGTCGACAACCGTTCGTTTCCACGTCTGCTTTGGTCGGCCTGTCCTTCGCTTTCCCTGAGCGTTCCAGTCTAGTGTGGTTTTCGCTATGTCGCCTTATAGTATGACCGATCCAATTCCATTTCCGACGTTTGATCAATGGGTTTATTCTTTCGCATTTGGTTATCCTCCACAGCTCCGTGTTGCTTATGGTTTCTGGTCGTGCGTCTTATTGACGAAGATTTGTATTTTGTTCTCGATGGTCGATGTCATTTTCCAAGTCTTGTTGAGCGAAAAAAGTGCTTGGAGCGCTTTCTGTATTCGGCTTTGTACGTCCAAGTCAGCTCCTCCGTCCTTTGACAAGAGGCTTCCAAGATAGCAGAAGCTCTCGACTTCGTTTATCGTTTCGCCTTCGATCATCAGAGTGCACGGTGCGGTTGTGTTGATGCGCATCAATTTCGTCTTCGTTACGTTTATCTTCAATCCAACTTGTCCGGCATACTGTCCGGCAGCGTAACGATTTTTGTATATCACGTGACACGTGCAGTCTGTGCCATGAGGACTAGATCATCGGCGAAGTCAATATATTCCAGACGTTCGGTAAGCGTCCACTGAATACCTCTGCCACCAGTACTCACTTTTCGCATAACCCAGTCCAGTACGAGTAGGAACAAGAGGGGTGATAGCACACATCCCAGTTTCACTCCAGAATCAACGGCAAACCATGCCACGATGTATGACCCGACATTTTCCACTGCGATAGAGCCCGACTATCAGGTTCAGTATTCTCGCAGGGATGCTGTAACTCGCCAAAATTCTCCACATCACGTTTCGATCCAGACTGTCGAACGCTTGTTTGAAATCAACAAAGTGTTAAATTCCACTGACTGTTCCACAATGATTCGCAGTGTGTTGATGTTGTCGACGCATGATCTGTGGGTCTAAAATCAGCTTGCTGGTTGCGAAGCACTGGTTCTAAGACCTTTGATATTCGTCCGTGTATGATGATCGAGAGAATATTGTTGATTGTGTTTAGGAGTGTGTTACCGCGCCAATTACTACAGATATTCAAATCGCCTTTTTTCGCCAGTTTTATCATCAATGCGTCGGTAAAGTCTTCTGAAACGACCTTCAATCTCTACACTTCTTGAAACTTCTTGAATTATTGGGTGCTGCAATTCTGTTATGACTTTGATGTCAGCCTTCAGCAGCTCAGCAGCGATGTTATCGCCACCAGATGCTCTCCCTGGTTCTATTGGACTTTGGGCGACTGTTACGGGTGCCTTATTGAGTAGATCCTCAAAGTGCGTGCTCCATCTTTCACTTTTGCACATAACTCAAGTAAATATTTTCCTATTTTCATAAATTTTTTTGTTTGAAAGATCTGGGCACGGACGACAAGTTATGGGAGAAACTTTTTTAAATTTGTGTCCTTGGACTTAGCTAGGGCACTAAAACCGAGTCTATGCTAGGGCCATACCTGTTTTTTGTACATAACTCGAGTAAATCTTTTCCGATTGTCATAATTGTGTTTTTAATCGACAGGTCTATGAAAGCCAAACAATTTGTAGAAAAAAATTCTTTTTTTGAGATTGCGCCTTACGATATAGCTAGGGCTAGGGCACTAAAAACGAGTTTCTGCTTGCGCTCTACATATTTTTTGTACTTAACCGAGTAAATCTCTTCCGATTTTCAAATTTTGTTTGATCGAAAGGTCTAGGACTGACTCCAGTTTTATGGCAGAAAATTTTTTGATTAGAAACACTTGGACTCAATCAGGACCAGGGCCTATTTTTGAGAAATTTTTTTCAAATTTTCTCAAATTTTCTCGAATTTTCTCAAATTTTTGCAAATTTTCCAGAATTTTATTTTAAGGAAAAGTACGTTCAAACAAGTTAAAATGAGTGTAAAATTAATAAGAAATGACGTAAAGTGTATTCTGAACCATATTAGAGGTCGTGCAGAAGGAAAAAACAACAAGAAACCAAGCATGAACGGGTGGCTGAAAATTCAGCCCTTAGGATGCCCTAAAACACCTAAAATAGGTCGTTTGAACAATTTTTTGAATAAAAAACATCAATTATGCTTCAAAATTGTTATAAATTTTCAGAAAATTTTTTAGAAATTTTAAGCAAATTAGAGGAAATTTGAGAAAATTTTCTCAAAATTTCACAAATTTTCTCAAAAATTTTCTCAAAAATAGGCCCTTGTCAGGACCCTAAAGCTGAGTTTCTACTAGGGCCCAACGTGTTTGCTTACATAAGTTGGATAAATTCTAAATGATTTTGTTGATTCTTTTTCTATTTGGGAGGTAATCGAGTGCCGAATTTTTTTTTGCTTTGTTGCAGAGCAAATTGACGGAAACATTTTTGTCTATATGAGTATTGTGTCCGAGGCATTTCTTTATGGCCCTAGTTCGGTCCTAAGGTCTGCCCTAGACAAAAAAATGGTTTTTCACTATGTTGTCGAGAAAATGGAGGAAAATATTTTTGTCTTTGTAAGTATTTGTCCGAGGCCTCTCCTGAGGATCCTAGGTCGGTCCTAAGGTCGGCCCTAGACAAAAAAAATGGTTTTGTGCAATGTTGTAGAAAGAATTGAGATGTCTATTTGTGGGTCAATGTTGAACTTTCGGAAGGTCTTTTTTACACCGTTTCTTCAGACGGGTTTTTCAATATTGCCCTCTCGGCAATTTCCAATACAATTTAATGTGGACGTAACATTTACTTAGATACGTCTGAATCTTTTTGCAACATCTATTCTGTTTGCCACATCTATTCTGATACGTACGGGTCTCTTACATATGTTTTTATAAAAAATTTTTGACTGAGTCAGAGAGTATTCAGTTTGGATTTCGAATCTTTAGGATATTTCATTGGAAATGTAAAAAAAAAATTAGAATTTTTCCTAGGTTTTCGTCCCACTACATGTGAAGTTGTAGATGTAACCTGCTTGGGACGATTGATTGGAGTCATTTTTGTGCTAACAACTCGCGTGATTGCTTAAAATTAACCATCCAAAACGTAACAGTTGTGGAATCACTCCACAGTTACTAGCAATTTACAGTGTATCTCACATAAATATCACCCTAAACAGGTCATACATTGCATCTTGCAATATTTTTGAATAAATAATTTCTTTTTAACGAAGGGAGAGTCAAACAGAAATCGTAGGCATGGCATCGGTTTTTATTGGGTAAGGGGGTGTATAACTTCAATACTCGTTGGTTTCATACAGCAAAAGTTGTATATACCAAAGTTTTCTTTTGCCGTTAACAATTTATTAGGAAAAATCCTTTCTTTTTTTTCGTATGTCCACGGTCGACAAATTCCATTTTCGACGCTACTGCACTGTTGTATTATCTAATTTACAAGGCATGCGCCTTTCACAACGTGAGTAATATTTGATACTAATCGCCAAAATTTGGGGTGCAGTTCAGACCGGTCTCTCAAAGGATATAAATGAAAAAAATAAATAAATTATAAAAGAAAATTAAAGTGAAAATAACAAAAGTATATTGTGCTGAGAATATTGAATTTCAGTTTTCTTAAAGGACTAAAAATTGTTTACAAATTGATTTCGTTCTGCCAATCATTTTGTATTCGATCATCTCTTTGGAACCGCCCTAACAGAAAAATTGTAAAACTTTCAAGTGTTTCTAATTCAATAATTGCTGTTTGTTTTATGTTTCGTATCGCGGAATTGATTACCAGCAGTTCAAGAAAAAACCTAAAAAACATTTTGAAAAAACTGTTCGGTGCTCGAAAACATATTCATGTAGAACGAGAAATTGCTTTGTCTCAGTTAATTCAATTTATCCACATACGAACGTTCATTGCGAGAAAATTAAATATTGTTGGGGTGTGAATAGTGAACGTACTTAAAAACTTCAAATCCATGCGAACAAGGGATTACAAAACTAGAATAAAATCAATATTACATTATGCTGTGTTAACCGTAGGAATGAATACAATTCTTTCAACAATCTCCGTTTTAGCAGTTATGTAAAAGCGAACACAAACATAAATAAAGAGTACTTGGATAGCTGTCGATCTGTTTATCGATATAAAAAACTACCCTTTTGTGTTTCGTAAGTACCCATTTTCGCTGACGGAAGTTACGCCACTTTTTTAAATGTAATAGGTTTCCTGCATCATTTTATTAATTTTGAAAACTGTTTACCAAAAACATTAATTTTTTTGCTTTTGTGTGAAAAAAGATTATTCATTTCCTTTTGTTGAATGATTTAATTTTGATGTTTAAACCCGTGTTGTTATGAAACTTTTACGTCTTATCAACATGAAACTGTTACCGCAGAGTCTGCTTTATAAAACTTAACTTCCATTTGTCTGCAATAACTTTTTTTCGCAATTTGTAATTGATTTATTGGGAAAAGATCCACATAACCGATACGCGACGAAAGACGCAAAGGGTTTTGTTTTCTTTTTTTAAGAAGACATTCTTTACAATTATGCCATCTCTTTCGGAGAAAATGTAATTCCACTAATGGTAACACATGACGTTATTACATCACACAGGCATGGCAAAAAAGTGGGTAAGTCGTTCTGAACACGACTAACGTTTTTCCTCTCCACTGTAACTCTAAACTAAAGTGCAGGGCCTCATGTGACATTTAGCATTTCACTTTTGCTTCAATTTGTGTTAATTTTTTGTTAAAGACTGCCAGTCTATATTACAGTATGTCTTTGATATTGAACATATTGCCACAAAGCCAGGCCCGTAGCCAGGATGTGTCATTGAAAAATATGAATTTTATAAACGATCCCAAAAAAAAATCTAAAACTCACGTTTCCTCGTCTGAAAAGTAAATGATATTTATATTGTGAAGGAAATTTAGAATCGCGAGCGAAGCGAGCGAAATTTTTCTAATATTTGAAGACTTCGGGAGAAAAACAAGATAAAGCAATTGGAAGTGAACGTACTCTCATATAATATGCATGGAAGCAGGTTCACTTTCAATCATTTTATCTTGTTTTTCTCCCGAAGTCTTCGTTTATCATTGTCATTGGATGCCAGGCCATTAAATTTCTTTCATTTCTCACCAGATTTACAAAAGCTTTGTTTGTAAATTCCCGGTGCCGACGTTTAATAAAATTTACACAGTTAAATGACAATTTTCATATAGAGGTGTGCGCCGGCCAAAAAAAATCGGCGGTGGTGTGAGCACTCTTTGATTTTGGTCGGCGGCGGCGAAAATCGGCGCAGAGGGGTCTCGGCGTGGCGGCGGCGCAAATCGTCGCAACTCAAATTTATTTATTTTCGGCGTTGGTGACGCACGTTCTTTAAGCCTTTTCGGCTGGCGGCGGCGTTTTTTTTGTAAAAAAACTTAAATTTTCAAATTTTTGATTTCATTTTCTGTATATCGGTATTAATTACGCCGATTAAAAACGGTCGGCGGCGGCGGCGATGCCGTTTTCTTAGTGTCGGCGGCGGGCGGCGCAAGTCGGCGAACGTGAAAAATATTTTCGGCGTTGATGGCAGACTTTCTTGCACTTTTTCAACTGAGGATGAAGCAGTAACCATACCCAAGCTTTCCATTTTGGGTAGTTGTGGTGTTAAATCTCTTAAGCGAATTTTGTGTACATATATCTTAGTCTATCATAAGGCGTATAATGAAATTCTAGAAAGCATATGAGGGCCATTCCACGGACACCATCTATCCCACTCACAAAATTCTCAGTAGTTACAAAATAATATTAATAGGAAAGTAACTAACCTGAAGTTGAAGGATCAATCTTTATGATACACGCTTTTACATAAATATCATTTTGTAACAACTGAGCATTTCGAGCGTTGGAACGAAGTTTTCGTGGAATGGCCCAGGTGTGGTTCGGAATTCATGCACTAAATATCTACAAGCTACGCAAGAATTGTGTTCATACTAATTCGTTCGTTTTGTATAACATAAATTACGCAATACTTAAATAGGGTTCATAATACGTTCACCGCGTATATAATACATCGGCGGTGTATAGTATAAACACATTTCTTGCGTCGCTTGTAAATATTTTCCTCAGTGTATGACCCAACCTTACGGCCTAGCTTCGCTCCTAGTACGTAGATTGCGTTAGGATTGTCGCTCACAAAAAAGAATTATTTTATTTCGCGTATGCTGTTTTTTAATCTATTACAATTCTTATATTACATATACATAGGATTTTTATCTAATACTGGCTGAGTTAATCTTTCCACAGTTAATTGTTGTGTTGATGTCTGTCGGGAGGATGGCCTAGCCAACTGGTTCGGAACCGAAGGTAGATGACATTTCGTCTTTCGACATCGTGAAGATCCATTTTGTTAATGTATACTGGGTTGCCATCATTCACATTTTTAATATCACGAAGGTTGCAGGCGCCATCTTATGTGATGATTTGTAATGACAGGTTCCATTGCTGTGGAGGTCGAATCGAACCTACCGATGCACATTGCACAACTTCTTGTTGAATCGTTCTGGTCCACGCTGTTGATTCTCGTATTCTCCAACAGGTGACACCTTGCTCTCCAAATGCGAGTGACAGCACATATTTTGTGTACCGAGACTACCCAATTTATGAAGCTTGGGTGAACTTAGGGACGTTGTACAGTCTATAATTTCTTAGGGATAAATTCACCGTTCCGGGGATCGAACCCGGGCCTTCTCGGTGGAAGTCCAGTGCGTTCACCACTAGACCACCCGTCCCACAGAAGAACTATAAAGCAGTGAAACTACTTAGAGCTATGATCTTGTCCCTAACTGTAATATTACGACAATTTCCCTATACGTTCGAATTTCGACTATGATAATTCCACTATACCCCTCCATACTTCAACAATAATAGAGATGGCCAGACTCAATAAATGTATTTCAAATTCAATTGTTCAATCATGCAAGATTGCTACTTTTACGACTTCCCGTTCAGTTCAATCTTGGGGTTCAGTACCATTATTCTTCAACTTCTGTCACGATTCACAGTGTGACATTTGTTTCAAAATGGAGGCGTTTGTCAAAACCGGGCACTACGTTAAATTTACCAAATAAGGCAAAATCGGTACAAATTAAAAAAAAATTTACTGTAGCGTTGCTTGTAGTTCGTATATTCAACATCCTTATCCGCTTTTGCCTTATTTGGTAAATTTGGCGTAGTGCCCGATTTTGACACACGCCGCCATTTTGAAAGAAATGTCGCACTGTGCGACTGTGTGAACAACACGGCACTGGTTGCATAATATATAATATAAAATTTAGCAAGAAATAGACAATATCTTTGCGACAAGGGAGGGTAAGATCCTGGGTTTCATTTTATTTTATGTCAGAATTTGGTCATTATAAAATCACTCAACAAGGGGGAGTCAACCAGCTAATTTTTCGAATAAAACAAAGCGTCTGAGCAGCTTGCCATGAAATTTCGAGGTACAAATTCCTCGTGAATATATTAAAGTGAAAGAGAGAGAGAGAGGCCATAACAATGGCTCATTTCAATTTTCAATAACAATTCGGAGATTTCTTTTCAAGAACTTAAGAATTTAACAACAACTGAACGTGTCTGGGGAGCTTTTATGAATTATTATTATTAAAATGGAAATCATAGCTTGTTATCACACCCAATTCTTCATATCCACCTTTACGACGGCTTTATTAATTCTAATTGGATAAGAGCTGAACGTAATACCGAGTTTACGCAAACAATAAATTCGGTAATTAATGTGTTTTTGTGGTTCGGAACTGATATGTCAATTGGTTTTCTAATTAGCGTTAATAATACAACATTCCACTATTTATTGGAATGAGAAAATCTATTTTACAACTTGTTTATTTCATCACTTTTCGCCGAATTCACTGATGAATAAAGAATTAATCACAAGAGTCCGGCAAATATAGTAGCGTGCTTCTTGACAACACCCTGCTACATTCAGCTTAAGAACTGAGAATACAATTTACATTCAAAAAATTTTCAATTTCAACTTTACACCAAACTGTACACTTCATTTTTGATTCTAGAGCTCGAGAAGGCAGAGTAGTGACAAGTTAAAACTTTATCATAAGCCGACTTGATCTAGAGGATTAAGAAGTTCTTAAGAACGGAATAGTAAAAAAAACCGCAAGTAATCGGGAAAATTGCACAAAAATTAATGTACTGCGCTTTGTATCTAAAAGTCACAAACATATAGTTTCAACGGTGTCACCCCTAGTAAAATTCAGATAAAAATTTACTGTGGTGGTGTTACACAAATTGATAGCGAACAGTTTTTCTGATGATCTCCTTAACAACCAGCGGTTATAGTTCTTTCATGCACTAGATTGATCCTTCCTCTAGTTCATGAAACTACTTGATCTTGAATCTGAAGTACGCAGCTTTCGACCAAATGAAATAGTGTTTTTTCGGCTGGGTGTCAAAAAGCGATGTTTTAGGAAATGCTGAAGCCAACTTGTACTTTATGGGGAAAATATAATTGTCAATTTGACTACGCACTTTGTCATAGTTCGACAACGCAAAAGACGCCATCATGGTATCAAAAACTGAAGCACATCGAGCACATCAATACAGATATATTCCAAAAGGGGAAACGTTTCAGCACCGCCACAACTTTGTATGAAGAAATCGAGTCGGTGCTAAAACATTTCCCCTTATGAAATTCGCCTATTTGACGGCATTGACGAATGCTTCACAACGCAACAATGTCAGAGAAATGACAAGTTGGGATACCTGTAATGACAGTTGGGTTCTATGGGAGAGAATGGTGAGAGAATTACATAGAAAATTGGGCAAGTTCTCTCCCATACAACCCAGATGTCATTCACATAAGCGTTCTATCTCGCCACAGGTGTACCAACTTATCATTTCTCTGAACAATGTTCATATTGACACCAGGCTGCGTTCTTCACCTATATTCGTTTAAATGTAGATGGCAGTGGCAGCCTGATGTCAAGTTGAAATTTAGTGCGCTGTAAAGCCTTCGGCAATGCCATAAAAGTGATTACACCAATTTTTGATACCAGACTGCCTTCTTTTTCGTAGTTCAAGGGCACATACAGAGCACCCTATTGTCAATTGAATTTGGCTGCCTTCCCGGACTTGGTTACTGCAGCACTACCTCAAGCAACAATTTTAATAAACTATTGTAATAATGTGTATGGGAAAGTAGCGATAGAGTGTAGTCGAAGAAGTTAATTCTGCACCTAAATCATCGGGGAATCACCGATCATTCACCATTTCATCACCGATGATTCAACGGGTGATTTCGTGGTGAAACCACTGTCAATCATCGGTGACTCATCGATGATTCCACTGTGAATTATCGCTGATTCCCCTATGAATCATCGGTGATTCCCGGTGAAGGGTGCACAAACGGACAGACGGACAGGAAGGGTGAAAACATAGAGTTGCAGGGCATCGGCCATGCTACACTATGGAATAGCATGATTAGGGAACACCAACAGGTAGAGATGCCGTCGGATACTATTGCACCCAGGTATAGGTTCGAAAGAGCCTTTGATATTCATATACACAGCAGAGAAGAATGGGCTGATGGTACAGTCATCCCATCAGAAAATTATCTTATGTTCATCACCGACGGGTCGAAAAATCGTGACCTAACAGGTACGGGGATTTACTGCCCACAGACCAATGAGAAAGATATCAGATCTCTGGGCAAATTCGCTAAAGTTCCCCAGGCGGAAATGTTGGGCATTAAATGCTGCAACAGCATGATGAAGCCACTCAACGTGACTTTATCAACATTTATATTCACAGACAGTCAAGCAGCCTTGAAAACTCTTTCCGGATATAAATTCTACTCGGCCTTGGCTTTAGAGTGCAGAGATATCCTACAAGAAATTTCGCAAAAAAGTCAACTAACCCTAATATGGGTTCCAGGCCACAGAGAGATACATGGAAACGAGGTAGCTGATGAACTAGCTCGAGCAGATTCATCCAACCCCCTTCGGGGATCCGAGCCGGGTCTAAAACTACCATAAACAACCCAAAAGAACATTATCGCGAATTGGAAAAAAGCAACCTTCGCTAAACACTGGAAGGAAAATAAGATCGCCAAACAATCTAAACGGTACATCTCAATAAACGAAACAAATACAAAATTCTTCCTTTCCCTAACTAAATCGAACCTTAAGAGAATCACAAGCATCCTCACGGGCCATTGTAAGCTAAATAAACACATGCACGCAATGGGCCTAGCCCCTAACCCATCTTGCGGCAACTGTGGCGAGATAGAAACAGCCTTATGTCCATTATCTATGCAAATGCCCAGCATACATCACAAAAAGACATAGAATCCTCGGAAACTTCATACTTCCAGAAAATAACGTTTGGAGCATGTTTCCTAAACGTATAATGGAGTTTCTGAACTCAACTAATAGAATCTAAATCTCTGTGGGCTGCACCACACTCCCTATGGAGGCTTAGGTGCAAGGAGTAATTCCCAACCACTAATCTATCAAGTGACACGACGTCGATAAATTATCCGGTACAAAACTGCCTCACTCAACTGGTGGAAAAAGAGTCAATTTTGATTCAAATATTATGTCAAAATTTGTATCATTAGATCGTCATGCATCTGACCTTCAAAGAAATAGCTTTGATTATTCCGCTTTTGGGAAATCTATCGTCTCTTCGCAACAATTTCCTGCTAGGCTTTTAAAGTAAAAACTTATTCATCGCTCCATCAGTCATAACATTTTTAAATAAATGTCTCTTCAAACTGACGAAAACATAAAATTGAGTAAATCGTCTTAAACATATTTATTACGGTAACAATATGATGAAGATGAACTTGAGTTATTTATGTGTTTTGGAATGCATTTCTTTTGTAACACAAAAAAAATCCTAAAAAACATTTTAAGTCACCATAAAATACACACAATTCAAGACCATGGACTTTGTTGGAAAAACTGTCTTTTTTAATAAAATATTTTTTAATATTCTTCAATAGGATAAGTGTTTCGTTTTGCATGTAAATAGAAGTAAATTGAATATTTGTCAGAATTACGAAGGGTATTTATGGCATTCATTTGTGTGATATATTCATCAATTATTATTTAAGACCTTTGAAGTTGACGTTCAGGTTTGACTTTTTATTTGGACAGTAACTTGTAGAACTTCTGTTTTGTATTAGCATTCATCACATTTCGTGGAACTGTTCAATTACCAATTGCTTCAAATTTAACTCAATTCATGTTTTATTTATTGTTATTTATTATTATTATTACATTCATTTATTATGTATTTATTTATTATTATATTTTTCATATTTTGACTTTCAATATGTTCTAAAGTCGTAAAATCTTTACTGGAAATAAATTATCAAGATGTGGTAAGAACTCTATTTCATAGCCCAAGTTAGGGTTGCTCCCACATGTTTCCTGCTCTCTTAAGAGTGCACACCGCTTACAAAAGAGCCATCTGTCGGAATCTTTTCAAATAATAAAAATTTGTATGGAAAAAGTCGCAATTTTCTGTAATGTTTTTCTCTTAAAGCCTTAACTGAAAACGAATGCTTATGTCGTCCATTACATACTTAACCTATTCTCAAACAAAATTGCGGAAACTTTTTTGAAGAAAAAATTTACATTTGCTAGAAATGTGAATTCCAATATTTCACTGCAAAATTCAGTCTTTCAGCTATTCCACTTAATAAACACTTCAAAACGTATAATTTTTTCGACTTAATCTTTAACTGAATAATCAATTTAAATCGCGGAAAACATTTTCTAAAAGTCAGAAATTGATACAAAAAATTTTGAGTTGATGATGCAAATAAAAATGGCCGCCATTTTTGTTGGCTTTTGATGTTTACAAATATTTACAAATGTATCAACTCAAAAAGTTTTTATCCATTTCTGACTCGTAGAAAATGTTTTCTGTCATTTAAATTTATTATTCAGTTTCTAGACTTTTTCCATACAAATTTTCATAGTTGAAAAGATTCCGACAGATGGCTCTTTAGTAAGCAGTGTGCACTCTTAAACTTATCTTAATTTGGTCGTTTTCCTAAAACATAGTCTATTGCAGATGGAGTCCTTACCAGGTCCCCTTTCTCCGCTCTGAGCAGACCTACAATTTTTAATAACTATCTTTTTATGTTACCCAAGTCGTTAGCGATGTTTTTTTACAGATCCGACAATCCTTTGTTTTCTTTCTTTCACCAATAAGTTGGTCTAATTGCCATGTCAATCAGGAGAAAAATGACGGATAGAATTATTGGTTCAGGAACTATGTCTTGAACCTACGAAAGTCACTTTTGAGTAAGGCAACAATATAGAATTGTAAGCGATTGAGAAAAAGGTCTAAAGTTGCTTGAAAGAAAAGGATTGCGATATTTTGTCAGTAATTGTTTGTTATCGCAAGATCATGCTCTGTCAAAACATTGCAATTTTAACGGCTCATATTCTTGCGACCTGCTCTTAAGAACACGTTGCGAAAATGTGAGCTGTCAAATTTGCGATGTTTTTTTCAGAACAGAAACCTACATAAATAACAAATTATTCAAAGTTGTAGCTCATGTACTGTGATATGATGACTCTTCCACGAATGATGAGTCAGAACGCAGAAAACTTAAGTTACCTTCATACTGAAATAACATCGCAAAAAAAACTTAGGTTGGGATGATTTTTCAGAGCAACTTTCGGCCTTCACACTCAATTTTTTTAAATTCCGATTCATCTATTATTCGTGTAAGAGTCATCCTCTCACAGTACATGAGCTGCAACTTTGAATAATTTTTTTTATTGCTCAACATTTATTTTTCATTTTACATTAATAATAATAATGTGTTATTTATGTAGGGTTTTCTTCTGAAAAAAACATCGCAAATTTGACAGCTCACATTTTTGCGACGTGCTCTTAAGCGTACATTGTAAAAATGTGAACTGTCAAATTTGCGATGTTTTTTAGAGCAGATTCCTGAGTAAATAACAAGTTATTCAAAACTGTAGCTCATGTGTGTTAGAGGATGACTCTTACTCGAATGACAGATGAGTCAGAATTCAAAAAGATTGAGTATGAATGTTGAAAGCTGCTCTGAAAAATCATCGCATTCCAAGTTCATTTGCGATGTTTGTTCTAAAAAACATCGCAAGTTTGACATTTCACATTTTTGCGACCTGCTCTGTGAGTATTCCTATTGGAAAATAAACCATTGAAGTTGTATAAGAAAGTAGCGGCAGACAAATTTTCTTGACAAAATAATTTATCCGTCTTATTGTCCATTAATCCAAAGTATTTACTGTAACTGACACTTTAATAGAACTGTATGAGGATGTTGGCGTAAGTTTTAATGGAAAAATCATATAAATTGTTTATAAAATTAATCTTCGAATTAAAACGTGCACAGACAGACAGACAGCCAGAGCAATCACGTAAAGTAGCTACCGCTACTTAATAATCGATGAGAAATCTTCGATGAGAGATCATCGATGAGAAATCTTCGATGAGAGATCATCGATGAGAATTCTTCGATGAGAGATCATCGATGAGAAATCTTCGATGAGAGATCATCGATGAGAAATCTTCGATGAGAGATCATCGATGAGAAATCATCGATGAAAAATCATCGATGACAAATCATCGATGACAAATCATCGATGACAAATCATCGATGAAAAATCATCGATGACAAATAATCGATGACAAATAATTGATGACAATTCACTGATGACAAATCGTTGATGACAAATCACCGATGATAATTCACCGATGACAAATCACCGATGACAAATCATCGATGAAGGTGCACAAACAGACAGACAGTCAGAGCAATCACATAAAGTAGCTACCGCTACTTAATAAAGCGAATTTTTACATTGCATTGACAGTCAGAGCAATCACATAAAGTAGCTACCGCTACTTAATAAAGCGAATTTTTACATTCATTTGTATGTTGATATCTAATAGTCGACCCAAATACTCGAATCAATAACACAATAACCGTCGGGAAAAATATGTTTTGAACTAAAGAAGAACCGTGCCAAAATATGTCTTGGAAACATACCAAAATATAAATTAAACTTCATACCATATCGGTTGCACTAAACAATCGCTAAAGGGTTGAAATTGCATTGACTGCACAGTAAATATAAACGTTTTTTTCGCTTAAATTCCGGAAATATTGGAATTCCAACAAAGTGTCATGTTCGTATGCTGGAAATTATGTTCTTACGATTTGAGTGTTTCACAGTGTTAAAGAAACATATGGAAAGGAAAAGCTCTGCAAAACGAAGACCCTGGTTTTGTGAATTATTTCAGTATCAAGGGGTAGGTTTTGATCTTTTCTCAATGCTATAGTTTTTCTTACTTACTTTACTTAACCGGCACTACAACCCATTAAGGGTATTGGCCTTCTTCAACTTCGCTACCGTTCAAATCCAGTGCCTCCTTTGTCATATTTGAAAGTCACTGGCGCCTTAAGTGGCACCATCGCAATTATTTTTTACCGCATGCAATTCATTCGAATATCAATGCGGATATCTCGTGCATGACCTGGAGGCTTCTGATATGAGGGTTCTTAGGAACATAGCGAATGTTAATCGGAGGGAACAGTGGATAATCAAATTAGGAACGACGGCCACACGACACAGGTCACGGGTGTTAGACCAACGAGAACTTTATAGATTCGATTAAGTCAGGTTTAGAAGTTAGGTGACTTTATCTGGGCGAACAAACAATCTCCTTGGCGGGCGATAGAAGGGCATGGATGGCGATATTTGACCATTCTGGGGTTGTGGCATAAAGACCTCACACCGAAAGGTATTATTATGATCTATTTGATGATGATGTAATTCATTGGGTGAGCGACCGTTTAACGCGTGAAAACACTAAATTTTTTCCCTATCTCCCTTTTTGTAAAAATTTGGTGCGAATTTCTAATGTGTCTACTCGCGCCCAAAAGCTGGAGACGCCACTGTTCAAATCTGAAAATACGCAATTGGTGTCGGATAGCTCAAAGCTGTAACACCAGTCTGCTAAACAACTAGCAATACAGAAGGCAGTGCACCTATGCACTCATAGATGGCGCAGTTACACTTACTTCGTTGTAAAAGTGTTCTGCTTCTATGTGAGTTAAAAGCACGTTGCAAAAATGTAAACTGTCAAATTTGCGGTGTTTTTTAGAATAGAATCCTGCTTGAGTAATAAATTATTCAAAATTATATCTCATGTACTGTAAGAGTACACTTACAGTACAGTAAGAGTACTCTTACACGAATAAT
Organism: Pseudolycoriella hygida; assembly: GCA_029228625.1. Classification (NCBI taxonomy): domain Eukaryota; kingdom Metazoa; phylum Arthropoda; class Insecta; order Diptera; family Sciaridae; genus Pseudolycoriella; species Pseudolycoriella hygida. Next base: position 167,301,636 of record CM055403.1, read on the forward strand.
ACATGGATCAGAATTCAAAAAGTTTGAGTATGAAAGTCAATAGTTCCTTTAAAAAATCATCGTATTCCAAGTTCATTTGCGATGTTTTTTCAGAGCAAATTTGTACCTTCATACTTAAACTTTTTGAAATCTGGTTCATCTATTATATGCGTAATAGTCATCTTCTCACATCTCATCTTCTCACAATACAATTTTGAATAATTTGTGATTTACGCAAGATTCTATTCTAAAAAAACATCGCAAGTTTGACAGTTCACGTTTTTGCGATGTGCTCTTAAGTGAACACAGGACAAGAAAATGTCGTTTTGACGTCACAACGCTTTTCTTGTGATATCACAACTCATCACAACGCTTTTCTTGTGACGTCACAACAGTTGTGGTGAATGTAGAATTTGAGAGTGGTGAATATAAGATATGAGAGTGGTGAGTACAAATTACTTGTGACATCACAGCAACACAAATTTAAAATATGACTGAAAAGCAAAGCGGTGATATCCCAACGGCGTATTGTCTGATCAAAATACAAAACTCTAAAGTTGTGGCATCACAACGACGCAAATTCAAAATATGCCTGAAAAGCAAAGTTGTGATATCCCAACAGCAGTTTGTCTAACCAAAATATACACAAAATTTGAAGTTGTGACATCACAACGACACAAATTCAAAATATACCTAAAAAGCAAAGTTATATTTTCAATTTGTGCCGTTGTGATGTCACAACTTTGCCTTTAGTGTATATTTTTACCACTTGGGATAGCAAAACTCATCACAAATCATCACAACGCTTTTCTTGGGATAACAACTGACACAACGCTTTTCCTGGTATATCACAACTCATCTCAACATGTTGTGTTGTGCTAAGTTATCTCACATTCTGCTTCTCCCTGTTTTGAATAAAATTTTCAACAAGTTTGACGTCATTCTGTCTGGAACCATCCAAATTTTCCTATTTTTTAGATTTTCTAGATCACATAGAATTCTTCATTGTACATTATGATTTGATGATGTGTGGTGTTACTTTTATTGTTATTGCTTCTTTAGTTTTACGTTTATTTCTTCTTCTGTTTACCAGCAATCCTTTGATTTGTAGCGTTGTAAACAAACTTCTCGTATAATAAAAATGGTTTCAAATATTTTATTACTTTCTTTTCCCTAGAAACGTCGAGAGCGCGGCCGCATATCAATAAAAGGTGTCCGTTTAGTCGAACCAGCTGTTCTAAATAGTGACGGTGATAGTTCAGCACCAGATGTAAGTGTAAACAGACGATGTGACTTTCATGGGAAATAAAAATTATTAGAATTTTGTTTATTGTTACAGGGATTCTCATTTCAAATAGGGTACTGTGAAACAGATGATCAGTTAACTGTAAGGTCATTGCCACAATACACTTTGTATCTAGTAGCAGCTAATGAAAAGGAAAGAACTGAATGGATAGCAGCATTAAGAGCTGGTAAAAAAAAACTTGTTTTTCATCAAACGGTTTTTAATATTTTTCTACTTCTTTTGATGAGTTCATTTCAATAGAATATTATTTCGATTTGAATTAGAAACGTGTTTGCGTTCGTTAAAAGTTTGTGGTTAAAGCGATCTTTGTTTCAATTAATTGTTTTCCTTAAGATAATTTATTTTCCAACAAAGACAAATGAAAACTCATTCAAAATGTTATTGACATTATTCAATTAATATCGACCGTAAAACAGAAGTTTTTCCTATGTTCTTGGGAGCTTAAGTTATGGCGACCTCAGCCGAACAAATCTTTCAACTTGAAATAACAATAACTTTCAGTTTCGTTTGAATTTATGACAATGAAGTTAGCTGCAGTTTTTCGCGTTTTCATTCTATACGCTTTTTTCTAAGACTGTTAGTGTAAGCACGAACAAAATCAACGAAACTCATAGCGTGTTTAAGACGCGTTGTGACATTTCGTATAATTTTCACTAATTCATTTCATAGAAAGCGGTTAATTGACCGCAACGAACTTTGTTCTTCTGCGCGGGTCTCTAACATCGCGAATACCTGCGTAGAAGAACAAGATTCTTATTTAAATTGCGATCAATGTGACGTCTTCAATGCTAAATCCAAGCTTTTGGTGCGGCGTCAGCTTGTGTCACACATTCATAACACGTCAAGCAACGGAAAATTGTTTTATTGTCAGCCTATCTGCCTTGCAATGCATAAAAACCTTAAAACGAAAGAGAAAAAAGATTTTGTATGGATTTTTTCATACGAAATCTTTTCCCTCTTCCATCGCAAGGTTTTCTTGTATTGTGTTGCACGGCAGTTATGCATTTCATCATGAAATTTCGTATACTTTGACATAATCCGACGTCGCACTTTCAAAAATTTTATGTATCATGTAGCGATCGTACAATTTTTAGTCATGTTCCTTGATTGGAACTCAAGATTTAACGGTCGAAAAGTTATTTCTTCAACAACTGCGGTAATCACTGTAGTTTAAAGTCCTTCCTTGTATCAACATTACAGTACCCTTCATAATTCCTTTATGACAAACGAAGCGTCTTTATAAGACTTAACAAACTAAAGTGCTGATTTCGTCGTTTATGACTCATCAGTACAGCTTGCCTACTAGACCATGTGTATATCAGCACACTCGGTCACAGAATGATGACTTCTATAAACAGCGCAATTTCTTCTATACCACCTGAGTCGAAAAGAACGACTAGGTGAAGTAGTGTTTTGAACGCTATCAAGATTTAACAACTGTAGCTTAATGACCAATACATGAACCGAAATCGTTTTTCCCCTTTTAGAAAACTCGAAATATGAAAAAAGTCTCTGTTTTTTTAATTAGCGATAAGCTGAATCGAAATCCCAATCCAAATTAGGTTCGTGTAACGATGAAGTTCACACATTTTTTTTAGTTTTCCCTCTTTTGTTGCCTGATATGCTTTCAACCAATTTTCAACCCATTCCCGACTTTTGTCTTAAAAACGCTTTTTTTTATTCAAAACTACAAATGATGTTACACAAATACAAATAATTCGTTACAAAAAGGCTGATGCTATTCGCCCGCGCGGGCGATTAGCCAGCCCTATGGGGGAGAAACTATCCGCCCGCGCAGGCGATTAGCCAGACCTATGGGGGAGAAACTATCCGCCCGCGCGGGCGATTAGCCAGACCTATGGTGGAGAAACTATCTGCCCGCGCGGGGGATTAGCCAAACCTATAGGGGAGAAACTATCCGCCCGCGAAAATGATGACTTTAGAAAAAGTATATATAATTTTCGCGCCGCGAAACTTCTGCTAAAGTCATCATTTTCGTAGGCGGATAGCCAGTCTCCATAGGGCTGACTTAAATAATTAATAAACTAATTTTGAAGAGCTCCAATCGTTCATTCCCAGTCATATACATTGGACTAGCGTTGTGACCCGGGCTGCGCCCGGGACATGGTTTTCATAATTACAAATATTTTTTTTGCATTCCCTTGACACTTTTCAAATTTTACTTAGGTCTTTGAAAACACCGAAGCGATTTAAAATTTTCTGTTTTATAGTCTTCATTTTGAGTTAAATTACATTTCGTCTCTGCTCTACATTACATAATGTCTCCGGGCATGTACAAAATAGCCCCGGAAATAAGGATTTCCAATGTGAAGTAAGCAATGTGGAGTGTTAGCAACGTCTTCTTTTTAGCAGTAAGGACTTTTGAGATAGTGGTTGTTGGTCGACCACTTATATATTACCATCGGGGAATTATCGCCCGGAGTAAAAATTTTGGGAATTATCACCCGAAGAATTATCGCCCGGACGAATGGGAAATTGATTAAACTCACCTCCGCTGGCAGCGCCATTAGCTTGGATAGGGGAGTGTTAGCAACTTCTTTTTCTTAGCAGTGAAGGCTTTCGAAATAATGATTGTTGGTCGGCCACGTATATTACACATCGTTGAATTATCGCCCAGAGTGAACACCTTTTTCTAAATTATCACCCGGAAAATTATAGCCCTGTCGAATACCAAATCGATAAAATTTTTTTCGAAAATGTTCGTGCGGTCCGACTTCATTACGACAACTACTAACCGAGATTTAGCTGAAGAAGTGCTCCCGTTCTGAGCTGAATCGTCGAAAAATGCCCTATACCTTAAGAGTATGGAATTTTTCGACCAACATTGTAAACCAGTTTTGTTGCCCTGAACCTCCGCTAACTATTGACGGTCAAAAATCAAGTCTACTTTGTCTAACAGTCCAAGTTTCCTAACAAAAAAGTGAGCAACCACCGAAATTTTTGCTGTTTTCGCTGTTTAGCTCCTTTGGATGAAGTCGGATGAAAAAATTTTCTTTTACAAAGTTGTTGGCAATACGAAACTCTAAGACTTTTCTTCCCCGACCAAAACTCTGCAACTGCTACGTAAGTAACTTTTAGAACATTTCCAATTTTGACCCGCTTTTGACCCAAAACTCCCTTATTTCAGAACAATATCACACACCGGACCAAGTTTTCTCCACGTTTCAGACCATCACCAACAACATATAAAAAAGTATTTTTTTTTTGGTTTTCGATGATAAAATCGTTACCCACTGACAGACATTGAGTTTTTATATTCGCGGGCGAATAGTCTCTCCCCCGTAGGGCTGACTAATCGTCCGCGCGGGCGGATAGTCACTCCCCCATAGGACTGGCTAATCGCCCGCGCGGGTGGATAGTCAGACCCCCATAGAGCTGGCTAATCGCCCGCGCGGGCGAATAGTCTTACCACCATAGGGCTGGCTAATCCCCCGCGCTCTCCGCACTCCGTTACAAAAACATATCACAATCTGAAAAACAACAAAGTGTCTCGTATGCGAACGGAATTTCCTCTAAAGATCGGGGTTCGCCGGAGGTCCTTGTCATTAGTTTACCCAGCTTCTTCAAGAAAATTGTTGTTTCGGGGCCTACTGCACCGAACGACTCGAACGCCAGCGGAGTGAAAATGTACTTGAATCTTCAAGTCGTCGTATTTGTTATTCTTGTCGCGTTCGGCATTGTCAGCAGCTGAACCGCTAAGCACTAAAGTCCACTACCATTACCTCCTACCACTAGATTTGCTATAGCTCCATGGGTCGCTTGTTAAGTCGTCGGGGCGCTTGCCATCTCCACGGCAATCCTAGCGGAATCATTGTCAAAAAGTAGGCCCAATTGAGGAGACGGTACCGCTTGCAGCCACTTTGATGATGGCTTAGTCGGTAACGCAAGAAGTCTGGCTCGATCACTGAGACCACTGGTAGACAACAACTCTCCGTAGATCTCAGTTACTGTCAAGAAATCACGCGCTGATTGAGTCATTTTTTGTTTCGGTGTAGCTGGGATCCATTGGGGTGGATAAGATTCGAGTAACAAAGCTATTTTTTTACATTTTTGTTTTCTAGTTAATGCTTGGGCGTGTGATAACATGCAGATGTTCAAATTTGAAAGTATATTGGTAATGAGTCGTTATGGTAACAAAAACAAAACTTTTATAAGTAAAATATCTGATCGAGCTTTGTGGTAGCCGGAAGCGCTCCGACCATTGACGAAGCGTTAGCGCGTTGAAAAGCCATCGAAATCCGTTATATGATATAACCATGAGAGCGTGTGTCACCGGTTGTTTCTATGAGCATTGAAGAGATTTTGTTTATCAGCTGTACGTCTAGCGTTCTTTAATGAAATAAGCACATGACTGTCGGCGAGGTTATCACACCACGTGGCGTCCCAGACAATGTACTGGACGCGGGACCATGGAACTAGTCTTCCATCATTTCGGAAGAGAGCTGGCAGTTCCGAAGTTGAAGGGAAATTCATAGAATTCAAAGCGCGGCACATATTTCTGAATATCGTGAGATACCCTTTCCGCAGCTCAATCTGTGCGTAATTAGCGCACAACTTTTAATTAATGAATATTTACGATACTAAAAAGCAAAATATTGATCACTTCTCGTTATACCATACCACGTACCACATCGAATAATGTCTTGACATCAAATTTCACAAACAATTGTCCCAGACTTTTTTTTTGCGTTCATTAGACTTAACGCTTATCACAATTAATTTACGATTTCTGATAAGATGAAAACTTTACAGTTTGTGAAGAGAAGAATACACCAAAATTGTATCGATATCATCCGGGACTTTGGCTAGGCAAAAAATGGTCTTGCTGCAAAAATACGAAAAGGATAGCATTTGGTTGTCAGGCTGCAACTCATTGGTCTGAAACGAATAACAATCCAAGTAAGTGAATTTACTTTCAAAGAATGCGTTTCTATTTTATCCTTATTCTTCAAATGTTAGGGGTTTGTCCTTTATTAAGTAGCGAGCTACTTTATGTTTTCACCGCTCTTGTCCGTCCGTTGTCTGTGCACCCTTCACTGGGGAATCACCAATAATTGCTCGATTAATCATCGGTGATTTCCCGGTGAATCATCGGTGATCCTCGGTGATTTTTCGGTGAATCATCGATGATTACCCGGTGAATAATATGTGATTCACCGGTGAATTGTCGCTGATTCCCCGATGAATCATCGGTGATTTCACGATAAATCATCGGTGATTCCACGGTAAATCATCGGTGATTCCCCTGTAAATCATCGGTGATTCCACGGTAAATCATCGGTGATTCCTCTGTAAATCATCGGTGATTCCCCTGTAAATCATCGATGATTCCCCGGTGAATCATCGGTAAATTATCGATGATTATCGGTGAATCATCGGTGATTTCCTGGTGAATTATCGGTGATTCTATGGTTAATCATCGATGATTTCCCGCTGAATCATCTCTGATTCTCCTGTTAATCATCTGTCATTGCCTCGTGAATTATCTGTGATTCCCCGGTGAATCATCTGTGATTCCCCGGTGAATCATCTGTGATTCTCCGGTGAATCATCTGTGATTCCCCGGTGAATCATCTGTGATTGCCCGGTGAATTATCTGTGATTGCCCGGTGAATCATCTGTGATTCCTCGGAGAATCATCTGTGATTCCCCGGTGAATCATCTGTGATTCCCCGGTGAATCATCTGTGATTCCCCGGTGAATCATCTGTGACTCCTCCGTGAATCATTTGCGATTCGCCGGTGAATCATCTGTGATTCCATGGTGAACCATCTGTGATTCCCAGGTGAATTCACTAAAGAATCACCGATGATTTAGGTCCAAAACTAACTTCTTTGACTACACTCTATCGCTTTTTTCCTATACCCACGAAAATGGTTTATATATGAACTTAAAGAGGCATAAGAGAGCTAAAGAATTTTTGTCTCTTAAGAGAGCTCTTTTCCCAAAAAAAGTGTTTCGATAGCCTTTTTCTTAGGATGTGAAGATTTTTTCGAAGGAAATTCAAGAAAATTTAACGTTTTTCCTCGTAGTGAGGAAAATAACTATTTAAAACATCGTTCGAGAAAACGGAGGGAACATTTCCGTTGAAAAAAGAAAAGTACTTGAGAAGCACGTCGCAAAATGTGAGCTGTCCATGCGATGTTTAATCGATTGATTGATTGTTCATGCGATGTTTAATCGAAATAGCAGCGAATTGCTTAGAATTATGGCTCCTCTACAGTGCAAAATTGGTATTCAGGCAGACAATAGATGAAGTACAATTACAAACGATTGAGGAAGAAATTCCAACCATTCTGCATTCTTTTTAAGGATCGGAGTGGGTCGACCCACACCTGACCCACAGTTTTAGAACGCACAGAAAAACGATTTCTGTGACTTCTGCAACTGTGGGTCAGGTGTAGATGTAGATCCACCCGCTAAAATTGTGGGTCAGGTTTGGGTCGACCCACTCCAATCCTTAATTCTTTTCCATCTGTTATTTGTCTGAATATCATTTTATGATGAGCCATAATTTAAATTGTTTGTTATCGCAAGATGATCCTCTGTCAAAACACCGCAACATTAGTGGCTCATATTTTGCCGAGCAGAGCTCTGAAGTCAATATTGTGAAATTTCTTTGGAAAGGAAAGCCGTTACATTTTCTACTCTATGGTTGTGACGGAAAAGCTACTCAGAGTGCCTCAGTGTAGTGTTTTTAGGCCACAGAAGTGAAATCATCAGTTTTCTACTGAAATGTTAAGAGCACTTTGCAAATATATGTGAAATGTCAAATTTTCGATGTTTTTTAGAGCAGAATCCTGTGTAAATAACAATTCATTCCAAATGATAGCACATGTAATGTGACAGGGTGACTCTTACATGAATAATGGATGAATCAGATTTCAAAAAGTTTGAGAATGAAGATCGAAATTTGCTCTGAAAAATCATCGTATTCCAAGTTCCATTTGCGATGTTATTTCAGAGTAGATTTGTACCTTCATACTTGATTTTTTGAATTCTGATTCATCTATTGTTCGTTTAATAGCGTGTCAGATATTTTGACAGTTCTATGTTTTGCGATGTTTTTTCGTTGCATATTTCTAAGACAATGATCATTAATTATAAATTGCAAAACATCTACTGTTTGCATAACACATCCCTTCGTAGATTCTATGAATCAGAATATATAATTATTGAGTCTTAGTGTCGAAATTTGATCTGAAAAAACATCGCATTCGCCGAGTCTTTGCGATGTTTTTTCAGATCAAATTTTGACACTAAGACTCAATAATTATATATTCTGATTCAGAGAATCTATAAAGGCATGTGTTATGCAAACAGTAGATGTTTCGGATGTTTCGGTTAAAATCGATGATCACTGCCTTAGAAATATGCAATGAAAAAACATCGCAAAACATAGAACTGTCAAAATATCTGATACGTTCTTAAGAGTCTTCCTCCCATAGTACACGAGCTAAAATTTTAAATAATTTGTTATTTACGCAGGATTTTGTTCTAATAAAAACATCGCAAATTTGACAGCTCACATTTTTGCGATGTACTCCTAAATAGTTTCTATGTTTTGCGGAAGAACATCAGTAAGGCGAGTACCCTGTGGTACACACCATAATTCAAAAAGTAGTTTACGTAATTTAACAGAACAGCAGTTTTCCCGCTCGTCACTTGACAGCCTCCACAAATTGTTGAAAATTAAATTAAAAACTTATGTTCCATCATCTGGCTATGCCTATTCTGACATTGTAATAAAAAAAATGAAAAACTTAATTAACTTCATCTGCATCACATCAAAAAATATGTTTCACAATCATCTTGGAAAAAAGATGTTCATATAATAAACACTCTACACTATAAGATGAATTGACATTCATAATGTACCGATTAATTGCTTTTTTCAAATCAAATTCAGTTGAATAATATGAGAATTTACACAACGATTTCAGTTTCAATAAACAATTTCGAATATTTAAGTCATAAATCGAGAGCGAGTTGTTATGACAACTATTAAATACACGAACGAATAGAGCATCTCTAAAGCGAATTGTTCCTCATTCGAAAATTTGTCACACATAAACAAAGAGTCGTGTGGAGAATAAAAAGAGAATTACAAGACATTACCTACGCCATGCATTATTAGCCGCTTTCAGTGAAGTTGGTAGTTTGTAATTATATATTTTTTAGCCAATATTTGAACTGACCCCGGTGTCACTATCAATAGTTATAAAAATGTACATCATATTCATGCAGATTTCTTAGTGTTTTTGAATTTCGTACATACATTTTGTAGATTTCGCTTTTAAATTTACAGTTCGTTGTTTGGCAATAATGAAACATAAATAACTTTCCGAATTATATTGTTATCCAACAGAAAGAACTTAGGGATCATTATATTGGACGCGATGCGAAGAGTATCGCGTAAGGTTTATGTGAAAGCTCAACTTGACAAAAAAAATTATTTTTAACAAGTTGAGCTTTCACACAAACCTTACGCGATGCCTTTAGAGTGACAAAAGATAAGAAATGTTCATTTGCCTATAAAATTAAACAAACTTTTCAGGTACTTCAAAAAAATGAACCCAACAAGAAATCAAAAAAAAAAAACTTATTGAGGGAATCGAAATCATTGATCATGTCGAATGTACGGACATAAATAAATTATTTTAATAAAATAAACGAAATGAGGTTCTACTCTTCTTGGGATGGTTATAACAACATAAAATTGTGTGAGTTGTGTTTTCGAATGCGAGTGTTGCTTTGAGTATTGGCACGGGTCACTGTCCCAATAAATCGCTTGTAATTGTGTGGTATAAATATGTGCATAAAATGGAAATGGCGAGCTAAATTTAGTGTTTGGCTTTTTTTTTATATTGTTAAATCATCACCAGAAAATTATCCGATGATAGTTGATTTCTTTTATGTTTGTTACAACGATTCGATATGGCTTAAATGCTTGACATTTTACAGACATCGATTAATGCAAACAATATGACTTGAAATCAATAGTAAAATATGAGCTCCATTTAAAAAATCGACTGAATGTGTCCTTGGTGTGACTTATCATTGTGCTGTTTTATTACAAATTTATTTAGTTAAATTAATATTCAGCAACAATCGAGTGTTTGCGGCTTGAGCTATTTCGAAATCCGAAGAAACCGGTCAACTTCCGAGCTGAAACTGAAATTTCAAAATGCATTTTAAATCACTTCACATAGTCGGCAATTGAAAATTCCATATTTTTGCACAACTAGTGAAATATGCAATAAATTTTTCGCTCTGGAACACTTCCTTCTTTAAAAATTTACATTTTTATTTGTGTAGTCAATTCCATATTCGTTTCTGGCGTTTTCTTGTTGTTATCGACTAGTGGCAATAGATCGATTCACGCATCGGTTTTTATCAGACAATACTCGCCCATAGTCGGTGGTGCTATCTATTTATTGATAATAGCTGAATATGATTTCCACGTAAAACTAGCCCCGACAGAAGGTGGTGCCATCATTGTTCCGCATAGCTAAATACGGGTCAACACACAAACTATTTTTTTGTATCTACTTGATTTTTTTGTTTCTTACTGAGTGTGAGGGACGGTTGACGTTGAAATCATGAAATATATTTAAAAAACATAATCAAAGACCCGTACGTATCAGAATAGATGTGACAAAGAGACTCGAACGTATCTAAAAAAACAACGTTTTCTATTATTTTATAACTATAAGAATTTCAAAGATCCATAGAAATTACCCAAGGTAATGTCAAAGGTCTTTGGTAAGACGTCTCAGACCATTCAAATCTAGAAAAGCTTATATCCAAGGACTGGGCCATTTTCCCCTAAAACCTTGAAACACGTGTTCTCTAAAATTTTATTCTCTACAACTTTGTCTTTGGAAGCAACTTTCTACCCATTATAGTTCTAGAGATATGGGTCATCCTTCCTAATTCTAGAAGTGGTCATATCCCAGGATTATGGCATTTTTACCTAAAACCCTGAAACACGTGTTCCCTAAAATTGTATTCTGTACAACTTTGCCCTTGGAAGCAACTTTTTACCTATTATAGTTCTAGAGATATGGGTCATCCCTCCTAATTCTGGAAGTGGTCATATCTCAAGATTATGGCATTTTTACCTAAAACCCTAAAACATGTGCTCTCTAAAATTGTATTCTGTACAACTTTGCCCTTGGAAGCAACTTTCTACCTATTATAGTTCTACAGATATGGGTCATCCCTCCTAATTCTGGAAGTTGTCATATCCCAGGATTATGGCATTTTTACCCAAAACCAGGGGTCGCTTAAATTTAATTCTCTACAATTTCGCCTTTGACAGTAAATCTCCATATTGCATAGTTAAGGAAATGTAGACGAAAATCTGTTTTCGTATATGGCCAAGTAACTCGATTTCGTCCATTCCATTGGTCCCAGTGCCCAGACCCCTGACCCGATTCCTACAAAAAAAATTTCTCAGTTTTGTGGCATCAAATGCTGACACCAAAATGAGGAATTTCCGTGCTGTACTTGCTGAGATATTTGCGCAAAAGTTTCATCGACCCTCGAAAATTTCATGTCCGACCTCCACTTCTTCGACCATATCTCCGGAACTACTTGGCCGATTTTGCTCATCTTCGAACTTGAATCATGGAAGGCATGTACCTTTCAGTTTAGGCTGATCGGTTGAGCCTTTGAAAAAAAAGTGGAGACGGACAGAC
>CM055403.1:167314144-167380330 GCA_029228625.1 Pseudolycoriella hygida
AAGTTTCATCGACCCTCGAAAATTTCATGTCCGACCTCCACTTCTTCGACCATATCTCCGGAACTACTTGGCCGATTTTGCTCATCTTCGAACTTGAATCATGGAAGGCATGTACCTTTCAGTTTAGGCTGATCGGTTGAGCCTTTGAAAAAAAAGTGGAGACGGACAGACTGACAGATGGACAGACGAACTTTTTTTTATTGCTGATTCGTCATCTCTAAACGATAATAGATGCATCCCCCCTCCCACCTCGATCTACCTCATGTTACAATAAAATTGTTTGTAGTAAATGTATTGGACCTTTGAACTTCGTACGGGTCCAAAAATAGTTGCATCTCCTCCACGCGGGTGGATAGTCAACTCCTATGTGGACTGGCTGTTCGTCAGTAAACGGTTTTTTTACTCGTGGTGTACTCGTGAGAGCCGATTGAAAGTGGCGCGGCTAGCCGAAAATAAAATCTTGAATTCAAATTTTGTTCTTTGCTAATTTCGAGCCGTCTTTTTCGCACCTTGTCGCACCGTCGTTTTATCTAAACGGCTACACCGATCAACCTAACCTTTTTTTCCCTGAAAGGTACATATGTTCCATTAATTAAGTTCAAAGATGAGAAAATTCAGTGTATCCGGAGATATGGCCGAGAAAAGGAACAAAAACGTGGTTTTTTGTGGGTCGGTGTCGTCCGGAGTTATTTTGTCCGGGTTATTTCGTTCGGGGTTTTTTTGTCCGGGGTCGTTTTGACCTAGAGCCAAATTGTTCATTTCGGTATCAAATGAAACCGTTTGGTCTCACAAAATCAAAAAATTGTTGTGGAAATCGGGTTAGTGGTCTGGGCACTAGGACCAATGGAATGGACGACATTGAGGTTCTTGGTCATATGGCTCAAAACACAGCAACAGAGAATTTTCTTTCTCTTTCACTCTAACACTTATTGCATGTTTTCGTATCACCCACACACATGTATTTTACTTGTTGGCCGTATTGAGGCGTGGGCAACAATAGTTTTTGTCTCATTTCATTATGATTTTTGTGTGTGAGTGAAAAAGATGCGAAAGCAGATGGTTTTTCGTCTATATCTGCTCAACTATGCTATATGGGGATTTACTGTCAAAGGCAAAGTTGAAGAGAATAAAATTTTACAGAACTCGTGTTTCAGGGTTTTAGGGAAAAATAGCCCAGTCCTGGAATATGAACATTTCTAGAATTGGACGTGATGATCCATACCTCTAAAACTATGGTAGTTAGAAAGTTACTTCTTAAGGCAAAGTTGGCGAGGATTTCATTTTAGAGAAAATGGTTTCATGATTTCTTGGAGAAATTACGTCATCAAAATCAATGGTCTCAGACTTACTTCGGTAGGGCTTTTGACAATACATAGGGTAATTTCTATAGATCTTTGAACGTAAGACCTTGGATTGTTTGCTCTTTTCTACATTTAGAAACGTTCGAGTCTTTTTGCCACATCTATTCTGATACATACGGGCTTTTCCAAATATTTATTTTAGGGTTTAGTAAAACTTTCCACAATTATTTCGCAAAGAGATATGTTAGGTTTAGTTTGCAACTGAAATTTTACTTATTGCAGCAAATTTTGAAACTATTTTTCACATAATTAACGAACAACGTTGATAACCAATTGAATTGTGTTATTAATGAAAACTTTCACAACTCTACCCACACTCGCGACATGGGTAGTTTGACAGTTTCAGTGAACGTTGACAACTCTCACCAACGATTAACTGAACGAAGAAATAATTGCTGTACCCGCTCTAGCATAGAACAACTTCCTGAACTGAAAATTCTGATTAATGCATCCGTGTAAAACTTGTCATCGGTATTTTTTGTTTCTAAAGTAAATATTTTGTTTTTAAATCTTCGTTCGTTTTCCACTTTATGGTGTAAAAATCTATTTAAAAAGTAAATAAATAAATAAAAATTGAGTGTGTTTTGTAGCCACCAACAAAAATCGTTTCATATACCGTTTCCCATAATAAATTCACAAATACAAACAGACGAAAAATTTACTTAACAAAAGCTTTGTGACGATGCTTTCAAATTTACGCAGATTAGATAGCACATCAAAGCGTTAAGTAGGTATAAAATTGTCTTTCAATCGAAAACATCGAACCGTGCTCAATGTTCAATATCCGTGAAGTTGTCGGTTAAATTTTATTCAGAACCAAAATCTTCCTCTAACATAATGAACTACCTATTTTCACATTATAAATACGGTATCCAATGTGCTAATTTAATTAATTCGTTAATTTTTTAAACGGTCGGTCTGACGATGGGCTATTGGTTTTGCTCATGCGAATTAGCAAAAATTTACATTTTTATTTTTATGATTTAGAGGGAACACAACTTGTTCACACACAACTACGCGCATTAGTTAACGTACGTTTTTGTTAAGATAAATATTTCCAACTTGTACGAAGCTTTCAAGTTATCAATAGTCTTCACTTCATGTTAATTTCATATATAAAATTCAAATAGTGCGCACGCTTTTTTGGGAGAAGAGGGGTGGTTTGAGAAAAGCGTGCGCTCCATACATTTCAAATATTTTTCCATGTAGGTTTGTGTGCAGGGGGGCAGAGGGGGTCTAAAATCCGTCTTTTTAGCGTGCATACTATTTGAATGGCTCCTAATAGAAAAGTTAGTATGGTGGGGTGGATAAGGGAGGGGTGAAATATATTGATTTCTAAGCTAAGTCACTTGTCATAAAATTGTGCTTAAAAGGCAGAGGCGATGAGCATTGGGGGCAAAGGAGGTAATTGCCCCCAGTGAAATCTCCTACTGTCATATGAGGGCTTTTTTAGGAGCGTGGGGAGAATTGAGATGTCAGGTGCAATGATAGCAAATAAAATTTATAAGGCTTTCGGAGGAAGAGGCTTCCGTTTTTTTTTTTCAAAATCAGCATTCTTCGGCATTTGTGACGCAATTTTTTTAACACAGCGTAATTTTGTTTTAAAAAAAGCGCAAACAAAACAAACTTCTGCGTATTATCAGCGATAGCGTCACCTCAAGCGATGGAAGCAGACTTACGGACTGTGTCACACTCTACCTTTAAAGAGGTTTTTGTTGTGATATCAGTCGTTTTGAAAGTTTTCAGTTGTTGAAAAAATTTCTATTTTTTGAAAAAAATTTTCTCAGAAAAGAAAATTTTCTTAGAAAAAAAATTTCTCCGAAAAAAATTTTCTCAGAAAAAATTTTTCTCATAAAAAAAGTTTTTCGCCAAAAATTTTCCTCAAAAAAAAGTTTCTTCAAAAAAATTTTCTCGAAAAAGATTTTTCTCCAAAAAATTTTTCTCAAAAAAAATTTTTCCCCAAAAAACATTTTCCCCCAAAAAGTTTTTCTCGCAAAAAAATTTTCTCCGAAAAAAATTTTTCTCCGAAAAAAATTTTCTCCAAAGATTTTCTCCAAAAAATTCTCCAAACAAACCTTTCTCCAAAAAAATTTTCTCCAAAAAAAATTTTTCTAAGAAAAAAAATTTTCTCCAAAAAAATGTATCTTTCTGAAAAAAATTGTTCTCCAACACCTTCGGCTACCATCGGAACACTTCGTGTCACAAATTCTTCTCACCGCTGCATATAACTTTCCTGAAGAAACCAACTGTCTAGGTATTCTTATTCAGAATCCAAGATGGTGTCACTTTGACAGTTGGCAGCCATTTTCATAAAATGCTAAAAAAATTCTCC
This sequence comes from Pseudolycoriella hygida, assembly GCA_029228625.1. Lineage (NCBI taxonomy): Eukaryota > Metazoa > Arthropoda > Insecta > Diptera > Sciaridae > Pseudolycoriella > Pseudolycoriella hygida. The sequence goes on from CM055403.1 coordinate 167,317,838, forward strand.
TGACCAAACTCTATAACCTTCCCGAAGAAACCAACTCTCTAAGTGTTATCATTCCGGAGCTAAAATTCGAAAACCCAAAGAAGCATAATTTATACCTAACAAAAATCCAAGATGGCGTCACTTTGGCAGATTTCTGAATATCCCAAAAAATTCTCCTGATCAAACTCTATAAATTTCCCGAAGAAACCAATTCTCTAAGTATTGTCATTCCGAAGCTAAAATTCGAAAACCAAAAAAACCTAATTTATTGCTTTGGAAAATTCTAGATGGCGCCGGTTTGACTGCTGGCAGCTATTTTCTTAAGATCCCAAAAAATTCTCCTGACCAAACTCTATAACTTTCTCCGAAGAATCCAACTCTCCAGCTATTGTCACTCCGGAGCTAAAGTTCGAAAACTCCGGGCATTACCTAAAAAACCCTCAAAATTGACCACTTTTCCACATGCCACGGCTTTTCCAGAATTTTCCCGATGATGATGTCATATTTTGAATGGCGCTGGCCCGAAGTTCCACATCTTCCATTTGTTGCTCACTGGACTATACTATTGTCGGTATAAGTGAGGCCGGAGACAGTATCCTCAAAATGATATTAGAAAGATTCTTCTTTCTTCATGCGAATGTGGTGCAAGCTTTCTCAACAAAAAAAGATAAAAAGCTTAAAGCTCATTTTAGCTTCACAACCCATTATATGGAACTTCTCATTGTAACGGCTTTGTTTGTAGCAGTCATTATTCGTTCCACTTATTCGTTCTATATGTTCGTAGTCTTTAAGGAGTAGTTATAGTAGCGTGCCCTGCGAATAAACCGCGTAAGGTCTGTTTGAATGCTCAACTTGACAGAAAAAAAATAATTTTGCTAAGTTTGGGTTTCAAACAAACCTTATGCGATTTACTCGCATCACACCCTAATAGAACTACTTTTACTTTACTGTCACCTCTTTCATAAAGTTATTGACCGTAAGCGATTTGGGTCTTGCGTTATTTGTTACTAATATCCTACCCAAAAACAACCAAATTTTCCACTCTAATTAATATTTTAACTGAATCAATTAACAAAATCAATTTAACTAAATCAATGTCGTTTCTGACAATGTGTCACCCTGCCACCACTTTTACAGCCATTGTGAATTACCATACCAGAATCATGACTATTAAACAAAAGTAAAAATTCAATCCTGTTGAACAGCATTTCGTTTCTTTTTCATTTACTGCATTCGTTCATTGTTACAATGGTGTGTGGCTTGTCTGCAAGCAAAATACAACGTAGTGTACACAAAAGCATGGTAGAAATATTGGTGGCTTAGACCTTTGAGGTCCACATATCTTTAATCGACATTCAGTTTTCGTTGAGTGTTTGATCATACTCGAAGATTTTGTTATTTCGTCTCTCTGCGCTCGTGTTGTGCATAGTTAAAATGGTTGGTTTGATACATCGGTTACTTTTTACTTGATGTCTTCTTCAGTGTATTATTCCACATATCTCAAAAATAGTTTAATGATAAAATAAACGTTTAAATTGTGTAACATATCTGGTTATTTGTTCAAAGAATTAACGAAAAATGAACGTCGAAAACAAGTTTCCGATAGTGTGACAAAACTATACTAAAAATTTTAACTAATTTTTAAAGTTTTTTTTTTGTATGCGCTTGCGATGGTCGTTGTTGTTTTTTTCCGTTCATCAATGTTGAAATCAATAATATTTTTTCATTTGCAAATGTGAAGACGGTAGATGTTACCTTGACATTTTGTTGGGAAAAAGCTTGATACGCGCGATGGTTAATTTATTCGACAGATTCTCTTAATTAACCAATTAAGTGTCTTTCAGCAGGGAATTTAAATGTTTTTATCAACCAGCTGATGGCGTCAAATCATCGTCAACATTGGCTAAGTGACCTAAGTCAAGAATCGATTGTAAATATTTGAAAAGATTAGATGTTTGCACGTTGAGATAGGATGCAAAAAAACTAATTTCAGACCTCTTTATTGAACCCAGTGCCAAAAATTTGTCTTTCGAAGGCGGAATAAAGTCAATTGCTGAGTTAGGAAAGCAAAACTCAGGAATCAATAAATCAGGAACCAAAAATCAGGAAATTAAAATCAGGAAACGAAAATCAGGAACCTAAAATAAGGAAAAACAAAAATCAGAAAAACCAAATTTAGAAAAAAACCAAAATTAGGAAAAACGAAAATCAGAAAAAACATCAAAGTTTTCAATTCCTAAGTAGGTCGCAATCTTATTTTTGGTATGTAGGGGGTTATGCCCCCTAGACCCCCGCGCCTACTGCGAGCTAATAACGCCCTGCAGGCTGCCTTCCGTACATGGGGCTCTGCCACAAATCCCGCTAGGGGCTCTGCCCCTTAGACCCCGCAAGGGGGGATATTCCCCCCTTGACCCCGCTTTTTTTCAGGATTTATCACGGCCTACGGCGCATTATCTCAAAAATTATTTTCTTCTCAAAACTACAATACTCTTCTATCATTAGAATAAATCCGCTTCATTACCCGTCTATCTTATTATCTCAATGGTACACACCACCACCGCCACAACCAATTCCTGATTCCTAATTTTAGTTTTTCCTTATTTTTGGCAAATAATTTTTTTTCCTAATTTTTGTTATTCCTAATTTTTGTTTTCCTAATTCGTGTGGAATACCCAATTGCTGACGCATGATAAGCATAGTACCTGGCTACCAGGGAATGGGTGTTCCTTCGAAAGTATGTTAGAAGGCAGGGGGGGGGGGTTAAGGGACTTGTATCCAATACTATTTGAAGGTTTTGTTATTTCTTTGACGAGGACGCTTTCATAATCGTGGTCGAAATTCAAAACTTTTACTAAGGTAATCGGTCATGTAGTAGTCTCCGGCCAGCACCAGTTTATTCATTTATTCTAATGAATTTAAGAAATTAAACTTTTACAGTCGCAGAAAAGTGAAAACCGACAAGTTTCTGATTCATCATACGAATTTACCATACAAATCAGAAACTTGTCGGTTTTCACTTTTCCGTTCCTGTACAATAATTTTGTTCACGAATCACAATTTCTGCAAACGTTTATTACGTTGATAGGTACTCTTTGGTTTGAATAGGATTTAGACTTGAATCTTCATGAGATGGCGTCGTTGATTAGTTCGTTCAGCTCGCTGATGTTGCCCGAGAAACGATGAATTTTGCGTTGGCTCAAAATGTGCTCCATTGTTTGAACCTCATCGCATGTACACAGTACTGAATCGGCGAACTTCCATCGGTGCATTAAAAATGCGCAACAACCACGTAGCCACAATTTCTTGGTAGTTCCAATCCTTTCGCTTCGGATGTGGGATCGGTGATTAATTGTTTATTGCCACCATTCTGTCCATCTTGTTTTCTTATCGCCCATGTCATTTCGTTGTGTATAGAATTTCCAGAAAGGATTTCTCGATTGTAAGCGTGTGGTCCTTGGCGCTGATTCAATGTCCTTGAATATAGGAAGGTCGGCGTTCGCTTCAATTTTTGAGCATTCTCTGTTGTCTGCTGTTGACAGTACCATAGCTTGTGTTGGGATTTTTAACGTTTTTCCTGAGCATCCCGATGTCATTCCCGCTAGTTTTTGCACTATGTTGACGCGCGGCCAGAGTTTAGTTCTGACTCTTTCACAGTTTTGATGGTGTGTAAGGCTACGATCCAGGTCGTTGCCTAAGTATTGCGGATGAGCCCTGTACTCCACCGTCTTCCGTTCATTTTCAGATCCAGAGTTCGTCTTGCTTCGCGATTGTTCAGGTGGAAAAAGCAGTGAACGGTTTTTCCTATGTTTGCCTTCAGCCTCCAATCCTTGAAATACTAGCGTTTCCAAGTCTTCATTCAAAAGGTTCTCCAGTTGTTCGAATGTTTTTGATTGTGTTGGGTAGATCCATCGTGTAGGTGCAGTAGAGAAAACTTGAGAGTACTGATCCTTGGGGCTGTTCAACACTCGTTTGCGACTGGCTTTTCCATTTATTTCGACTTGAAAACTGCGATCGCTTAGCATGTCCATGACCAGCGTTAACGTTTTTCGGCATGGAATAATTTGACTCAGTTTGTACATCAGTCCACGTTTCCATACCGTGTCATACGCAGCCGATAGATCTGAAAATACCACCGCGGTTTTGAGTCCCTTTTCAAATCCTAACTTGATGTAGTTGGTGATCGCGAGGACTTGCTCGTCGCAGTTTCTGGTTTTCCGGGAATCTGCTTCTTCTTTAGCCCATACTTCAATGCAAAATGTGGCCGGTAACTAGTGAAACTATGGTTCCGCCGGAGACTACTACATGGCCGATAACTGGTGCGTTTACCATATTTTATGTGGCCAAAAAACACAATATTCCCGGATCGGTCAGTCATTTCTTCGTATTTTCTAGCAGCAAAACAACAAAATACCTTACCGTCTCGCTGAGAAATTTCTTGTGCGACATGTGGAATGTAATCCTCGCCTTCAGCTCAAAATACGAACATCCCACACGCCTAAACAAGAAATGTCCCAGCGAGACAATAATAATAAGACATTGTCTCAATATAGTGAGGAAATCTGACGTTTTGTGAGTGTCTGGAGCAGTATTTTCAACACACGAGAGATGAATTTCACGTAATTTTTCAGGGACATGCATCTCTCGTGCATTGAAAATAGCGCCCAGTGCATAAAAATGAAAAATCATGACAAAAACTTAATTCGTTGTTGTTTCTAGTTCAATTATCTCTCACCTTCAAATACAAAACAAAAGCCATTCTTCATTCCACAACAAATCAAACTCAAGAGCATCCTGCATTCATATTTACATTTATGTGTTGATTTGACTAACATGCCAAGGAGAAGGGATGCCTCTAGTTCTGGAAGATACACATTTTTTTTAAATGTGGAGTTTTTATGTGAATTTCTTATCCTCTGCTCTTGATGTACAACACGTTCTTTTTGCAAAACATGATAATCCACAATTTCCGAAAATTATAGAAATTCACAGAAATTATTTCTAAAGACTAGACCCTTTTCGTATACAAACCGTGAAAGATGCGAGTGAAGTCTTTTACACTTAATCAGCTTATTTGTACGCAAAATTAAGTCGGAAGTAATGTTGGAAACGCAATGGCTCAGGAAAAGATGCTTTCAAAGCTATGCCGTCAAAAGGAAAAAAAAACTTAGCGAAAATCAGCGAAGATTTTCAACGAAATTCGCCGAAAAAATCAAATTAGCGAAAAAAATTTAACAAAAAAATTTGTCGCTAATTTCGGCGAATTTCGTTGAAAATCTTCGCTGATTTTCACTAAGTTTCGCTAAGTAGCAGAACGAAAATGCATTGTAACGTGTAAATCTGAAATTTGTCGCTGACATTAAATAAATTGAGAAAGCGAAGGTGAAGAGCGACACCACCTAAGAGGAGGGCTAAAGAAGGAACCTCTCTTATGACGTTTCAAGTTAGATTTACGGCAAGGATGCCTCACTGACTGACGAGATTTTTCGATAAAGTTATTGTTACATTGATGACCATTGAATTAAGCATCAAATTCGAATCTACGTTCTCAAAATAAACTAAAAAACCAATCAAACAATGTTGCCTGTTAAATCGCTGAATTTTACAATACCTGTAGACAGAAACGTGACAAAATTATTTCTTAAGAATAATCGATTCTCGTATCTGCTTATTGCATTGGATTATAGAATAAATAAATTTTATAAAATTTATGTTCTCTGTCCCCATTTCTCACGAAACTTGCATGCACATAAACAATACAAATAAAACTCGAATTTAATTGGGACACTTTGGTATATTGATTTACTGTTTGTCTTGGCTGTTGCTAAAATCAAAATAATTTGTTGTTTTTTCTTTTTACGCGAATGTAACAACATGACATTTTTGGGTATTAACTTACTTGTTAAATTTTTATTTTTACTTTTTACGGTCCATAAAGTTCTTAACATTCGAAAAGACATAACGAACGCGGAAGGTTGGAAAGAATGCATCATTTTTCTTTCAAATAGTTTTTGATGAACTCTTGTCGGAAAGTAAAAAATTATGAAAAACATAATGCTTCGCGGACTCGTACGATAAAGCTGACGTCAGTCGCAGGAGATGAATGAAATATCCCTTCCAATCCACCACTAAATTCCACTAACTATGATCGGTTCTATGATACCTACAGGCAAATGCATTTCCCTGATTGTTCTTCCTTTTTTATTGTAATTAGGGTTGGGGCCGACATAAGCAGGGTCGCGTAGAGCCCTACAGCCTGAACCACTCAACCGATTTTCGGCAATTTTTTGTGGTTTCGTGAAGTTCGTATCTTTCATTCAAAACCTCAAAGATAAGCGAAAAAGTTTCACCGACCCTTCTGCGTTGCCCAAATTCAATCCCACAATCACTTTTTCGACTCTTTTTCAGGGAAGAAAGATCTTTAAAATCGGTCAGATTTATCGTGTTGATAAACGAACGTACGGACAACCTTTTTTGCAGTTTATAAATAGAAATAATTTTTCTGTACTTTCAGTTTTTACGCTGCAAAAATTTGACTTTTATTTCTTATTGCGTTATTGCGTAGATTATTTACGTTAAATTTAAATTTTTGCGTATAAAAACTGAAAGTGTTGAAAAATTAAAGGGGTTTTTGCTGTGATATCAGTCGTTTTGGAAGTTTTCAGTTGTTGAAAAAATTTCTATTTTTTGAAAAATTTTTCTACGAAAAAAATTCTCTCAGAAAGGAAAATTTTCTTAGAAAAAAAAATTTCTCCGAAAAAAAATTCTCTCAGAAATGAAAATTTTCTTAGAAAAAAAATTTCTCCGAAAAAAATTGTCTTTCAAAAAAATATTCTCCGAAAACAATTTTCTCAGCAAAAAAGTTTCATTGGCATCATCCCACACACTTCTCACATCATCCCGCACACTTCCCACATCACTCTACACACTTCCCACATCATTCCACACACTTCCCACATCATCCCACATACTTCCCACATCATTCCACACACTTCCCACATCATTCCACACACTTCCCTCATCATCCCACACACTTCATACATCACTCCACACACTTCTTAAGTCATCCTACGCACTTTCCACATCATTACACGTCATTTTCGGTTACTTCAAAAAAAAAAATTCTCATAGTCGCTCTACGGCAGCGTAGCACATTTCTCACCACTTTGACCGACTCCTGGCAACGAACCCCCCAACCGATTTCCACAAGACCGGTTCCGTTGGCTACATCGATACCTTTCATTTCCCTAAAAATTTTAAGGAAATCGCCCGGGCGGTTCTCGAGAAAAATAAAGTAGATATAGAGACATACAGACATAGATAGATACATCGTGGACAGTGGAAACACAAACAGGAATAAAATTTTGATTATTTTCAAACATATTTTTACCATTTTAACATGGAAATTGGTCATATTTGATTGGCGATATCTCGATTCGTTTTCAACTGATTTTGATGTATCAAAGTACGTTGGAATCAGGATAGGAAGTAGTTTTTTTCAAGTAATTTGGAGGGGCAGGAGGGCAGGGGGAAAAACTCCAAAGTTCGCCTATACATCGTGTGTTGTCCCAAAGGTTTTTGTATGGAGTTTTTTGGGTTTGTGGACTTTTTTTGGGGTGTGGGGACTGCGTCACGCTCTCCGCTACCGCTCCGAGCATGATGTGCGGTTGAAATGTCACCCGCGTCCGTTGCGACCGAACGAGTTTTTGACGATCAATTTTCACAGAACATTATGCTTAGAATGTTCAATTACTTTTCCACTCGCTTTAAAACTCTATTCTGTCCAGATTCATTTTTCATGCTGCTGTCAAGTCCTCGACTCTCCCCTTCTGGTTTCTTCACCAGTTCGGTCGGTCTTCTCTAGCAAATTTAAGAGATCAATACGAGTGATGTTTCAAATGACTTTGTTTTGCCGTAGTCTAAATTGTGTTTCATTATTAACTATGCATCGTAATTATTGGATTTGTTTAATAAATTTCAATATATTTTTTCCAAGGACGAAAAGCAGCAGTCGGAATGAAAAATATTGTACGAAACTCGGGAAAATATATGTTTTTGACTAGTGTGATTGCAGCTTTTGGCTTCGCCGCGGGCTGCAAACCTCACACTCGTCAAAAACATTATATTTTTCCAAGTACCGTGAATAACTATTATCTATCTAGAACGATAATCTCGAACTTATCCCTCTATGTCAAATTTACTTATCTCGATATATCTGTTCTCGATAGATAAAATAGCAAATCACTACGCCCACACGTCAAAATAACAATTTTGCCAAGAGGTGCATAATCTACCATTTTTATTATTTTTTCCATTCTTTGGCTCCTATCAATTATTTGTTGCAATAATAAATAATAAAAAAAATTTCACTGCGAACTTCCATCTGTTTTACATCTTTTCCCATCTACATCTATCTTTGATCCATTTATTTCCACCTTCGATCCATCTATTTCCATCTTTGATCCACCTATTTCCATCTTTGATCCACCTATTTCCACCTTCAATCCATCTATTTCCATCAACAATCCATCTATTTCCATCTTTGATCCACCTATTTCCACCTTCAATCCATCTATTTCCATCAACAATCCATCTATTTCCATCTTCGATCCACCTATTTCCAGCTTCGATATTTCCATCTTTGATCCATCTATTTCCATCTTTGATCCATCTATTTCCATCTTTGATCCATCTATTTCCATCTTCGATCCATCTATTTCTATCTTCGATCCATCTATTTCTAACTTCGAACCACCTATTTTCACCTTCGATCCACCTATTTTCACCTTCGATCCACCTATTTCCACCTTCGATCCATCTATTTCCACCTTTAATCCATCTATTTCCACCTTCGATCCATCTGTTATGAATTGAAATATATGTGTGCGAATGGACTTAAGCCAACATTTGGCCTGTTTTTACTACTATATATCCAACGAGAGACACATCCTGGTACACGTGTATTTCAATTCATAACAGATGGATCGAAGATGGAAATAGATGGATGGAAGGTGAGAATAGATGGATATAGATGGAAAAAGATGTAAAACAAATGGAAAATCGCAGTGAAAAATTTAGCAGAGCGAAATATACAATTCGGAAATTGTTTTCGAAATTCCCGGTTTGATGTTCGACTGGTTACAAACGTCATGGTAAACGCATAAGACACCTACTTCGTACAGGTCCAAAAGAACGCACAAAGTTCTTTAGGAATATGGGATATGTGTATGATGTAGGTGCAAGTTGGTGTTAATGATGAATGTGTACCTAAATGAATGGAAAATTAATAAATTTTAGAGTAGGCATAAATATGATAATGGCATACAAACAAACGTGTATCATCAATTACAATACATGAAATTGTTAGGCTTATGATCGCCAACACATCAGCATAACACACGAACGAAAAAAAAATTGTATTGCTCAATCATCTCATTATATCACCCGTCTCTGATCAAAAATATTAATTCTGTCAGCGCAGCATATACATTTTCAAAAAATATAAAACGTTCAATCTTTTGAAAAGAATAAATTACCAATCCCATCCAATGATAGTTGTTAAACGCCAATTTTAATTCGAGTTTCATCTTACGAGAAATGATAAATGGCGCGCGATTATTTAATTCTTTATAAAACGATATCTTATATCGTATACGTATAATAGTTCCATACAGTAAAAGTAATCGCTTTGCAAGCCCCGGTATCATCTTTAAACCGTGTTCGAACCAAATTCTACATCATATTCTAATTATACAAAATATATATGGACACATTTTACTCGTAACTCAATAGAGTGTATGTGCGTTTTGGTTGTTTTTTAATTTACAAAACCAGAAAATCACACAGTTTAATGACCAGGCAAATTGAAGGTACCAACAAGTAAAGAGAAGTGGTTTCCACTGGTCGTTATATATGTGCAGATTTTTTATAATGCAGTCTATTTCTATCGGGTGTATACGTTACAATCGTATAGGCAATTTATGTTTTTAAAATCAAGTATCTCCGGAATTGTTAGAGTCTTAACCGATGTAAAGCAATTTTCGATAAAATTGAAACTTAAAACCAGAAATAATACTTTTATTATTTATAGCAAGGTTTTAGCGTACTCAAATCTAAATATTTTGTTTTATCATACCGTTTTCATCGGTGTTGTTTTTGAGAGGAATTCCTCACACCAGCTGCTGGCACCTGCTAAATTTTCCATGATGGAACAACATATTCATAGTAAAAAAAACTACGATAAAATAACTCATCGACAAATTAGAATATATTATGCTACAGGGGTTGTAAATTTATATCTCAGATATACATTTCAATTCACAACAATTCGGGCCCGTAGCCAGGAAAACGGCTGAAGGCGGGTTGCACTGGTCGATTTCAGAAGGCAGCTTGGTGCTAGAAAAGTTCCTACGGCAATGTTGGATGGCGAAACGAGTACATTAATGTGTACTAGATTCTGACTCGGCACCAGGCTGCGTACTTCAAATGTATGAGTAGCCTTTTAGAAGGCAGCCTGGTGCCGAAAATCACTTAAAGTCATTGTAACGGTAGTAACGAATACTATGCGTCACATTTTCAACTCGGCACCAGACTGCTGCTGCCCTCTACATTCACAGAAGAATATCTCAAGTAGACAGCCTGATGCCGAGTTGAAATTTATATGAAGTATAGCATTTGTTATTGCCGTTACGATGACACTAACAGATTTTCGGCATCAGGCTGCGTTCTTTATGGCTACTTAAACTTCCCAAGTATGCAGCCTGGTGCCGAGTTGAAACCTTGTGCATAGTTATGTACTCGTTCCCCATTCCAACATTGCCGTAGAAAATTTTTTGGCACCAGGCTGCCCAGCTTGAAATGCAGACCTCCGCTTGTTGCAATTTTTCTCCATGAAAATGTTCTACACGACGGTGTAACGTTAATTTTTAAACCTTTAACTCTCTTAATAAAACTTCACTCTATTAACACAATGTAGTAACCAAATTCCGTCTAAGTTTCTTATTACAACCTTTATTGAGCACTTCACAAATTATGTTTCTTATTTCTTAATCTAAAATGCGCAAACCCCTTAAAACTAGACCTGACCTGACTTTATGTTGGGTGGTGAGACTACACGTTGCGAGCACTGATAACCACGTCAAAATTATGTCCAAAAGCACAGTTCTTACAAAATAATGTCCAATGTCTTAACCAAAATGAAAGTGTGACCTAAAAGTTCTTATTATGGTGGTGAGACTCCGACTGGTGTCTAACTCTAAAACAAATGCTCACCTTGTTGTCCACAAGCTTTAACAAAACACTTTACGATACTTCATCAGCTTTATCAAAATTTCTGTTTGACACTCAGTCTAATTTAACTAAATTACGATTCTTCACAAATTAATTTCGTACTGCCGACTTAACCAACTGTGCTGTGCGACAGGTAAAAGTGAAAAGAACCTTTCACCTCCGCTCGACATTCTCGTGGGCCTCAACCGTTTCAACTGTCATTGCATAATTTGATTTGAGTGGCATCTACTAGCTCGGCATGTCACCTAATTGTCTCCAAAACTATTCACCGGGTTAATTCAAACTTCTAGCTTATGCTAATGTTACATTTTCACTATTAAGTTCTTACTTAACCGGAGGCGGGTTACAACGGTGACATAAGAACAAAGGACCAGTCTAATGCGTGAAATCCTTATTTCACAGTCTCGTAGAACATTTTTATAGAGTAAAATTGCAACAAACGGAGGCCTTTTTTAACCAACACAGCCTTTACAGGCTGATTTTCATTAGCTTATGTACTGTCCCGTCACGTCGCTCACTTTGTCACATAAACCATGTGTTTCAGTTTAATTATTTGCAAGCAACTCCCTTCTCCATGCACAGAGAGAAAAATTTCTTTCTGAGTTGTTTAATTTGTTTGGATCGATAGTCATATGTTTATTACAAACATTAAATGATAATTTCAAAAATAATGCGTTGATTTTAGCTGTAATCATCACATTTTGTTTGGATCAACATATGTTGTTTCTGACAAACATACAATGGTTGCCCTAAACAAAAAGCATTCAATTGTTAGACTTCTTGTATGAAAGTGTTGCTCACATTTGCTCACAGTTGTGAAGTGTACAGATTTGTAGCCGCTAGCGTTTGTTTAGCGACGCTAACGGTAACGCTAAAATGAAAAAATATTACCGTCGCTAAATGTTACCCGAAAATATTAGCGAGTTTTTTGCTGATTGGATGCGTTTTGCTTTTTAGCTCGTTACCGAGGGGTAGATTGTTGTGTATTTCGACTACAAAAGGATTTTCTTAAATAAAATCGTCAAAGGATTTTTTCGATTTCCAATGCTTTTCTATTGTTCTTCAGATTTTCAAGGATTTTCTTTGCATTTTCAAGCATTTTTACACCATTTTTTAAGATTTACAAGGATTTTCTTTTGATTTACAAGATTTACTTTTGATTTACAAGGATTTTCTTTGATTTCCAAGGATTTCTTTGCAATTCAAAGCATTTTTTGATGATTTTCAATGAGTTTAAAGATTTTCTTACGTTGATCTACCCTTCGCTCGCCACGAGCTACGCTAATGATTCGCGTCACTATCGCAATCCTGGAAATGATGCCATTTTGTTAGGTTTTTTCTGTACAGGGCACGAAAATATTCTTGATCTTAAAACCAACTAAAGAAATTTCTCAAGAGTTGAGTACAAACACCCTGATGATGAGGACATAAGTTCCTCGAAACTGCGGTTGGTTGACGATTTTTTAATAAAAGTTTTTTGGTACAATTTAAACGAAGCTTTTGTATTTCACATTGGAAGCTGACTAATTTAATTTTCATGATTTTCTGATGTCCATATCTTTCCTTCAAAACCTTGAAGAGCGATTTGCGTTCTAATTTCGCAGTGATATAAGTGAAAAGGTTCCACCAACCTTCAAAAAACCACGTATTTCACCACTTTTTCGACCATAACTTCGGAAGTTTTCGACCGATTTTGCCCAAATTCAATCCCATTATTAATTTTCTTATTATCATTCAGGCAAAAAAAAGTTTTTAAAAATCGGATAAGTGTTACCCGATTTATGTACAAAAAACACGTAGGGCCCTAGCAGACATTAGGTTTCTAGTACTCTAGCTAAGTCCAAGGACTCAAATCCAAAAAAGTTCCTTCCATGCCCAAATCTTTCAAACAAAAAAAAGTTATGAAAATTACAAAAGACCAAAAACCACTTAAACGGCCCTAGCTCATTGGTCCTTAAGTCGACATTGCCCAGATTCAATCAAAAAAAAAGATTTTTCAAGGGAAAAAAAAAGTTTTTGAAAATCTGATGCTCCCCCCCCCCTACTCCCGGGTCGAAATTAGGGTGATTACAAACGTCGTGGTAAACGCATAAGTGGCTGTTCATAAATGACGTCACGCTTGCTATAAAATCCACAGAGTTCATAAGTTCAAACTGGTGAGACATTTTTTTTATAGTACTCGGCTATCCCCAAACACACGCCCTGTTTGGGGGGGGGGGGGGTAACCAGAGTCCCATAAACATAATTTGCTGTCCTGCATGAGTTATGACCTTTTTATGGATTCTCATTTTTTTAGCAAGCGTTCCGTCATTTGTGAATGGCCCCTAAGACCCCTTTTCGAAGAACTTCGTTCTTCGTACAGGTCTAAACATTAATATTTCTTCACATAGATTAACGTTCACATTTTTCAAAAAATATTCTCCATGTGTAAATAATGATGCTCATAACTGTATAATTTTTTCAATTGAATATTAAAAATGATATGAGGGTAAAGGTAGACGCGTTGTTATCGCTTACGGGTATAGAAACCTATTTTCTATAGAGTGAATTCGCACGGAGCATTGTTAGAGTAAGACGATGTCCAGCTAATATAACATACTTGCCAACCGTTATTATGGTTGGTGTTCTGTTCATTAAGCCTAATGGAATTATCTTTTCTTCATAAATGCCATTCAAACAATTCACCGCCTTTTCCATCCATTAAATGTCTTTATTTGCTTACAAACCAAGCATTGTAAATTGTCACTAGCATTTAATTACCCAAGAATACAGTTAAACATTTTGATTAGTTTTTGTATTTATTTGAAAAATGCTTTCGAAATTGCTGATAAGAATCAATGTGTGAAGAGTGAAAACAATAAAAGAAATTTTTCAATTCTAGAATTCACATTGAAACAACGACTACGAGTTCATCTTGTTGCTTAACTTTATCACAAGCATATAGAAATGTTTTATGTTTTTTTTTTTGTTCAAAAACAGATTGTTCTTTTCCTGTTCAATGAACTTGTATCCACAAAAATAATTCAAAAACTTTGAATGAGTTTCCCTCGTAGAGTCAATTTACAATAGGTTTCAACTATTTCGGCAGTAGATTTCATAAAGTGAGTGCTGAGTGCACGGGTTCTTGTGTCAATAGTATATATGGATATGGAAACAATGTGCCAATAATAATCTACCCTAACAGCCTGTCAAGGGTTTGAACCTAGATCTTCTCCGTAACATAAAAACTTAGACAGTGGTTTTTGAGACAAAATTTCATACAATTTCTCTCTCAAAAACCGTTCTCTAAGTTTTTCTTGTGTTGTTGGACAGTTTTCTACAACGCATATAAAACTTAGTGACATTATCAGATGAGATATTTTATATATTTTCTCTCACAAATTCTCCTCGCTAAGTGTTTATGCGCCTGCCATGTTAGTGTGCCTATTGTCGGACATGTACCCAATATTTCGCAAGAGTTCAAGGCTGAATTTCGACCGCTATCGACCGCCGGACGCCAGAAAACACACATCTTGAAAAGCTTCAAAGCAAATCTTCAACCCGTTTGTCTCCGCCGTCGTGTTATCCGGGTCAGTGGAAGATGTCGAAAGTTATCGCGCTGCACAAGAATTAAAAAAACCGAGAGATCAGCGATTATAGGCCGATTAGTATGTTGCCAGCAGTGTCTAAGGCCCTCGAGAGGCTGATGAAGAGACAAATGACGGACTTTTTCGTCTTCTTCACCGCTTTCAGTAAGGTTTCCGTTCTAACCACGGAAGGTAACGACTTTGTTGAAGATTACGCACGACGTTAGGATGAACTTTGACAGGGGGTTGAGTACGGTTTTGTTGCTGCTAGATTTCTCAAAGGCCTTCGATACAGTTAGGCATAATTTGCTCATTGGTAAGCTAGCATCACATTTTTGCTTTTCGACGCCCGTCATTAAGATTATGAGGAGCTACTTGACTGGTAGAAGTCAGAAAGTATTAGCTAGTGGATCTCATTCGGGGTTTCGCGATGTTGTGGCTGAGATTCCACAAGGTTCGGTTCTTGGACCCCTGTTGTTTTCGGTCTTCATAAATGATCTGCCGCAGGTTGTGAAGCATTCTCAGATCCATCTTTTCGCAGACGATGTCCAATTGTATATGGGCATTCGAAAGGACCGTTTTCGGGAAAACATGGAAAGGATGTCTCAAGACCTTAGTTCGATTACCTTCTGGGCTGGAGCAAATGGTCTCATGCTCAATGCACAGAAGACAATGGCGGTTAGGTTCTCGGCTACAAGGTGGGCGAATGATTTTCCAGAGTTGCGGCTTAATGGTCTTGCGATCGGTTATTCGGACGCTGTTAGAGATCTCGGGATAATGATCGATGATCAGTTGAATTGGCGGGTGCACGCTCAGCATGTGCCCGCGAAAGTTTTCGCAGGCCTGAGTTGCCTGTGGCCACATGCGGGTTACCTTCCTCGGTCCACTAAGCTTTTGCTGGTGAAATCGCTCCTTCTGCCTCACTTTAGCTAAGTAGCTCGCAGATCTTGGGCAGGCTTCAATCATCAACGAAAGAGATTATGCTGAAATCGTTCAAAGCCTGCGTTAGATTCGTGTGCGGTCTTGGCCGCTATGAATCCACGTCTGATAATATTGACGTCTTGCTAGGGTGTGACCTTTCAGTTATTTTGACTACCTATCTAGCGTGATGTTGCACAAAACAGTTTTGACAAAAGAACCTGACGAGCTTTTAACCCCTGCTTCCAATCGGAGGACTTTCAAAATGCTTCTGCCGAGAGCTGGGTCCGTTGTTTTGTCTCGATCGTTTTTTGTCAGCGGAGTCTCGATTTATAATTCATTACCTCCTCAGATTAAGAGGAAACCGACGTTAACTGGCTTTAAAATTACGTGTAGGGACTACTACAGTGCCAAAGGGCTCCTCTGACTAATTATCGCCTTATTACCTCAACGCTGATTAATAGACAAACGTGTTATCTGTGGTTCCGATCCCTAAGCTGTCATTATTTGCATCTCAACATTCTCAGTTTGACCATTTATTATCCCAATTTTTTATACTAATTTTTTTTGATTCTTAACTTCATTTCTGCAACTGACTGTGAGCGTTATTACTATTGTTCTCGCGTTGTTTTGAACGGTATTGTATGTAACTTAAAAGGCCTTACACATATAATGAAATAAATACTTGATTGATTGAACGTCAGGCAGAAGAATCGCAGGTCGAAATTTGCACGAAGTCTATTATTAGGAACATGTCCGATATATGATACACAAAGTTACTGCCCTGCAACGCATAAAAAACTTAGCGACGTTATCAGATGAGAGCTTTTCGTATATTTTCTCTCACAAATTCTCCTCGCTAAGTTTTTTATGCGTTGTACGGTAGTATATTAGTGGCCTCTCCTCGACAGGGGTCAAAGGGTTGTAGCTCCTAAGGTACGAAAAATCTTTTGAAGGATGTAAAAAAGCAGTTCTTTCACTTTTACGATTTCAATTACAAATTTACTGCCAAAATTCTTTAAAAATTCGGTGCGAGTGAGTAGGTGTGTTAGTGTTTAAAAAACAAGAACCACATGAGACGTTTATCAAAATGCAAATTATTTACACAAAATGTTAAGGTATACCACATCACATAATTCTACCAAACCAAACGAGAACGACAAAAAAGTTATTGTTGAAAAACACATTGGAAGCGAGTTGTAATATTTACTTTTGTAAAAAAAATCTTATTTGAACTTTCTTCATAAAATCTAGGTGTGTGCATGCATGTGCTAATATTAGTTGAGTTAAATACCAGTTTTCTGTGTCGAAACATCGCGGGCCGCTTTGAAATGAAGAAGGAATACCATTATTGCCTGTTGCGTTGTGATAAAATAAGAAGAAAAAATCTAATGAACAAAAAGTGGTACCTATAAAAGTGTTGATTTATTGTTGTGAATGTGCGCTCATGAAAATTGCGAATAAAAAAGAAGAAGGAAAATTGCACAAATTAATAAAAAAAAGAAAAGAAATTGATTTTCTTTCGAGGAAATAAAAAAAAGTCACTTTACCCATTAATCGTCATATTTTTAATTTAAATGATTCCGTGTGTGAGTTTAACCGAAACTAGCGTTCTTGGAAACATGAAGGAACGTGTCAAAGAAATGAGAGTCTTCGGTTGCCGTTTGAACTTTTGGAATAATATCAGTGCTTCATTGACAACAGAAAAAGGTTTGTTCGAAGAATTCTTTAACAGCAAGTTGATGTATTTACGATATAATAAATTTCCCAGATAACACAGAACACAATTTTTAATGTGGTTGCCCACTGAATGTACATTAAATGTGCTCGAAATTATTGCACTAAATCACAAGTACATTTTTCGCACATTTTATCTGCGTTATAAGGTGTACACTATTCCTATCACATTGAATGTACCAAAAATGTGCTTTTGATGTAGTACAATTTTCGATGTAAATAAAAGGCACACTTTTTGTGCTATTAAAACTCGAAATTATTGCACTAGATCACAAGTACATTTTTCGCACATTTTATCTGCGTTATAAGGTGTACACTATTCTAATCACATTGAATGTACCAAAAATGTACTTGTGATGTAGTACATTTTTCGATATGAATAAAAGGCACATTTTTTGTGCTATTTAAACTCGAAATTATTGAATCGATCACAAGTACATTTTTCGCACATTTTATGTGCGTGATAAGGTGTACACTATTCCTATCACATTTAATGTACCAAAAATGTGCTTGTGATGTAGTACATTTTTCGATGTAAATAAAAGGCACATCTTTTGTGCTATTAAAACTCGAAATTATTGCACAAGATCACAAGTACATTTTTCGGACATTTTATGTGCGTGGTAAGGTGTACACTATTCCTATCACATTGAATGTACCAAAAATGTGCTTGTGATGTAGTACATTTTTCGATGTAAATAAAAGGCACATTTTTTGTGCTATTAAAACTCGAAATTGTTGCACTAGATCACAAGTACATCTTCCAAACCTTTTTTCTCAGTACAAAAAAAGTACATTTGATGTACTTTCTATAATTTAACACTTTATACAAATTTAACACAACAATACATAAGTATCCGGTGGCACAATTGGTAAAGCAGTCGACTCATAATACCGAGCGTCGTCTTGGGTTCAAAACCCCGCAAATGGCAGAAATTTGTCTAATAAAAAAATGGGAGCTTCGCATAAAAAAATGTAGATGGAAGACGAAGCGATCATAAGAATAAGAAAAACCGAAATAGAAAAGTCGGAAAACTAAATTAAATTTTCCTTTCTTTTCTTACATAACATTATATGTACATGAAATGTGCTAGTAATTCACACTAAAAAGTACATTAAAGGTACATTAGTTGTGTATTCAAAGTGTTTTAAATGTACATTAGATGTACATGTAATTCATATGTAATTCACATTTAATATACATTAAATGCACTTCACGTTCGAAAGAAAAGATGTAACGGTAAGGGCGCTTTTTAATATACATTAAATGTCCTGGAACTGGAGCACATTTTCCGATGGCACTTTATGTACATTTCGTGGGGTCAATTGTTATTTGGGTTTAGTGTTCACTGTAGTTGAACCTTTTTTAAACTTTTTTATGACATCTTCCTTATATGCTTACACACACGAAAGTAAACAAACAATATGATCGTATATTATACCTAGAAATTAAATTTTAGGCAAATTATTAACATTCATATCAGTGTTTTCTGCTGCAATGCAGGTCGATTTCCGGCGTTTTTCTGTAAAGAGTATAAGTCTTAATACAGCAGAAAGGAATGCCC
This sequence comes from Pseudolycoriella hygida, assembly GCA_029228625.1. Classification (NCBI taxonomy): domain Eukaryota; kingdom Metazoa; phylum Arthropoda; class Insecta; order Diptera; family Sciaridae; genus Pseudolycoriella; species Pseudolycoriella hygida. Next base: position 167,336,889 of record CM055403.1, read on the forward strand.
GGAGCAATCTGTAAAAATAGAATCGATGCACTTCTATAGAACGTGTATTGCACTCCAAATATGAAACAACATTTTCATTGTCTTTTTTTTTTGCTGTTACTCACTTGCTATTAAATAAACTTTCACGATTTTTATTCTTACGGGGAGTGTTCGACATCGCGAAAGTAAAATAAACAGAACTTCTTTACGTGAATTCTTCTACGCTGAGTCAATGTTTTCAATTTAATTTTGCGAAAGTCTTCGTCTCTATTTTGAGAACGAATTATAATGTCGTTTTTGTCGAAAAATGACTTCAAATCGATATCTATATGAGAAGCAGATCATGAGCTCAACAAGTCTATGAGGAGTAAAATTCCGCCTTGCATCAGGCCTTTCATTCATAGGCCTGTGTATCATAATCAAATTTTTACCATATAAGCGATGATCATACTGGCTGCGAAGGTTTGTATGAAAATAAAACTTGACGAACTTTTTTTTGTTTTCATAAAGTTGAATTTTCATACAAATCTTACGCCGTGCGATTCGCATCGCACCCAATATAATAATCGCTTTACACGTAGGACTTTTTCAAGAATTATTTTGTCGGTATTATTCTCGAAATTCTTTTTGCTAAATAATTTCATCGAAATTAAGCAGCCAGACCGTGAAACATTAACTCAAGAGCACTCCGACTTCGACTCCGACTGCGCAATCCAAGCTCTGTATATACCCGGGAAACACACGAGCATTTTTAAAGTATTAGCCCGTACGTCACCAAAGATTGCTCTTGTGTGACGTAGGTACTGAAGACTGAGTAATGTCTCGCAACCAGTTCGCTCATAGTTGCCTGTGGCTAGCTAGTTTCGATACATCACAGTTAGCGCTGAACCGCTACTTGGGAAAGCTGAGTACTTATATTCTGTTACATTCCTGTGTGATGTGCGTATTCTGGGCCGTCCCGTGTGTTCCTCTGTTGCCTTGATATCCATTTGGCTCCAATCCTTTCCTCCACATGCCATTCAAACAAGATTGATGTACCCTGCTGACGGGAGTGCCGTATCATGGTTCCGCTAAACCTTATCTCCACCAACATGTTTGATCCACCATTTGACTGCCGTGCTTACCTTGTTCGTGTGTGTGAGCAATTCGTTAAAGTAAAAAATTGAGAAAAATCTCGTTTTGGTACAATGACACCCTTAGAAGTAATATTTTACTATGGCTGTTGTACCTTCGGCAGATTTAAAGTCCACCCGCTTGAATCAACATTCAAAAGCCACTCACAACTCTTAATCCCACTTCCAATTGTTTAACAAAAATCGAAAAACTAAAAGTGCTGATTTCTTCGTTTACGACTCATCAGTTGTTCTTCATCCTTGTGTTAATATTAGCAGTCTGTCCTCTTCTTTATTACATGAAGGGTTCATAAGATTGTGCACCTTTTTAATTTCTCTTTTTTCGGTCTTTTCACGTATTCGCTTGTATTTTTCTCAAGTAAAACCAGTTTATCGGTTGAAAGAGTTAAAACGAAGCGTTGCACAATCTTATGATTCTCTTCCTGTATAAAATGCAGAAGCTGTGGTAGGAGAGATTCCGGGTGCTGTGACTTCTGTTGAGCTTTGTCCCACTTTTACTGCCTAGTATCTTGTTTTAACCTTACTTTTATGGATGTCCACTCGAACAGTCACACCAATTTTATGCAGTCCGAAACATTAAATCTAGAAAACAAACCACGAAAAACCGAAAAAATTAAATAAATTTTCGCTGAGCAAAAAGTTACACGTCTACTTACTTACACTTACTCCCCGTGTAACATTAACTCAAAAGAACGTTGAAAAAATGTAAACTGTCAGATTTTCGATGTTTTTTAGGGTAGAATCCTGCTCACAGATATGCACAGTGTTCTCTATTTCTTATATTTTTCCACTTCTCTCATTTCGCCATTTGAAACAACATACGAAATGAGAGAAGTCGGAAAATCATAGAAATAGAGAACACGGTGATATTCCATATAGCGGGTCATTCTTATTGTGCACAACTGTAAATAACTAATTATTCAAAATTAAAGCTCATGACTGTGAGAGGATGACTCTTACACGAATAATAGATGAACCAGAATTCAAAAAGTTTTGAGTATAAAGGTCGAAAGTGGCTCTAAAAATCATCGCATTATAAGTTCGTTTGCGATGTAATTTTAGAGCAAATTTGTAACTTCATACTTAAACTTTTTGAATTCGGATTCATCCATTATTTGTGTAAGAGTTATCCTCTCACACTACATGAGCTACAATTTTGAATAATTTGTTTTTTACACAGAATTCTGTTCTAAAAAACATCGCAAATTTGACATTCCAAATTTTTGCGACGTGCTCTTAAGAGCATATCGCAAGAGTGTGAGCTGTCTTTGAGATTATTTATGCATATGGTTTACAACGATATGTTCTTACAACTACAATTACATTTCTTTGTTACACATAGGGTATTTTAATTCTACATATATCCGATCCGTGGTGTACAATACTCGATGCTTTGAAAATTGCCGGGAGGATAGTAGTACTAACAGGTTCGGCAGCCATGGTGATGATATTCTACGTCTTTCTTGTGCGAGCCATCTGGCTATCATCGTTCACACGTCTTTGAGATGATTTTTTAGAACAGAATTTTGCATAAATAAAAAATTATTCAAAATTATGGCTCATGTACTGTGAGAGAATGACTCTTACAGGATTAAGAGCACGTCGCTAAATCTGAACTGTCAAATTTGCGATGTTTTCTTAGAACAGAATCCTGGGTAAATCACAAATTATCCAAAATTATAGCTCATGTACTTTCAGAGGATGACTCTTACACGAAAATAGATGAATCAGAATTCAAAAAGTCTGAGTATGAAGATCTGAAAAATCATCGCATTCCAACTTTAATTGTGATGTTATTTCAGAGCAAGTTTGTGCCTTCATACTTAAACTTTTTGAATTCTGATTCAACTATTATTCGTGTAAAAGTCTTCCTCTCACAGTACATGAGCCATAATTTTGAATAGTTTGCTATTTGCACAGAATTCTGATCTAGGATTCAAATTTGCTCTGAAATAACATCGCAAACGAACTTGGAATGCGACGATTTTTCAGAGCAGCTTTCGACCATCATACTCAAACTTTTTGAAATTCATCTTTTATTCTTGTAAGAGTCATCCTGTCACAGTACACGAGCTATAATTTTGAATAATTTGTTATTTACCAAGGATTCTGCTTTAAAAAAACATCGCAAATTTGGCAGCTCACATTTTTCCAACGTGCTCTTAAGAAGTTTGTTTTTGAAATAAAAATTGAGGGAGAATGATGGAAAATGGATTTTACCCTCCGCCACTCCCAACAAAACTGAGAATGGATCCCTTGTCATACATATGTGGACCTATTTTCAACAAGCGAGAAGTCGTGCGATGTTTTCTGGTCGGTTCTCCGCTGCTCTAACTCATATGCAAAAGAAATTCTCATGTGAGAAGATAAATGTGAGATAAAAGTGAGATACGCGTTCTTTCTTGTCGAAAATAGAAACCCCGAGCCAAATGTGAGTGAAGCATTCATACAAATCAGAATTTTAATCTACAAGCGCTTCGCCGCTTAGAAAGACTAACATCCGGTCGAAATGCGTTAGCGAAAATTTGCTATTTCAGCACTGTTTCTAGCAGTGAAAATTCATTTATCTTCCAACTATGTAATAGTAGATTTCAGTATAACCGAAACACACAAATGTGTACGATATAGAGACCGTAGTATATTTTGAGTGTGTAAAAAATCGCATTCGCTCGCTTCTTGTATGTATATATGTATGTATGTATGTATGTATAAGGAAAAAAGAACTTAGAGAAAATCAGCGAAAGTTTTCAATGAATTTCGCCGAAAATATTAAATTAGCGACAAAATTACACAAAACAATCGCCGAAAGTCTTTTGTTTAATTTTGTCGTTAATTTCACTTTTTTCAGCGAATTTCGTTAAAAATATTCGCTGATTTCCTCTAAGTTTTTTTCCTTATGACGGCAGTGTAAAATACACTTGAACGGTTATTCTCACGTTATCTCAGTGAATCGATAATCTCATAATATAAATATTTTAATCGATGTCCCACCGAAAACTTGTCATTACATGCATATGTGCACCCCACGGAAATGATTCATTACATGTATGTTAGGGCTCCCACCGGAAACTTCTCATTACATATATATCTGCATTGGATGGGACACCGATTAAAACAGCATACAGTGGGGGTGCTTAGTAAGTCATCCATTCTGGATCATTTCGTGACACTCGTTAACTCATTCGTGTATTTTTAAGCAACTCGCTTTAAAAACTGTTTTTTGACTCGTGCAACTCGTCAAAAAACAGTTTTCAAAACTTTTGGCTTAAAAACACCCTCTTGAGTTTGGCTCATTTCAAAAAATTGATTCCTCATGTAATGGCTTACTTCTGCACCCCCCACTGTAATCTACTATTTTTACTATAACAGACGAAAGTGTGCTAGTGATTTTTTTCGTACAACTTAAATTTCTGTCAGAGAATTTGCTTAGGCTGAAAACGAACGATAAACTGCAAAATAGGGTTTCGTTGTTCCGCTTCCTAGTGTTACAGCAGTTTTCATGTCGCAATTTTCGCTACTGTCAAATGATATAGGAATTTTTCTACCTGCGAAAAATGAAAACTAAAGATTGTCCAGCTCAGTGTCCAGTCAAGTATAGGAAATTTCATTCTGAGATGCCATCCGAATGAACGGCTTCAGTTCGAAATTGATACGAAGTGTGATCGTGACACACTGTACATTTTGAGGTTTTCAAATGCTTCTAGCGATTATACGATTTCAATTTTCCAAAATACTTAAGTCAAGACTATGAATAGAAGGAATTATTCCAACGAATTGTATTAAACATTTTGGAATGAATTGAAAATTCTATTGATATTCAGATTAAAATTAGAAATAAAGTCTAAAATATGTTAACCAAGCACCAACGTCCTGAAAACATTAATCTTTCAATAGAAAAAAAGAGTGAATTCTAAGTAAAGTCGAATATTTGTAATAACAATAACGATCTGTGTCGTATTAAACGAGATGATAATCAATCATGGATCATAAGATGAACTGAATTACCCTATAAAAATCCAGAAAAAAAAATGATGGACAGCCACAGGTCACGAGTCATAAAACTGACTGCATGTTGTATAAGTTTAATCTCCTTATATTGCATTTAGGGCATAAGTAACGATGAGATAGTGTTCAATGATCTTTGTTCATAAATTCCAATATTGAAACGAAACACAATTCAAAACGAATTCTAAACTTAAACGAATTCATTCTCCAGAGGAAAGTGTACGTCGATAAAAACAATTCGATGAGGTTTAAAAACTTTTAATTTATTATATTGATGACGATAAAAATGATTTCAGTGGTAAGATAGTAGCATAAATTGTTCTTTTTGTAGCGAGTGTTTTATAGTTCTGTGAAATAAAGTCACAAAGAATAATAAAGTTGTTTATGATTTCGTTGAAATGTAATGTTCGTTGTCTCTCATCATATTTCGTTATTTATTTTTATAGTTAGTGGTTTTTTGACTTTTTTCACGTACTTCCATTCAGTCTTGGAGTCTTTAATTCAAACCCGGTTTTGGGCTAGCCACCAACGACGATATTCAAAATTAAATTATTGTATAACACAATGTTCACTTTCTCTCGTAGTCAACAGCAGCTCAGATTTCAGTCATAAAATAGTTTGAAAAGTTTTCTGGAATTATCGCTTAAGAGATTTAAACCTCTAGATCCAATTTAACTGAATTTATAAACATTTTTCTTTACCTATCCCTAGATCGAATACCTAAACCGAAGATCGTCTTTGGCTTTCACCCATGCCTTCCACCGACCTAACCCTTAAATTTTTGCTAATTTGATACACGGTTCATTATTAGCCATTGCTATGCTCCTAAGAGCACGAGATATCTGCTGTTTACTGTTCAAAATCGTTAGTCTAAACATTAAACTATGAAAAGCTAACTTTGTCCCACTGTTCAGTCCGCAAATTCCACTGAATTACCACCGTATCTACCATTCTGCTATCCTTAGAAAAAAAAGTTCCTAAATAGTTCTGTGGCACACATAAATCAAATATTTATTGAATTCAAAGGTAACTTCATACGTCGGGGTCACCAATTATATGGGAACTGATCAAAACAAATTCATGTTTTGTTTAGATCCATATATTTGAATGTTAAATGTTCTACAAAATGCATTGCTTATATAGTGAATTCAAAGGTAACTTGATATAATGTAATTTAATTTGATTTATGTGTGTACCACAGTTCAACTGAGAGAAACGCTCCAGTCGCCGTTCCGTTTAAGCTGCGAATTTTCTTCTGCAGAGATCTTCCGCCGACAAGCTTACCTACGATAGGGAATGTGCCCGGGAAATGCCGGTACTAGCAAGAACCGTTTCCCAGGATCTTAAAATTTACTTTTCGTTTCCTGATAATTTATTTGCAATGATATCTCGAATGTCGATCCTCTCAAAATAGGAAGATTGAAGTACATGAAAGGCTGTTACGTTGCGTTGTGTAAAAGAACTCTCATTCTACTTTTTTAAGAAGCTCTTTATTTGAAAACATATGCAAGGGACCCGTACGCATCAGAATACATGTGACAAACAGAATATATGCCGCAAAAAGACTCGAACGTATCTAAGTAAATATTGCCTTCATTCTTAATTTACTGCGGACGTAATTTCATGCATGGAAATTGCCGAAAGATCAACGTTGAAAAGATTCGCGTGAAGAAACGCCAAAGTGAAATCGCAAAAAAAAAAAATTAAATCGTCAAAAAAAATCGCCAAGAAAGAGAAGAAACGCAAAAAAAAATCGCACAAAATAGAGAAGAATCGCCAACATGATTTTGTTTAGCCATTGGCTCTCCTTCTCTCTTTCGGCGATTTTATTTGGCCTTTCTTCTCACTTTGGCGATTCCTTGATTTTTGTTGAATTGTTAAATAGCCAATAAAAATCGCCAAAGTGAGAAGAAACGCCGAAAAAAATCGCCAAAAAAGAGAAGAAACGCCAACGAGATTTTCACTTTTTTGCTGCCCGTGCCCGCCCTACTCTAGTTCAAAATTAAAAAAAAAATAGAATCCCAAAATGTACCCGTTCCTAAAATTCTTCCCTAGCATAACTTCAAAAATTGAGCCAATCAACGTATTGCTCTGCCGTGCAACGCACAAAAACCTTGCAATGAAAGAGAGAAAAGATTTCTTACGAAAAAATTCACGTAAAATCTTTTCTCTCTTTCATCACAAGGTTTTTAAGCGTTGAACGACAGTATGTGACGGTAATCTCTTTCATAAATATTCAAATGAATTGAAGATATTTTTCATTTGTACTCTCTATGTAAAACTTATTAATACGGGCATATCGCCCGTTAGATTTGTGCCCGTACCTGTCCTACCCTAGCCCAAAATTTAAAAAAAATGCCCGCCCCGTTAAAATTGTGCCCTGCTCGGCTCAGTCCTTATCGGGCACGGTGTGCACGGGTAAAATTTGAAATTCCTTCCCACTCGCTCATCTCTAGTGTTGCGTAGCGTGAGGACCCTTCAAGCCGGATGACTCAACCAATTTTCACAATTTTTTTTTCGTGATTTCGGGAAGACCTTGAAGGGCGATTTCCGTGCTAATTTCGCAAAGATATAAATTAAAAAGTTTCACCGACCTTCAAAAAACCACGTTTTTGACCACTTTTTCGTCCGTAACTTCGGAAGTTTTCGATCGATTCTGGCAAAATTCAATCTTGTTAATAATTTTCTGATTATCTTTCAGGAACAAAAAAAGTTTTTGAAAATCAGATAAGATGTACCCGATTCATGTAGAAAAAACACGGTGGGCCCTGGTAGAATTCAGTTTAAGGGCTCTGGCTGAGCCCAAAAGCTCAAAATTAAAAAAAAAACTTTCTTCCATAAAATGTCGGGCATGCCCAGGCGTTTTAAACAAAAAAAATTATGAAAATCGAAAACCATTTACTCGAGTTATGTACAAAAGACCAAAAACCACTTAAAAGGCCCTAGCTCTGCGGCTCTTGGGTTGACAGTGCCCAGATTCAATCCCATAAAAGATTTTTCGATTACCTTTCAGGGAAAAAAAAGTTGTTGAAAATCGGCTCAGGGGCGTGACAGTCTTTTGCTTTGATCTTTGCAAGTAATATTCAACGTGAAGTTAGCTGCAGTTGCGACCGAAGCTAACTTCGTTGCTGACCAAAATCACCTGAATGCATTGAAAAGTTCAAAAATCAGCTGATTTTCTAGCAATAAAGTTAGCCACGGTCGCAACTGCAGCTAACTTCACGTTGAATATTACTTGCAAAGATCAAAACAAAAGACTGTCATGAGTAAAATACACTTCATTTAAATTGTACCAAGGACTGACACAATTTTTTGTCATGTTGTAGACGGGTACGTCGACTTTGCTGAAAATGTTTTCAGTCTGGAAAATGATACTTTTCTGCGTTGTTTTGGGAGACTGTAATGAATATTTTGCATAACACGTTCGTTATTTTAGTTATTTTTTAAAAGTACGAAATAAAAATTTTTAAAGTGACACCCCGCGTCTTGTAACACCCCCGAGTCCGAGCTCCTCACATTAAGGCAGTTAGCTTACTTTAGGCATATGATCATCCACGTACATCAATCATCATTATCAAACTTTATAGACTGTTTATACCTTCCGGTGTGACGTCTTTGCGTGATCATGGACCACCCTTCTCCATACCTTCCTATCCTGAGCCAAGGAGATGGTCTCAGTGACTTGTAGGGCGCACACCTGGGACCTGTGCATTCAATATCCTCTTTAGGAGCCTGCTACTGCCCATCCTCTGAACGTGTGTAAACCAAAATTTTCATTTCCATCAGTGTAGTCGGTCAATGTTTAAAATCCGCGAACAATTAAGTTTATTTTATTGATTCCTAAAATATTAAATTCTAAACTTTTTAATTGGGTGATGTTTCACATTACTGTCTTTAACAAATAAATAATCTCGTTGCATTTAACACGACACATGATTCGTGATTTTACATATGTCACCGGAATTAGGATTTTGTTTGAAAATGGGAAATTCATTTTTTGCAATTCACGTATGTAATAGGTCGTATTACCTTTGCATTTGGGAGTATATAAACTCAAACATTACGTTACTAATATGAAATCGTGCGGTAATTTCTGTTTCAGTGCGGTAATTTCTGTTTCAGTGCGGTAATTTCTGTTTCAGTGCGGTAATTTCTGTTTCAGCGCGGTAATTTCTGTTTCAGTGCGGTAATTTTTTATTTTTGTTCATTGCAAAAAACGTTGTGTGTTACACGTAATTTTAGGACTCATATTAACGCACACGTTATAATTTTTCCTACCCGCCTGCGGCTCGTTAGGACAAATTATAACTAGAGTGGTAATATTCGTATTTACATTACTTGTCTTCTGTCTTAAATTTCCTTAACCCCTTGACCGTCTTCACGTAAATTACGCTTAACTCGACAAGTATCGCATGGTGTAACATACACTCGACTTATTCGCGATTTATCATTGTATTTTAAATAATTCAATCTTAAATCATTTCATATCTATGTGATTTGTCAAAACTGTCTATACTTTTTTTTTCATTCGAATGAAAAAAGGCGCCACATCCACAATGGCAATGAAATCTAACATTTTATATTTTGAATAATTTTCAAATAATTTTGAAAAATTATCAAAACATAAAATTATTCACAAAAAAATGCAAATTTAAATGTCGTATTGAGTAGGAGAAAAGAAATAAATCGTAACTCATAACAGACAGTTGGTCATCGTTACCAGTACGAGTACATAAAACACGATCTATTCGAAATTCACCGATGTTGTACCGATGTAAGTACACACTATGTGATACAAAAACAATTAATTTCGATGCTAAGATCTTCAACATAAAGGTACAGAAACTTAATTCCAAATGCCATTGTATCTTCAATTTGGAAAATTACCATCAAACATATTGTACCATTTCGAAGCTGACGATGACCTCCTTTTACAATAACATTTTTTTTATCTAATCATCGCTTGTTCTATTCAACAATATGCTCAATCGTGTTTAGTATCAATATAATTTGAAATTTGTATTTTATTTGAAATTGGTTACGCACACCAACGTTTAGCAATTTCAACTTATACTCGGTACATTGAAAATAATTTTTTAGATTTGTGTTCGGCTGTATTGCTTGATGGTGATTGGTGTTACAACTGATCGTTGAGAGTATAAAGTAATTTTCATAAGAAAAACTACCAACATTATAACGAATGTTTTTGTTTGGTTACACAAGTCATAAATACACAAGTGTATTTTAATGGGTGTTCAGAACGGCTTCTGACTTGTCAGTTGAAGGAAGGTGGGTTTAAAGAATCGTTTCTTGAATAATTTCTCATACAGTAGCTGGCACAACAGTTCAGACTTTACTTCTTGTAGATGAAAATATAGCAAATTAACGCAATTGTGTCACATACTACCAAATAGTATTTTATACTTTACGTAAGTATAATTATGCGACCTGTAAGCATTTTATACTAACGGCGCCTTATCACATCTTTCAACTTTCTGTGATATAAAATCCTTTGTACATTGTACGTATGCATAGTATAAAATACTATTTTGACTATACTATACAGTGACACTTTGACATTTCTAAATGTAAATTCACATTGACATACTGCCATGTTAAGCCTAAACAGCGTATCGTCAAAAAATATTCGTAAGAACAAATGACGTAAAATTAAGAAGCTTTGAAAGCTTTTGAAGCTTCTCTTCAGCTTCCTTGAAAATTATGATCTTCAAACGCACTCATATGACATTCAAAAAACTTTAATAATGAATAACGTAAAATTAAGAAGCATTTAAAGCTTTTGAAAGTCCTATGAGTGCGTTTAGAGATCATAATTTTCAAGGAAGCTGAAGAGAAGCTTCGAAAGCGTTAAAAGCTTCTTAATTTTACGTTATTTGTTGTTACGAATATTTTTTGACGATACGTTGTTTAGGCTTTAGGACACAACGTATATGTAGCATTACAAAAGTTGCACACGTTTAGTTCAAATTTATGGAATAAAGTAACGCTTTTGTATCGCTGGTCTGAAAAAAAGCTTGAGAAATTTGTGCAACTTTTGTGATTTTGAATATTTGCACAAATGAGTGTTTCTTCTACTGTATCCTTTTTCATTGAACAAAGAAGCAACAAATATGTAAACTGAAAAAACACAAACGTTATTCTCCCAATTAAATCTAAAATAATGTCAGTAATTCTTTGCGGAGATACTCAGGTTCGTTGGTATTCAAGCATTTGAGTCTTTTCTTTCCAATAAACCAAGCGATTGATGTGTACTTGCAAACGCACCTTTACACGTTCACTCACCTTTACACATGAAAGAAGTTGAATTTATTTATACAAGTTTCTTGCGTTACACCTTGTGCATGGGTTTCCAGTCACTTTCCACATTACAAACACTGACATTCGTTTTGTTCATTAAATAAATAAATAAATCTATTTGTTTTCATCTTTATTCTTCGTAAAATTTTATTCTTAACTTTGTTTTCTTTGTGATCATAAAATTGGAACTTGTGTCACTTGTGTCGAGAAAACTCTTGATTTTTCAGAAGTAAAAGTGAAAATTCAAAATGGAAATCCATCGTTGATAGTAAACAAGTGAATGAGCTCGTAACTATAAGATAAACGTTACTCAAGCAATATTCTTTAATACGAAAATCCAGTTATAGTTTCACAAAAATTGATTCGAAGACAGTGAATTTAAATTTACAAAATGACGCTTTTGTCCGCCTTGAAATTTGGTAAGAGCTCAATTGACTACTATGCAATTTTACTAAAACTTTCAAAAAATTCACTTACGTAAATATTCTTCATCACGGTCAGCAAAAGCACGCAATTGTTGTCAATGTAGACAATACATGTACCAAATTATTCGTTTCTTTGCTAGTTTCAAATAATAAAGGAAAAGTTTCATTTGATGTTCAAAATGCACGCAAGGCAGGATGAAGCCATGCCGCTATTTACTGCACTTCCGAGCATAGTGTAACAAACATTTTTTGATGTCACATTAGATAGAAGAAAGTGTGTTTTTCTATGACAGGTGGGTGGGTAGAAAGTTTGAAGAATTCAGCAGAAAACATCAAGAGATTGATGAATATCAACGCTTCTCCTGATGTTTTCACTCTTCCTGTCCGTCCGTCTGTCCGTTTTTGTCTGTATGTGTACCCATCACCGGGCACTCACCGATGATTTACCGATTATTCCCCGATAAATCGCCGACCATTCTCCGGTAACTCATTGGTGAATCATCTGTGATTCCCATGTAAATCATTTGTGACTCCATGGTGAATCATCTGTGATTCGACGGTGAATCATCGGTAATTTCACAGTGAATCATCGGTGATTCAACGGAACAATCATCGAATCATTTTTTTCAGTTATCAGTGACTGAAGTGAACGAAATTTGAGCATTTAATTTTTTTTTTGAAGCGAAATTATGAGAGAAATGGTATTTCTGAAACTAAATCTGAAAGAAAATTTTAACTCCACGACTGGGACCTGAACCCAGAATCTTCACCTTTCCGGGGTGCTGCTCTACCAATTGAGCTACGGTGGACATTTTCAATTCAGATCTAATTTCAAACCGTTGCTTACATACTAACCCATGCATTTGTAGCAAAAGCTAACGCATTTATCGTTCTCACGAACTACGCAGCCCAGTCGTGGAGTTAAAATTTTCTTTCAGATTTAGTTTCGGGAACAATCATCGGTGATTTCATGGTGAATCATCGGTGATTCCACGGTGAACCATCAGTAATTTTACGATTAATCATCAGTAATTTCACCGTGAATTATTGGTGATTCTGCGATGAATCATTGGTGATTCCACGCTGAATCATTGATGATTACACTGTGAATCATCGGTGATTTCACGGTGAATCATCAAGTGATGCCAGTGTGAATCATCGGTGATGCCACGGTGAATCATCGGTGATGCCACGGTGAATCATCGGTGATGCCACCGTGAATTATCGGTGATGCCACGGTGAATCATCGTTGATTCCACAGTGAATCATTGCTGATTCTACCGTGAATCATCGGTGATGCCACGGTGAATCATCGGTGATTCCACAGTGAATCATCGGTGATGCTACGGTGAATCATCGGTGATTCCGAAGTAAATCATCGGTGATTCCACTGTGAATCGTCGGTGATTCCACTGTAAATCATCAGTGATTCCACTGTGAATCATCGGTAATTCCACTGTGAATCATCCGTGATTCCTGTATGAATCATTGGTGATTCCACTGTGAATCATGGAAGATTCCGCGATGAATTATCGATGATTCCGTGGTGAAACATCGGTGATTCCATGATGAATCATCAGTGATTCCATGATGAATCATCGGTGATTCCATGATGAATCATCGGTGATTCCATGATGAATCATCGGTGATTCCATGATGAATCATCGGTGATTTCCTGAATAATCATGGGTGATTCACCAACGAATCACCGATGATTTAGTTTCAAAATAAACTTTCTTGACTACACTCTATCGCAGGAACTATTTTTGAGAAGACATTTTCCAAATTTTCTCAAAAATATTTGAGAAAAAATTTGGAAAAATTTGAGAAAATTAAAAAAATTTAAAAAAAAGTTTGAGAAAATTTGGGAAAATGTTTTCTCAAAAATGGTCCCTGCTCTATCGCCACTTTCCTATACCCATGACACAGGTTTATTAATCGTATCGGAACAGCATCTTTTGCTGGATGTTCAAATAGTGTAGTATCTAGGATACCGGGAAGTTTTTCGTCCGAAAAATCGAATGCCAGGAAATCCACTTGTAACCAGGAAAAATATTACAATTGAGGGGAAAGAAGGACAAGGAAGAATTAGTTGTGCTTGCAAACAGGAAATGGCTGAAAAACGGTAAATGATTCAGAAACGCGAGGTGGATTCTCTACACTCTGTTTGAGTTTGAAATCTCAAAAAATTTTGCTGGCTGTTTTTTTCCACAATTTTTTCACCTTCAAATTTCGACTTCAAATTGACTCACGGGCCAGCTGTTGCTACATTTTCTACAAAGAAAGAGAGGCAATTATGCCCTGCTAATGTGAACTTGTGTAAAGTATGCGATTTTGTGGGAAACAAGAGTCTGAAGTGAAGAGAGTCATATGTTTTATATTAATAAATTCACGACTTTTCGTCTTGAAAATTACGCCCTTTCTGTGAAAGTGCTCCAAAGTTGAAATTGCTTACTTTAGGCTCTGGTCAATACAGTTATAGTGATATTATCAATTTTTGGCACCAGGCTGCCTTCTTTTTCATTGTTCAAGGTCTAGATTCAAACTTCCTTAGCCTAATTTTTTGGCACCAGCCCAAGGGGTGACAGTCCTTTGTTCTGAAACGTGAAAATGCTATTCGTAGCTAACTTCATTACAAACAAATCAGCTGATTTTTTGAATTTGTCAATGAAGTCAGCTCATTTTGGAAAATTTGTGAATGAGATCAGCTGATTTGTGTGTAATGAAATTAGCTTCGATCCCAACTGTAGCTAACTTCACTCCGAATAGCATTTGCGCGATTCAGAACAAAGCAGTGTCACCCCCCTGCACCAGACTGCCTTCCCCGACTTGACTACTGCAACATCACCATGAGCAAAATTTTTTGTATTGCAAATGACATGCCCGTCTTGTAAAAGTTGTTTGACGAGTCGAGCAAAAATCGAATAATCGAATATATGTGCATCGCATGTCAGCTGACATCGAGGACAAAGCAAAAACAACGACGAAAAACAGTTGGTGCAAATGCGATGCATATAAAGTGGATTCAATGGCTGCTGTTGCAACAGTTTCAAATATCGATACTTAAGACCACTTTTACAATGCTGCGTAAATTAAAAGTTGTCTAAGAAGTTTATTCTCATTTACAACCGTTGAATTTGTTTGCATTTACATTTTCTATTTGTAACCGAACACGAAGAGATATAAGCTTTTCGCAATCAGTTCATTAACTTAATTTGACTCATCGAAAAGAATAAATTGCCTAAGGTAATTCCGGGGTATGGAACGATTTTTTTTTGCGAATTCATTCATCCGTTTTTATGCCACAAAGGCGGATTGAGAAGACATTAAAATCGAATAAACTTGCGTTCACGTGCAGCGTAATAGACAAATAATTGGAAATGAACAGGACGTGAAAATTATCGCTTGAAACTCTTAATAAGAAGAGTAGACTTAATTACACGGTAGCTTTTCGAAGTGTGAAGAAAAATTAATTGAAAGCTTTCCAAACACAATTTTCGCTGTTCTTATCGAACTCGAATGGCTGTTGTATTAGTTACCTAATATTTAACTTTACCTCAACTACACAAACTGGTGCATTAAAATATCGAATATAATATTTTAGACGGCAACTTTCAGTTGAGTTTTGTTCTCTTATCGCACGTAAGGGCATAAAGTGTACGTTCTCTGTTTAGATGTTGCATTTCAATATCTCAGTATGAAGTTTTAATTACTGCTGACAAAGTCGTGTGGTTTAATTCGTTAAATATAAGCCGATTAAGTTCAAGTGATTTGATCTAATAAATAGTTATTTAAGTTTTAAACCATCAAAAAGTTCTATAATTGTTGTAATTAAGACCGTGTGTGGTTTCTTGGTGCTACGAAAAAAATTACCTGCTATTGTATCTGCTGGCTTTTTCCATATAGTTTTTTCATGTAACGTTGATATAATGTTTTGTTTACCATTCCGACGCTCGTTCATATCGAAATTGTTCTTACAAACTTTGGATAGACTCGCTTTGAAACACGTTATGCAAGAGGTCAAGGCAGACACACCATATGTCCTCTCACAAAATGAAAAACGAATTCAAATCGACGAGACCACGTTAGATTTAAATTTTCTTTTAACTATAGCGCTTTTTTACCGTAGTTAAGGACAATATACCCTCAAGAAGTATAAAATACCACACTCAAGCAGAATGTAACAAGTGACAGCAAGTCTTATGCTTCTACAAAGGATTTTATGCTTCCATACAGCATTATGTTCTTTTATATCATTTAGGCATATAATTAGCCATGTATATACCTGAAAGTAGGGGTATAATGACCATATTATAGTCGAGTTTCATACAAACTGGGAGGTATATAATAGACATATTATGGTCGACTCTACTATAATTTTCATTATAATCCGACTATAATTTCCGACTCGACTATAATTTTCATTATAGTTCGACTATAATATCATGACGGCAAATCTCATAGGAAATCAAAAAAAAGCCACGAGTCAAATTGCGAATTATATGCCCAAATGATATAAACTATCGTATTAACCAAGGGATAAATAGCTTGATTATAGTCTCGGTACGTGAATATTCCTTGGGGCATAGTCCCTCGGACATTCACTTCACCCCGACTATAATCGCGCCGTTACATCCCTTGGTTAATAATATACTAATAATATCTTGAACAATGAAAGGCGACTACTAATAGGGTTTCGTCGATTTTACTTGTTTTCTACTTGTCAAAGAAAATATCTCGGAAAATTACGAACCATTTCGAAGTAAAATTGTTTCACATGATGGACTGTAAAATGTAATTTGATGCTTGTGTTCTTCTATGTAAAATTAGAGCTCGTTTATAACTGTCATACATTAAATGGACGTTAATCTACTAAAAATATATTTCTCACAAGATTTTTTTATTTAGCATAACGACATACACGATGTTTGACACACTATTATATTTCGTTAACATAAATAATAAATAATTATATTTGTTATTTTTAAAACAATGTAAGTTAGTTCTTGAAGGTCAATCGAATCAAGTTTAAAATTGAATTTATTAAATGAGATATATGTGTTTCAAAATCTATTCTAATTATACTCTTAAAATGTTATAAATCACATGTAATGTCGTCGGAAACTTCTTGCCTAAAATGATTTTAGACTTTCGATTCAAATATTTTTGGGACATCGGACGTTTTTAGGTTAAGGTTTAATCTTAGAATCAAAAGAACTATTTTCCTTACATGATCCTTGGTGGAATTTCGCGTAAAAGTTGTCCGAATTGTCAACCCAAATCAAAGTCGAGGTTTATTATCACATCATATGCGCAAAATTTCATTAATTAATGGTACAAGTTAGGAAATAGTAGTTTTTGATACAAGTTACGTATGAAGGTAGTTTATCGCACTAGACGTGAGAATGCCGACACGAGCCAAAGGCGAGTTCGGAACACATCGTTTGCGAAACGTGTCTCAAACAACGTTTTTTGCAATTCACCGACAAAAACGAGCTTTTCCCTGCGTGTCTCTACTAGCAAAAAGTTGTGGAGATTCCAATTATTTTTTCGCACTAGTGCGTAAATAGTTATTTATGCAACTAGTTGCGGAACTACATCGTGCGTTAAAATTTTATCACACTATTGCGAAAAACCAGTTTTTATGTACTAGTAATAAAAAATTTACCTCACTAGTGCGCTAATAGTAGTTTGTCGACCATGTTGCGATACGTTGATTTTTTCAGCATCAGTCCTAATATTGAGTTGGACAATATTTAAGACGTATGCTGAAAAAATCAAGTATCGCAACGAGGTCGACACACTGCTTTTTGCAACAAACAAATCGATTGAGAAGAAAATAACAACCAATTTTAAAAAATTCACTCCACAGAATCCATTATATCGTACAGTGTACAAACAATTTTTGATCAGATTGCAATACACACATACGACATTGTAACGTCGTATCATAGCAACGGAGGGGTACATTTCAGCACATGTATCAAATTTTTTAAAGGCATATCGTTACAAGGTGTAAATTTGTTTCACTTCCCCTCACAGTCTTAAAAAAATTGGAAACTGTTTCGATTTTGATCGCGTTACCGCATCGTGACCAACATCGAAAACAGTCGAAAATCGATTGTGCGTTGCAAAAATTAATTAATGGTACAAGTTAGGAAACAGCAGTTTTTGATACAAGTTACGTATGAGGGTAGTATATCGCACTAGACGTGAGAATGCCGACACAAGCCAAAGGCGAGTTCGAAACACATCGTTTGCGAAACGTGTCTCAAACAACGTTTTTTGAAATTCACCGACAAAAACCGAGCTTTTCCCTGCGTGTTTCTACTAGCGAAAATTTGTCGAGATTCCAATTATTTTTTCGCACTAAAATTTTATCACACTAGTGCGTAAAAGCGATTTTTATGAACTAGTGCTAAAAAATTTATCTCACTAGTGCGTTAAAAAAGTTTTGTCGCACTAGTGTGAAAAGTGACTTCATGCTACAGCGAAATGACGCATGCAAAAGTGAGCTATATATTCAATAGAGAGATCTTCATTTTCACAAATGGCAATGAATTTTTGAATGTTGTGACCAACAAAATGGCCGACGGTTGTATGGGACGGACTTAGGGGGAAAATTAATCTTTTTAAAAATTGTTTTTGGGTTGGAGATAGATGTTTGGTGTAAAAGGAAAAGTTATTGGGTTGGGGGGTGCAGTGTGTCAGGGTGACCAACAAAATGGTCGCCGGTGGTATGGGACGGACTTAGGGGGAAAATTAAATTTTTTGATATAGATGTCTCGTGTCAAAGGAAATTTTTTTTTGCGGAATTTTTTCGTCGAAAATTTTTTTCGCCGTAAATTTTTTCCCGGAATTTTTTTTGTGAAATTTTTTTTTGCCCCTTTTTTTTTTCTTCGGAACATTTTCGCCTGAATTTTTTCCCCGGAATTTTTTTTCTGCCGGAAAATTTTTTTTCGCCTGAAATTTTTTTTTCGCCGGAAATTTTTTTCGCCTGAAATGTTTTTCCTTTTTTCTTCCAAAAGTGCTGATATCAAAAAAAAGCCTTTTAAAAAGAAAATGTGAAGCAAGTCCTCGTCCCTTCTTCCAAAACAACTGATATCAATTGGGGTGACGCTTACAGCTTACAACACAAAATTTTTTTTTTGAAATATTTTCATTTTCGATTAAAAAAATGCGTCATAAATGCCGGACCCACCAACGTAATAATTTTTCTACGCTTTTAGCTTTCATACGCAAAAATTTGATTTCCTGTCCAAAATTACGCCATACACCCCATATTAATATTAATTTTCGATACTAGTGCCGTATGAAGGTATTTTATCGCAAGAGATGTCAGACGTCGACTCGATTCGAAGCCGAGATTGGCAGTCATCGAGTGGCAGACACATCCTCTTTTCTTTCTTAAAATCATCTTTTTTACTCCGAGATATCTGCTGAATACTCTCTAGCAGCTCAACCGCTAGCTAATGCTGGCTAATGTTCCATCTGTCCGTCTGTCTCTTATCAATTCATCGTTGAATTATAACCGATGAATCACAAAGATTAATAAAGGAAAAAATGTATTATTGTAGCAGCAACCTCATGAAGAGACTACAAGGTCCGGAGTTTGCACTCACCTTGCGTTAAAAATATATCAGTAGACCGGCGATAGCCGATTGACACTTTTGCAGTTTTTGGACTCTATGAGTCGCCGTTGATATAAAATCATAAAAATTAGAGCCGTCGGTCAGTAATAATAATAATAATCTGCCTTAACAACCCATGAAGGGTTAGGGGCTAGATCATTATTTACTAGTTTCGCTACTTTTTGTGGTTCTACCATTTGAGATCCTTTCATTACCGGAAAATTTTTACTGTGCCAGTGGTAAGCTGTGCGACAAACCCAGTGCCATCCATGAGATGTACTAGGAACGAAACTAGTAGGAGTAGAATACCGGCACCTCCCAACAATGCCTTTCACCGGTAAACCGTACGATGGCGCTACACTCAACTTCACATGACTTGAACCGATTCAATTAGCTTTGTTTTGTTTACAAATCTAACAATCGGAACAAATCTGCCTGCGGCTGAGTTTCGAACCAACGCACTGGCAACTCGATGTCATAGTAGCAAGCAGACGTATTTACCACTACGCTATCGATTTGTTGCCGTCGGTCAGTCCTTCAGGTAAAAAACTTGAAATGCGCCGACGAAACTCGAAAAATTCAGTCGGTGCACTCTACTAGAAAAGTTCTATTCTCCAACCCTTGATTCGAAATTGATTCAAAATTAACCGATTACAAGTGTTTCATAAGATGACTTCTCTTCTATTTAGAATTTCACATGTTAAAATACATTGACGTTGATAATACATAACATTTTAAACTTAAACGACGCTGCGTTATTTTTCACATATATCAAGACTTTTTGGTCTTCAAATATTTGCAACGGACGGTTGTTCCAAATGACGTATAACGAAAAATACTCTATATACAAAGGTGGAACCGCTCACCGAAAATTATGAATGCTCTCCACCGGCTCGGATTTTAAATGCAACTAGAGTGAAGATAAAGATCCATCTGGCGTCTGATATGCTTCAAACATCTTGGACTTTACAGTCTTTTGCATAAAAAGATTTTTTGTAAATATTATTCTGAGCAAAAAATTGTTCTATGCTATCGCAAAATTATGACATTTTGTATTTTCTGATTTCGAATTTCTAACACACGAAACACTTGACTATATCTCTTTCTTTTCTTGGTAGTGTTTCTCTCACGAAAAAGTCTGTTTTTGCTGCTTAATAAAAAATCCAAAAATTGGAAAATGTACCAGAGCCTATTATTTGGTAACAAATTCCCAAAATTCACAACACTTTCCCAAAAATTCCCAAAATTTCCCAAAGGGGCCATCCCCTAATGACGTCCAGTTTTTTCAGTACTGCCAGCACATTTAAATCGTTAGTAACTCGATAAATATGCATTCTGGCGAGTCAAGCGTGTGTTCTATCCCCCAATTATAGGGGGATATTAGGGGGGTAGAACACACGCTTGACTCGCCAGAATGGATATTTATCGAGTTTTTAACGATTTAAACGTGCTGGCAGCACTGAAAAAACTGGACGTCATTTATGTATGGCCCCAAAAATTCCCAAAATTTCCCAAAAATTCCCAAAATTTCCTAAAAATTCCCAAAATCTCCCGAAAATTCCAAAAATTTCCAAAACTTCCCAAAAATTGCCAAAATTTTCCAAAAAAAAAAATATGAAAAATGATGAAGGGCATCTCTTTCCAGACAAGTTGAAAATTCAAAATTTCAAATTTTCTGCTCAGCAAAATCTTTGTTTTTAAATTTCAATCTTCATTAGGCTCCAATACCTTCATTTTGGCACTATTTTATATTTCCTGCGAAGTGTGATGGCTGAGATATGCACTATCACTACCCTTGTAAAGCCCCTCCTAGCGCTCAACAAGAAAGGCGTAGAAC
Source organism: Pseudolycoriella hygida (assembly GCA_029228625.1). Classification (NCBI taxonomy): domain Eukaryota; kingdom Metazoa; phylum Arthropoda; class Insecta; order Diptera; family Sciaridae; genus Pseudolycoriella; species Pseudolycoriella hygida. Next base: position 167,358,217 of record CM055403.1, read on the forward strand.
AAATGTTTTTCGTATCGGATAATGTAACACAATGGCATTGTTTTCAACCGGTTATGAGCGTCGTCGTGAGGGATTGAAATCAAAATTTCCCAGAAAAGCGTAAAAAAATTCCCTACAAATAGGCTCTGAAATGTACTGAAAACACGCAAACTAAAATGTAAAATCAGCAAAGAATTTTCGATGCTTGTCGTAGAACAATTTTTTGTTCCAATTGTATTTTTACATCGTTTAAAAATAACATTCGAAAATGCAAGCGCTCAATTGTCTAAACGGAATTTTATTAATATTTTGGTGGGCTCTGACGAAAGATTCTTTTTTCCAATAACTTAAATGTTTTTATCTGTCTAGGACGGCTGAATTTGGTTAGTGGGTGTGAATTTTGTCCTTCTGTTCAAAGTCGTCGAAAAAAACTGCCACCCAAAAAAATAATCCTCGATGTGAATTACAATATTCATGTAAAATGTGTGTAGCAATGTGACGTTCATGTATTTACAGTTTACCAACGTAAACGTATTTCATAATGATAATAGTTTATGATATATCCTTGAAACCATAATAGGCAGCAAATGTGTACATACGAGTACACCAAACCGTTTATTATATTAACAATTTCAATTTCAATTTACAATCCGCTCTTGTCATAAAGAGTCTTTAATACATCGATTACCATCGATCTCAGGTTGAAATAAAAATGTTAAATATTCCAATAATAAAAACTGACTATTTAAATATACAAAACGATGTCTTATGCCGTTCGTATACACTTGTAGTTTTGATTTTTTTTTAAATATTATTACATTATTTACTTGTACAAATTCGGATGATTTTTTACTCAGTTTTATTGTCATTTTGTTAAGTGTATCCTAAAGACGAGTTGTGTGAAAAGGCGAAAAAAATTATTTGTGAAAAAAAAAAATTGGGGACAATGTAACAAGTGAGTTTGAAGAAGTTGTGTATACAAATATTTGGTGAAATTATAGTTGTTATGGTTCTTCTTTCGGTAAAATTGTTTTTTGCTCTTTTACTGAGGTAATCCATGAAAAAAGAACTACTAAGAATTCAGACCCATAAAGAAAAATACAAATTCATTTTTTCTGTTTTCTTTTTTGTTATTGAAGTAAAGTTTGGCTTAAAGAGTTTCGGGAAATCTTTAGTTAGAAAAAAAAACAAAAACAAAATCAACTTAAGTCGCTCCTCAGTTCGATTTATAACAAAGCTACTTGAAGAAACCGAAGAGGACCTATTTCAATTATTGAATCCTAAGAATCTGAGAAGATCTTCAAGATAATGCAAGAGTACTTCAATTATGTCTTAGCATTGAATGTGAGACAAATTTGAGAAAATTCGCTTCGAAATGGCGACTCATGACTCCTTCGTGTACATATGACGTCACACTCAAGGGGAAGGGGGAGGATGTTCTTAGAAACTTGACGGAAACGACGGGGGAGGGGTTATCAATCGAACGTGACGTCACGTTTTTGGTCCAAACAAACAACCACTACTGATAACAAAAACAACAATCCGCCGTTAAAACCCGTTCTAGTTAGAGGCTTGATCATTTTTATTTACGAAATGAGCCTTGCTCATATGGATTCTTCTTAGAGATCCGTTCGTTACCGAAGTTTATTACTACGTCAATGGTAAATTGCACACAAACTTAGTGCCATCTATAATGTGCGGAAACTAGTGGTTTAGAATGCCCCCCGTTCGCTCTATCAATGTGTTTTACAGGCCGTGTGCAAGCTCAACAATTCAACTTGTCACAGACTTGAAGTTGTTGTATGGTTAACAAATACACAATCGGTTTTTTTATCTGTTGCGGTTGGGTTTTGAACCCACGCACTGACAACTGCTGATAATTAGGGGGGATATCCGACCTGTGACGTAATATTAAGGGGGGGGGGTAAGCTAAGTGTGACCTTGTATACCGTATAAGGCAGTTCTTAGCGAAAATAGATGGCAGCACATTATATACACTTGACATTTGAGTCAGACTAACTTATTTGAGACTTTTGGAGCAGACTACTTTTAGTTCATGATATCGACGTTACGACGATAAATAGTTGTCGCACTTTTCGTTGAGAATGGCCTATACTAAAAGAACTGTCAAAGTATTTTCGTATATACTTTAACCCAGGGCATATTTTCTAGAATTAAATTCTAGAAAATTCTACAAAAATTCTTCAAAATTCTACAAAAATATTTTACAGATTTTTCAAGAATTTTAGAATTTTTATAGAATTTTCTATAATTCAATTCTAGAAAATAGGACCTGCTTTAATTCATGTCGACATTACACATTACACTAGATTGACGGGGTTAATGCGAAAATGGCTTCTGTCATAGTACAGGAAGGGAATCAGAAGCTTGTGCATCTTTTTAATTTCTCTTTTATCGCTCTTTTCACGTATTCGCTTTGATTTTTCTCATATAAAACCGGTTTTCGGTGGAAACGGTTAAAACGAAACGTTGCGCAATCTTATGAGTCTCTTTCTGTATATCAAATTTCGTGATGAAATCGATGTTTACCGTTCCCAATTTACATTTTCCACTTTTAAATAGAATTGCCCGTAAACTGTATAAAAAAACTTAAAAAACTGTTTCACCACTAACCTCATGCGAAAATTGAGTGTTATGTAGCAATATGCCCCCTGCGAAAATGATGGTGGAAAATTCTCGGTACGTTACTTACTTACTTCTCCGGCGCTACAGCCACATGTGGGCCTTGGTCTGATCCTATCTCTTGTTACACTTTGCCAACTTCTTATTCCCAGCGTCCGATGGTCCACTGGTGAGTGACGCCACCATGGTTTCCTGAGTTGGCCCAGCGGTGCCTGGAGTGGTTGCGTGCACCCCTACCGAAGTGGTCTGGTTAAGAGCCTTACCGCGAAAGCCCCCACGGGGCTGGGAGCCCCCGGGTGTAGTGTGCCATACGAGATGGCCGCATCCGGCCGGCCCCAGCACTTGGTTGAGGTGCCTAGTGGCGCTGCAGCGCGGGGGCTGTGGAAGTTAGTGAGCTGCGTCAAAACAGCTTGCGCTTTGATATGGATGACTGAACCCCTAGTCCTTCCTGGGCAACCAGGTTGGCGAGAATTCAGTAGAGACATGATAGTAATTCGGACCTTATCTAGGTCGCGGAGGGTTACGCAAACCTGCCGCAATAGATAGAGTCACTTCGGTTACTCGCGCTAATTGGGCGTATCCCAATTCGGCGCCCATGGGGGCCGTGCGGTTAAAGCTTAGGCTAGGTACGCACGTTAATCTGCAATTACTTTGTGTCCCAGCGTCCGAAGATCTGATTCGACGCCATCTATCAATCGCATTTTCGGGCGACCCACTCTCCTTTGCCCTCAATTCTCAGTACATTATTCGTAGATTTTTATGTAAAATTCAACTTTCGGATAGGTAGGCAATAAAACATAATACATTGGACTCTGCTACATAATTCATTACTTCGGAACAATTCTGTTAGCTCGCAAACTCATTCCTTTATGTTGATCAGCTAGCCCTGGAAACTGTCATTTTGATTCGTGTACTTTACACTTGTTGCTCAATTAAACACTAGTGAGTTTGGCTCTTATCACAAAATTATGTACTCATGTAATGAATTACATTCACAGGGTCCAATGTAATGTACTATTACTATTAAGCATAGCCTATTCTTTGGGAGCGAATTCCCAAAATTCACTAAACTTTCCCAAAAATTCCCAAAATTTCCAAAAATTTCCAAAAAATTTCCCAAAAATTCCCAAAATTTCCCACAAAATGACCTTTGAGAGGGATTGAAATCGAAATTTCCCAAAATTTTCCAAAAAAGTATAAAAAAATTCCCAAATAATAGGCTCTGCTATTGAGTGTATTGATATTACTTCCTTGCGACCCAGAAACAGGCCTAGGATCGTTTACAAAATTCATATTTTCCAATGACACTTAAAGCGGGTGAGAGCCATTTAAAGGTATGACATACAAAAATATTATAAAATTTCGCTTACTTCGCTCGCGGCCGGCCAAAATTGGAGCAAATATGACCGAAAATGTCGATGACAGGTTTTCGTTCATTAACCCCTCTCTTGGTTCTGGTAAAGCAACGCAATAATTTTCGTTCTATTTCGGAAAACACTAATTTGACACGTTTCCCGCAACTTTCAAACATCAATTATGTTTACATAGAAATTACAGAACTCAAAATGGCATGGAAATGTATATACAGATTTACGATATTTCTAGTTCAATTTACTGAAAGAAAACGAATAATTTCACAGATCATAAGCTAATCAAATTTCTATAGATTTTTTTTTTTTGAAACACGTTGTGAGTTTATTTTAATTTGGAGTGTCTGTTAAGTTCAAATTAGAGATTTGCTTTTTTCATCGATAATCCCCTCATTTTGATCATTTGAATTGCTTTTTCGATATATTTCAGAAGAAAAAATGGCTATGCATTTAATTGTTGTTGTTTTTTTGTTATTGGGACGATCTAAACGATAAAAACAAAATAAATTCGCAAACGTAATGGCGAAAATATTCTGATTTTGATATGGTAAAGATTTTTCACATGAAGACATGAGAAAAAAATTTTTATTTCGAACTGTTGACTACATCCTTTGTTGGCAAAAAGTGTTTATAGCTGAAGAAAACATCTTTTTTTTTGGTTGATTATACATTCATTTGTCTTTTTTAACGTTGCTTTTACTTACAACAGGATATTTAATGATAGCTTATAATTTGTGTCTGGCAACGCTTTATGAATATCAAATTAATGAATTCACATTAAAAAAATGTTTAAAGAATATTATGTTTTGCTAATGGTTCTTCTTCTTGTAAGTAAGACATTTATTTTTCCGGACTGTGATTAGTCAGAACGAACCTTAATAACTGTTTTAGTTCGGAACACGTCATACTCCTAAAATATTTGACAGAAAGGGTTACAGATCTGGCTCGTTCACCCTAATCAGTTGCAAGCTTTAATTCTATAAATCTAGTCGCCTGTGTGGTTATATCTGTTACTAGTTACAATTCCTATGGACTTTCGCTTCCTTACGTTTTTTACTAGACTACGACCTTCATTTTTCTTTAGAATCGAGAAAATTTTTCCCAGTAATAACGTAATTTCAAGATCTTAATGTACTCAACAATTTTTTTCATGAAAGAGAACTTTTGCCCTACATTGATGAGTACAATACTTATAAAATATATGACATTTTCACGTTACCCTGTAAGTACTCCACTGTAAGTACGTACTTGGTTCTCTGAAACTACCTTTTGAAGAGGACAAACAGAGGCTGGTTTCAAATATTGAATGTATCTGAAATTATAAATATCATACGATTTTTTAGTCTTCGTTTCCCTCACCCGGTATTGTCTTTGCCCCCCTCGTCTCCCTTGTTTACCTTTGTTATATCCAAAGATATTTCTTAAATAGATGTGATAACTACAGGTGTGCGCGTGCGGGCATCACTTTTCGTCTGCCCGTTCGATTTTGGCCTGTGTCCGCCCGTTTTCGAAATAAAGATGCCAGGACCCGGTATTGGGCGGACGGGCTTGTGAGCGGGCTGAAAAATCATGCGTGCCCGCATACTTCTACTTCATTTCTAGTTAGTAGAGGTCTGCGGGCATTACTTTTTGCCTGCCTGAGCCCATTCGATTTTGAAAACGGGCAGCCCGACCATTTTCGAAATAAAGATGGCCGAGCTCAGCCGTGCCCGCCTGTTTTCGAAATAAAGATGCAAGTGCCCGTTCGATTTTGAAAACGGGAAGCCCTTGCCTGCCAGCCACTTATCTATTTAGCGTATGGTAACAATCTTTGCAGTTCTTATATTACATACGGTCGTGTACTTGTAAATTGACTTGTTATCAAGTTTCAGCTGTTTTCAAGGTCTGCCATAGAAAAAATACATTGAAAAAAGAGATAATGTCGATAATGTTGCAAACAGCATAACAAGTAAATTCAAAAGCATGTGTTTGTTTCATTTCTTAATATCTAACACTGATTTTCTACATTAGCACAGTTCGTTGTTACATCAGATGCAATCTGCCGGGAGGATGGACGTAGCCAACTAGTTCGATGACACTTTTCGTCTTTTTCAGACATCGTGAGGACCATTATTGTCTGTCATGTGTTCACTATCTTTTCATGTTCACAATCGCAGTTTTTTCCGGAGTCATCTGTGTGTTGATTACTTGACAGGTTCCATAGGTTCCATTGATGGAGAGGCCGACCAAGCACGCTGATGCCACTATTAATTGACACGTGGCACCACCTCAGACGTGAAAGTTTTTCCATGTGTGGGTGACGCGACGTCACATATTTCTTGTGTAACTAATTTTTCATTTCGGGGGATTGAACACCGAAACTACCCAACTTCTGAAGCTTGGGTGAACTTAGGGACGTTCCTTATCATCAGTTTATTACAGAAAAAACCCATACATCTCGGGGATCGAACCCGGGTTTTCTGCGTGGAAAGCAAGCACGTTCAAGACTTGATAACCCGTCCCCACCCGACCGTTTTCTAAATAAAGACCCCGAGCCAACCCGTGCCCATTCGATTTTGAAAACAGGCAGCCTGTGTCCGCCCGTTTTCGAAATAAAGATGCCCGGACCCGGTATTAGGCGGACGGGCTTGTGAACGTGCCCGCACACTTCTACTTCATTTCTAGTTGGTCTGCGGGCATCACTTTTCGCCTGCCTGAGCCCATTCGATTTTGATAATGGGCAGCCCGACCATTTTCTAAATAAAGATGCCCGAGCCCAACAGTGCCCACCCGTTTTCGAAATAACGATGCAAGTTCCCGTTCGATTTTGAAAACGGGAAGCCCTTGCCCGCCACTTTTCTAAATAAAGATGTCCGAGCCAACCCGTGCCCGTTCGATTTTGAAAACGTGCAGCATGTGCCCGCCCATTTTCGAAATTAGGCAAAGAAATCAGGCGTGCCCGCATACCTCTAGGCCATACATAAAGTACGTACATCCTTAGGAAGGGAGGGGGTTATGACGAGAGCGTTCATTCCATACATTTAATCATTTTTCTCCACACATATTTGTATTCAAGGGAGTAGGGGGTCTAAGAATAGTCATTTTTGTCTACGTACTTTATGAAGGGACCCTAAAAAAAGTTTTTTTTTTCACTGAAATGGATAACACTTTCACAATTCTCAACAACGGGTTTGCTGCAGGGACTATTTTTGAGAAAATTGGGAAACTCAAGAAAATTTTCTCAAAAGTCACAAATTTATTTCGATAGTTTTTTCTGCTACTTACACAAAAATGAATCCAAAACAATACTCAGAGATGTTTATACGCTAATTTGAGCATGGCAGAGGAATATTGAGTAACATTTAGAAGGGAAAATTCCAATAATATTATAACGTGCTAGTGGTCATGGAAACATTTTCCCAAAAATAGTCCCTGGTTTGCTGTGACAACGGCTTTTGTCAAAGTATATCGAATTTCATCGTAAAATGTATAAACTGGTAGCAGTTCATGTTTTATTGTCATGGACTTTATGCATTCCATCCAGAGAAACGATAAGTTGGTACGCCTGAGTTGAGGTAGAACACACATGTGAATGACAGCTGAGTTGTATGGTAGAGGATGGAACCAATTTTGTACACAATTTTCTCCCATACAAACCAACTGTCATTCACATGCGTTTTCTACTGGGTACAAATTCACACTTATCATTTCTCTGATTTAGTCACGTTTTCTTGAATTTAGCTTCTTTTTCGAGGAGGGGTCGTTAGCCTCTCACTCAACCCACCCCAATCATCCACTGTTTCCCATCGAGCCCTTGGGTAAACCTTAGGTAGCACCCTTAAGTTTAACACAAACTCCTAAGAGAATGAAAACCCGGGGACTACGACGGAGACGTAAAAAGAGCAGTTGGTCTTGGTAGTTAGACAGTTGCACATCTGGACTACTATACCTTATTGTTAATCCAGTCGACAGACGATCAGACGTTACTCTTTATAACTGCCCAGCCCCAACGTGTGAATTCAGCTTTTGGAATTTGTGTTATATTGTTGTGTAGTTGGTCAATTTTATCAAATCTCTGATAGCTTTGCATAGCTTGGATTTTTTACGAAAAATATTAGAATGCACGAGCTAAATAAAAGGGATTTTTTACTTTCCATATTTTATGAAGGGAACCATATAAGGGACGAAACAATGGACAATGAGTTTGGGCAAATCGACTTATCGCTATATTTATAACATGTACATTGTACATACAGCTATAAGTTATAAGCTATATGTTTACGTTATAAGTTATAAGTTTACGTTTTAAGTTACACACATTTATACGTTATCTACAAGTTAATATTTTTGAAACTGATCAGTACTGATCCGTATCAGTTTTGAAACTGATCAGTACTGATCCGTATCAGTTTTGAAACTGATCAGTACTGATTCCTATCAGTTTTGAAAGTGATCAGTACTGATCCATATCAGTTTTGAAACCGATCAGTACTGATCCCTATCAGTTTTGAAACTGATCAGTAATGATCCGTATCAGTTTTGAAACTGATCAGTACTGATCAGCATCAGTTTTGAAACTGATCAGTACTGATCAGCATCAGTTTTGAAACTGATCAGTACTGATCCGTTTCAGTTTTGAAATTGGTCAGCACTGACGCCTATCAGTTTCAAAAGTGATCTGGATACTGACTAGTTTCAAAAGTTATAGCTTGTAGTTCATAACTTATAACTTAAAAGAATTCATAATTTAAAACGTAAACTTAAAACTTATAAATATTTTGACTCATAGCTTACAACCTATAACTCATAAAAATTTATAACTTATAACGGAGACTTATAACGTAAACATATAACTTATAGCTGTATGTATATATACATATATGTTATAAATTTAGCGATAAGTCGCTTTGCCCAAACTCTCTAATAACAAAATGCTGATTTCGGCGTTTGATTTCATCAGTACACCTATGTCATATCATGACTATGTGTATCAAAAATCCAAGCTGTACAAAGAGATTTGGAATTTAGTCCTTTGTCGCATCGCGTAGAAATGGAGTAGGTCAAAATCAAAGTTTTTCGCATAATGTAACAAGTGAACGCCCCCAAAAACACCTTACTGCCCATTCCGTATCATCTTAAGTCAGACATTAATTTTATAAAATTCAACCAATGTGTTGTATTAGCTAGCCTTGAGTTATTTTCAATATCCCATGATGCTCACAACCGACAGATGACCTTGTTGCAATTTTTTCTGCCTCAAGCACACATTGACCCATCATCGTACGCGCTTACATCGTCTTCAACTAATTTATTTTATTTCGTTTGCTTTCAGGTACCGGAAGTTCCCCCGCCCAGAATTCAACACGAAGCACCAGTCCGAATTCTAACACAAATTCCACGGGTCATACAGTATTAAACAGCTCTGGGAGTTTAGGGACTACAACGCCTACATCATCAGCAACACAACAGCAGGTAGTTGAGCAATTTATTGTTTTAAAACAAAACAAAAAAGACGAACAACCGAAAAATGGTTCTCACACATCTTTTATTCCTTCGTATTCTATACCCATGTCTAAACATGTCTACACAAGTTATTATACATTGTGTTTGGTGTATGTTTGGCTCCAGGTACACAAACTCGCCAAACTTTCTCACAATAAAATTATTTTGATATTAAGAGATGTGTGTGCTCTGTGTGTAGCTGACCATTTCGTTTGATTTATTATCTTTGTTTTTCAGTCTTTGGTATCGACGTTCAAATCGTCGATTACAAACGGAAGTACTGGCATCACAAATACAGACACAACAATGCCGGGCGGAACAGCCACCCCGGGTACTCCTACTTCTAAGTCAAAAGTAAGTTGTTCAACATTTCATAAGAATTCGAATGGGGGACGGGTGTTCAATTCTCAAAAGACATTTCAATCGCTTGATTTGTGGTGATTCAGCAAAATCGGAAGTCTCAATGTGAACCAAATTGAGACAACAAAATTAAAATAAGTTTTTTTTGTTTGGTCATTTTTTTTTCAATCAGCAAGATTTTATCTTTACCGACAAATTATCATCAAATTCAATCAATTAATCTCAGTATGAGGTAACAATATTTTTGGGCCTAGTTAATGTCCGCACGAGGTGTTAACATCAATAATTACGTCAATTAGCCAATTCTTAGCATGGCGAATTCTAAACAGCATTTACATTTTTTGTGAAAATTAAAAAAAAAATTGTTAATTTTACCATGTTTTTAGGATGTCAAAATAGTCGTTGCTTTGTATCCGTTTAAAGCTATTGAAGGTGGTGATTTATCTCTAGAAAAGGTATTTTTTTATCTTTGATAAATAGACGCTAATCTACTGTGATAAATTAACATTTTTATTTGTTGAATTCTTTGCTTAGAATGCTGAGTATGAAGTCATTGATGATTCTCAGGAACATTGGTGGAAAGTGAAAGATCAGCATGGAACTATTGGTTACATTCCTAGTAACTATGTCAAGGCGAAAGAATTTCTGGGATTAGATAGATATGAGTGAGTGTTTTATGTATTTTCAATCATTTTCAGGTTCATGTTTTTAAGAACGTCGCAACAATGTGAACTGTCAAATTTGCGATGTTTTCTTAGAACGGAATCCTGCGTACTGTAAGAGGATGAATCTTACACGAAAAATAGATGAATCAGAATTCAAAAAGTTTGAGTATGAATGTCTGAAAAATCATCGCATTCCAACTTTAATTGCGATGTTATGTCAGAGCAAACTGGAGCCTTCATACTTAAACTTTTTGACTTCTGAATCAATTATTATTCATTTAAGAGTCTTCATCTCATTCATCTCTTAAGAGCAAGTTGTTAATATGTGAACTGTCAAATTTGCGATGTTTTTTAAAACAGATTCCTGAGTAAATAAAGAATTATTCAAAATTATAGCTCATGTACTGTGAGAGGATTACTCTTACACGAATGAAAGATGAATCAGAATTCAAAAAGTTTGAGTATGAAGGTCGAAAGTTGCTCTGAGTTCATTTGCGATGTTATTTCAGAGCAAATTTATATCTTCATACTTAAACTTTTTGAATTGTGATTCATCTATGATTTGCGTCAGAGTTATCCTCTCAAAGTACATGAGCTTTAATTTTAAATAAATCGTGATTTAGTCAGGATTCTGTTCTAAAAAACATCGCAAATTTGACATCTCAAATTTTCCTATCAGCACGTCGCAAAAATATAAGGTGTCGAATTTGCGATGTTTTTTTAGAACAGACTCATCTGTAAATCACGAGTCATTCAAAATTATGGGTTATGTACTGTGAGAGGATGACTCTTACACGAATGAGAGATGAATCAGAATTCAAAAAGTTTGAGTATGAAGGTCGAAAATGAAAAATCATTGCATTCCAACTTCATTTGCGATGTTATTTTAGAGCAAATTGATAACTTCATACTTAAACTTTTTCAATTCTGACTCATCTATTATTCGTGTAAGAGTCATCCTCTCACAGTACATAATTTTAAATAATTTGTTATTTGCACAGTATTCTGATCTAAAAAAACATCGCAAATTTGACAGCTACATTTTTGCAACGTGCTCTTTTTGACACAAACTTGTTAGAATAATATGTGAACAGCCACTAGAGAATCTGTTTTTTTGAATTCATATGCGGGGAACTTGAAACCTGCTTTGCATCGCATGTCAGCCGGTAAACTACAGACGGCTCCAAACTCTACTAGAAAATAGTACCCGAAAAAACTAATTCATGCAATAATTTCCTCAAAATTGAGTATCAAATAAAATTGTAAAAAAAGATCGGGTTCGGATCAAGGTTGCAGGTTCTCACTGGTACCCAATATAAAACAAATGCTTAGCAGCTGGTGTAAACGCGGAGAAGAAACCTTACAGAGATTGTGACCAAGGTAGTTAGATTTATCAGGGTGTGATGGGCCGTTTCTAGCTCCTAAAATCCTTGATCCTTTGTTTCCTTCCCGTACATCGTGTAAATCATTTAAAACCTTCCGGTTCTCACCAAGAACCTATCTAGGGCTATAGGTCCTAGGTCTTAGATATCGGAGGGTTGAATCACATAACCACCTAATGTCATGCTCCTTAGCAGGTGGAACTTCGGGCATTCGCATATTACGTTGACGCCCGTTTCCTCCTCTAAGCCGCAGTCACATCTTGGATCAGCCAAAATGGTCATTTTGGCTAAGTGCTTGTTCAACCCACAGTGACCCGTAATGGCTCCCACTACTCTCCAATGCCACTACGGTCCATTCTGAGAAGCTCCTTGGCCCACTTCTCGTCAGGCGCCGGGAAGGAGAGCTTCGTGTGCTTTCCTCCGCCGTACGCGCACCAACTCTTTGCGGACTCAGCGCGCACCCCCTTTCACACAGAGAGTGTGGGATCGGGATGTGGGGCTCTAAGCCCTCGATCGTGTGATCTCTCATTACCGTCTACGCCCAGGAACCAAGGCGATCGTGATCTGATTTCTCAGTCCCAATCGGTTTAGGGTCCCTTTCATCCCTTTAACCAGTTTTGACGTTGTCACAGGAGACGCGAGCGCCTTTATCATCGACTCACTGTCTGAGTAGATGGTCGCTCTGCCACCCGTCATTCCTTCTGGAACTAAATTCGTCTAAGATAGTTGGTTTAAAGTAAAAATTTCTGAGAGTCATATCACGTGTTTGTCAAACGCAACCTTTGGTTTCCGAACATCCTTCAACTTCAAAAATTCCAGACAAATTGTAGGAAAATTTTATTTAATTTTGTAGAAATCCCTAAATATTTGGAAAGTATAGTATAGCATAGATTCTCCCTCGGTACACCGTTTCCGTTTCAGCAGTACTCTAGCGAGTTTCAAATCGGAAACGAGTTTGCGTGGCTCGAACTCTGCGCTACGGTGGAATGAGTGCAATATTTTGAATCCGAACGCTCGACCGTTAATAAACCGTTACATTTCCTCGTCCACATTCGTTCCATCTGCGATTTTTTATTAAAAATGTAAAGCCGATTCCGATACCCCTATCCCAAGTTTAAATAAAAGTTTCAAGAATTTTCCGAAAATGGATGCGTCTCGGTTAACCTCAGCGCATTGTATTTTTCATCACACATTTCGACTTCTTGAGTTTTTTATTCATTATACGGTGACTGATAGCCAATTTTTAATAAAACATTGAAATGTGTATAGGAAGGTAGCGATAGAGTGTACTATAATTCGAATCACCGATGACAGGTTATCTATCACAGAAGCAAGGGTGATTCACCTGTAAATCATCGTCGATTCTCCGGTGAATCATCGTTGATTCTCCGGTTAATCATCAATGATTCTCCGGTGAATCATCTGTGATTCATTGGTGAATCATCAGTGATTCCTTGGTGAATCATCAGTGATTCCTTGGTGAATCATCTGTGATTCTCCAGTAAATCATCAGTGAATCGTGGGTGATTCCTCGGCGAATCATCGGTGATTCCACTGTAAATCATTTGTGATTCTACTGTGAATCATCGGTGATTGCACTGTAAATCATTTGTGATTCTACTGTGAATCATCGGTGATTCCACTGTAAATCATTTGTGATTCTACTGTGAATCATCTGTGATTCTTTGGTGGATTATCAGCGATTCCCTAGTGAATCATTGGTAATTCTTCGGTGAATCATCGATGATTCTCCGGTGAATAATCGGTGATTCTCCGGTAAATCATTGATGATTCTTCAGCAAAGCATGGGTGATTCCACGATGAATCATGGCTAATTTCACTGTGAATCATGTGTGAATGATTTACGATTCTCCGGTGAATCCTTGTTGAATCATTGGTGATTTTCCGGTGAATCATCTGTGCTTCATTGGTGAACCATCGGCGATCCCCCCGTAAAGCATTGGTGATTGCCCAGTGAACCATGGGTAATTCCCCGATGAATCATCGGTGATTCCCCGGCCAATCATCTATTATTACACTGTGAATCATCGGTGAGACCCTGATGAACGTGGACAGACGGGCGGACGGGAAGGGTGAAAACATAAAGTACCTATCGCCAGCAATCTCTAACGATAAATTTTTTTTATAAACTTGATCTGAACAACTATTTTATTCATAGATGGTATGTTGGTGACATGTCACGACAACGTGCCGAGTCACTCTTAAAACAAGGCGACAAGGAAGGATGTTTTGTCGTTAGGAAATCTTCAACGAAAGGTCTCTACACGCTATCGCTTCATACCAAAGTGTAAGAATTTGTACAATTCATTTGAATGGAAATATTTTACCAGAAAAAAATGTTTTTTTTTTTTACTTTTCCCTATAGACCGCAATCCCATGTCAAACATTACCACATAAAACAAAACCATCGATCCGAATATTATTTATCCGAAAAACATTGCTGTGAAACAATTCCCGATTTAATCAATTACCATCGTCACAATTCCGGCGGTCTTGCATGTCGACTGAAATCGTCACCGTGTGATCGTCCGGTCCCACCAACAGCTGGATTGTCTCATGATAAATGGGAAATCCATCCGTCCGAGTTGATGTTGCTCGAAGAATTGGGTTCGGGTCAGTTTGGTGTGGTTCGGCGTGGTAAATGGCGTGGCTCAATTGATACGGCCGTTAAAATGATGAAAGGTGGAACAATGTCAGAGGATGATTTTATTGAGGAAGCAAAAGTCATGACGTGAGTTTTTTTTTGCATCCACCGGAATGTTCGTCGTGCATGAAATGTTTTTTTTTTTCAGTAAATTGCAGCACCAAAATTTAGTTCAGTTGTATGGCGTTTGTTCCAAGCATCGTCCAATTTATATAGTTACTGAATACATGAAACATGGATCTCTTTTAAATTATTTACGAAGACACGAAACGTCTTTGATTGGAAACATGGGATTGTTACTAGATATGTGCATACAGGTAAGGAATATGATAATCAAATTGGCTGTTTACACAATAGGCAACAGTGCACAAACCGGGCACAGGAAACCAATTTTGTCTGCTACGGTGTGAGGCAGGGAGTTCGGAAAGAAAAGTTTTCTCAAATCGACTCCGTAACCCCACAAAAATTAGAAAGTTTGGGCAAAGCGACTTATCGCTAAATTTATAACATATACATATAACTAGAAGTTATAACTTTACGTTTCAAGTTATAAATTTTTATATATTAAAAGTTATAAGCTACAAGATCTGGATCAGTACTGACACACTTCAGTACTGATCAGTTCCAAAACTAATATGAATCAGTACTGATCAGTTTCAAAACTGATACTGATCAGTACTGATCAGTTTCAAAACTGATACTGATCAGTTTCAAAACTGATACTGATCAGTAATGATCAGTTTCAAAACTGATACTTATCAATACTGATCAGTTTCAAAACTGATACTGATCAGTTTCAAAACTGATACTGATCAGTTTCAAAACTGATACTGATCAGTACTGATCAGTTTTAAAACTGATACTGATCAGTACTTATCAGTTTCAAAACTGATACTGATCAGTTTCAAAACTGATACTGATCAGTAATGATCAGTTTCAAAACTGATACTTATCAATACTGATCAGTTTCAAAACTGATACTGATCAGTTTGAAAACTGATACTGATCAGTTTCAAAACTGATACTGATCAGTTTCAAAACTGATACTGATCAGTACTGATCAGTTTTAAAACTGATACTGATCAGTACTTATCAGTTTCAAAACTGATACTGATCAGTACTGATCAGTTTTAAAACTGATACTGATCAGTAATGATTAGTCTTAAAACTGATACGGATCAGTACTGATCAGTTTCAAAACTGATACTGATTAGTGCTGATCAGTTTCAAAACTGATACTGATCAGTACTGATCAGTTTCAAAACTGATACTGATCAGTTTCAAAACTGATACTGATCAGTTTCAAAACTGATACTGATCAGTTTCAAAACTGATACTGATCAGTACTGATCAGTTTCAAAACTGATACTGATCAGTACTGATCAGTTTCAAAACTGATACTGATCAGTACTGATCAGTTTCAAAACTGATACTGATCAGTACTGATCAGTTTCAAAACTGATACTGATCAGTTTCAAAACTGATACTGATCAGTTTCAAAACTGATACTGATCAGTTTCAAAACTGATACTGATCAGTTTCAAAACTGATACTGATCAGTACTAATCAGTCTCAAAACTGATACGGATCAGTACTAATCAGTTTCAAAACTGATACGGATCAGTACTGATCAGTTTCAAAACTGATACTGATCAGTTTCAAAACTTATTATTAAAATTTTTAAGTTGAAACGGAAACTTATAACGTAGACTTACAACTTATAACGTAAACATATAACTTATAGCTTATAGCTATATGTATATGTTATAAATATAGCGATAAGTCCCTTTGCCTCAAAAAAGCCAAAAATATATTTTTTTAATTTTTATAAAAGAAAATTATCGGTGGAAAATTCAGAAACTTTGTTTTTTCTATTTTTGTACTGTAAAACGTTGTCAGCGCCACCTATTTCGCCCAATGCTTCCAAATTTATCTTTGTCCGTAAAGGCTACTTTATTACCTTCCCAACGATACATCAAACGACAAATTTGATGGGTTCAAGTGGGCTGGGTCACTTTAGGCTGAATTGGACTACGTTACGACCTCACGTACTACCACGTTTCGTCCCGTCAAGGCGGAAAGCCAGTAGCTAGTAAAGTCATAAAAAGTCTGAAAAATGGATGTAAATTCTTAGGTTCAATGAACAAAGAAAAATCATAGGCCGCCAGAAAAGGTCGAAGGGGTTTGGGATGCCTGCAGGGCATTTTCTAAATCATCGAAATCACAGAGGAGTGGAGGGTAGAGATCCTCATCTGCATCCTTTGCCTAAAATGTTGCTCTCAGCCTTATCGATGCAGATTGGTACATAAACCGTTCACATTACGTGGTCTGTGTTTGAAGGACGTTTAAGCGTTCGATTAAAATTCTCCATAAACTTTAAAAATTAGAGGCGTAAACATTTGTTTAAAATATTTTGTGCCCTTCGTGTCTCATTCAATTTCAATGTAAGACAAAACAACGATCTGTAAAAATTTTAAATCGCAGGTATGCAAAGGAATGTCATATCTCGAACGACACAATTACATTCATCGTGATCTTGCTGCACGGAATTGCCTAGTTGGATCGGAAAATGTTGTGAAAGTGGCCGATTTCGGTTTAGCTCGTTACGTACTTGACGATCAATACACTAGTTCTGGTGGCACCAAATTTCCTATCAAATGGGCACCACCCGAGGTACTGAATTACACACGATTCTCGTCAAAAAGTGATGTTTGGGCATATGGTTTGTGAATTGCTTTTGAGACTTGTCGATTGTAATACATTTTGCTCTGTGTTCAGGTGTTCTGATGTGGGAAGTGTTCACTTGCGGTAAAATGCCTTATGGTCGTCTAAAAAATACCGAAGTTGTGGAGCGAGTTCAGCGCGGCATTATTTTAGAACGACCTAAAGCTTGTGCCAAGGAAATTTATGATGTAAGTATTTTTCGAATTGTTAGTCAATGTTGAAGAGTTGCTATCTGACTCAACTCCCGTCATAAGGAAATAAATCTTAGAGAAAACAGCGAAGGTTTTCAACGAAATGCGCAGAAAATTAAACAAAAGAACTTCGGCGATCGGTCGCTAATTTGATCTTTTTCGGCGAAATTCGTTTAAAATCTTCGCTGATTTTCTCTTACTTTTTTTTCCATGTGGCGGCAGTCAAGTGTCCAGATATTTCTTAGTTTTCTACACATTGAACTTTAGACTAAGTACTAACGCTTGAGGAATCCCAGAGTTCAGCTCAGTTCAACTTTTATTTTTTAATTGAAGGTAATGAAAGAGTGCTGGGCTCATGGACCGGAGGATCGACCTGGTTTTCGAATTTTAAAAGACCAACTGGCTCTTGTCGCCCAAGGACTTACTGACTAAATCTTTTTTTCAACATTTCAACAATTTCCAGAACTTTGAATTAAGATTTTTATGAAAACCACAATTATTCGACACACAACTTATTATCAATACAATTGAACATAATTTAACAATTTTAATGAAATTAACCAACTGAAGGAATATATTTATCGTGAGCTTGTTTTTTAGATAATATTTTTGTAAGAAAATGCAATTCTCGCTTCAATTTTACTTTTCATATGTTGTGACTTGGCGCCTATATACAAAATCAGCTTTAAGTGTTCTAACCGAATTTTACCAAGATTTCGTTAAAAAATTATTCAAATTTCTATCGAAACATTTCAACCACAGACATAGGACAGTGTTGTGTGTGGCCAAAGTTGTCAAGATTGTAAAAATGTGAACTGTCAAATTTGCGATGTTTTTTGTAGATAAGAATTCTGCGTAAATAACAAATTATTCAAAATTATAGCTCATGTACTGTAAGAGGAAGACTTTTACACGAATAATAGTTGAATCAGAATTCAAAGAGTTTAATTATGAAGGCACAAATTTGCTCTGAAATAACATCGCAATTAAAGTTGGAATGCGATGATTTTTGAAACCTTCATTCTCAAACTTTTTGAATTCTGATTCATTTCTCGTTCGTGTAAGAGTCATCCTCTCACAGTACATGACCTATAATTTTGAATAGTTTGTGATTTACGCAGTATTCTGTTCTAAGAAAACATCGCAAATTTGACAGCTCACATTTTTGCGGCGTGTTCTTAAGAGCACGTCGCGAAAATGTGAGCTATCAAGTTTGCGATGTTTTTTTTCAGAACAGAAACCTGCGTAAATAACAAATTATTCAAAGTTGTAGCTCATGTACAGTGATAGGATGAGTCTTACATGAATAATAGATGAGTCAGAACGCAGTAAGCTTAAGTAAGAAGGTACAAATTCGCTCTGAAATAACATCGCAAAAAAAAAACTTAGGTTGCGATGATTTTTCAGAGCAACTTTCGGCCTTCACACTCAAATTTTTTTAATTCCGATTCATCTATTATTCGTGTAAGAGTCATCCTCTCACAGTACGTGAATTACAACCTTGAATAATTTGTTATTTATGTAGAGTTCTGTTCTGAAAAAAACATCGCAAATTTGACAGTTCACATTTTTGCGACGTGCTCTTAATCGAATAAAATGCGAAGTTAACTAAAAGAAAATGAAGTGCTAGAATTTTGTAATAACGTGTTTTATGGTTTGACGATGCCATATAAGTGAACGGAAAAAGTGAACATGTCAGTGTCAGAGCACCAAAGAAACAAAGTTTGGTCATTCACATTGTCGCAAATATTTATGAAAAACTCTGATGTCCTAACGTAGGAGTTTGTAACGTAACTCGCAGCTCGGAGCACCCAATCAATCGTTCACTAGAATAATTCGAAGATAGGCAGAGATCGCCGAGTAAGTGAACGGAAAAAGTGAACATGTCAGACCACCGAAGAAACAACGTTCGGTCATCTCTTTGTCGCAAATATTTATGAAAAACTCTGATGTCCTAACGTAAGAGTTTGTAACGCAACTCAACTTTGCTTCTAGAAGCTTGGAGCACCCAATCAATCGTTCACTAGAATAATTCGAAAGTAAGAAGAGATCGCCGTTGACGTTATTTTCTTTACAATTATCGCAAATGCAAAAATTATCTTTTGGGCGCTTTTTACCTTTCGTCAGTAATTTATGTTTTGCTTCTTGATTCTTTCAAGCAAAAAAGAAAACAAAATATTTTCTTTTGGATGCGTCTATTTCATCAAAAAAACATCGACGTGACGGCCGACTAATTTTGGGCTTGCAAGTTTTTGAAGCCTTAAATTTCTTTTCCTTTAAAAATTATTTTTTATCGTAACAAACCGATGCGTTTAGTGCGACGTTAGCTATGTCAAAGTATACGACATTGATGAAGTGAATACGCTTACCAACCAACATTTTTCGTCGCTTGACATATTATGAATTACGTCATGAAAATTTGAAACATGAGCTGACGGCGTACTAAATGCGTGGACTAGAATTTGCTTAAGATATATGCTAAAATAATCCACGCTTCAATGCGGCAGCGGCTTAGGTAAAATTATAAAAAACTTAGGGGAGTGACAGTCGTTTGTTTTGATCTTTAGAAGTGAAGTTAGCTTCAGTTGCAACCGAATCCAACTTCATTGTAAACAAAATCAGCTGATTTAATTAATAGATTCGCCAAAATCAGCTCAATTGATTGATAAGTTAGTGAGCTGTTTTTGTCGCAATGAAGTTAGCCCAGGTCTCAACCGCAGCCAACTTCACGTTGAATATTACTTTCATGTCCCTGACAAAACTTCATAACGGAATCCGTAAGCTGACGTGGTGGCGGCAGCTCACGACTTCAGTCATCGTTGAAGCTAAAATTTTTTTGTCTTATTTGCATATGAAGTGCTGAAAGGTAATCAAGTATTGACAAAGGCAGTTAAAGGTTGCAAGATTTATTATCGCGATGATGCCCTGACCTAAGTCTTTAGAACAAAATTAAGCTTTGCGCCTAACTGAAAAAATGGTTTCAACCGAACGAATAATCGCTGTAAATGCCGCGTTAAAATATGTTTGTTAGCGCTATTGCATGAGAGCAAAATTTGGTTATATTTTTTGTCGCACTTAAGGTAATTTTTATCAGGCAACACCATAAAAAAATTTTTTAAATCAAAATATGAAATAAGGTGGTCAAGTGAAGTACACGACTGCATATAGATGAATACGGCAAAGGCAGACACTGATCCTAAAAGATGTAACTTTGAAATAGCAAAAACAATAAAATTTGTAGCATAATGCCGGGCAGTTGTGGTAACGTTTTCAGTTTTATGAAAAGGTTTCCGAATGCTTGATCGGCGAATTAATTTTAAAATTGTGTTTTTTGTTAAGTGGGACAAAATGTAATTGAACGGAACAACTTCCAAAAAAAATCTCTTGATAAAAACGAATTATTTGAGAGTTAAGTCAAAATGATGTTAATAATGATAAGTTTTCAACGTAAACGTAAATTTTCCTGATAAATTTTTCCTTTTTTTTCGTTCTGGATAGGAAAGTTAACGGTTGAACGTTAATCGATGGAATAAAAAATTAATAAAAATCTCATTTCTTTAATAAAAATAGGTTTAAGCAAAATGGCCAATTTTTCTAGACTAAAACAAAAGAATAAAATGAACAAAAATATCTACACAATCTCCGCATTAACTATAACAAATTAAACGTGTGAAACGCATCCAATAACATCCGAATCAATTAATAGAAAATTCATATACGCTAATCGCCATTACAATAAATTTATGAAACAATTTAAGAATGACATTTTATAGTAATTTACAGAACAAACAACATTCGAAATCTCAACAGGATTATGATTTTTAAACGATTTTCCGGTTGGTAGACCTTTTTTTTGTAAATATTTATAGAGTTGACTAAGAAGAAAATGAATAAATAAATAAAAAAATACGAAATTAAAAAGAAAAAACATGAAAAAGAAGAACAAAACATTTGATTACCGTCTTATACATTTATAATAATACAAATATACAAATTATACATGAAATAAATGTATGGAAAAATTAAAAAAAAGATTTTTTTAGTTGATCACAAATTAATCAAGGCATTCAAATCATGCCCGCAGCGGTAGCGGAGGGCGTGACGCAGTCCCCACACCCCAAAAAAAACGTCCACAAACCCAAAAAACTCCATACAAAAACCTTTGGGACAAGGAGCCATATATAGGCGAACTTTTGAGTTTATTCCCCTCGCCCCCCCCCCCTCCCTCCAAATAAAAAATCGCAGTAGCTTTCAAACAAGCCCTCACTCATCAAAATCGGTTGAAAATTGGCTGAGATATCGAGGTTTGAAAATGACACTTTTCTATGGAGAAATAATTTTTGTATTGTTCTCATCATTACGGAAACTTTTTTTCTGATCTGTCGGTTTCTATCTATCTATCTATCTATCTATCTATCTATCTATCTATCTTTTTTTTTTTTTTTTTTTTTTTTTTTTCTCAAGGGTGAGGAAACCTTCAAAAGGCACCTGGTAGTGTTGGATTTTTACCAACTAAAACCTCCTTCCTTGATCGCCACGCTCTCGTCTCCCCGGAACCGCCTCACAGCATTACTTCGGGGAGGGGCTGTGCTTTCGCACCTACTTTCTCAGATCAACTGCCCGTCTTCGTTGATCGTCTCTCCCTGCACTTTGT